>MU249629.1:0-110000 GCA_018977245.1 Lethenteron camtschaticum
TTAGTCTGTGACTTCTATACGAGTCTGTGGCTGCAGTGTTAGTCTGTGACTTGCCTATACGAGTCTGTGGCTGCAGTGTTAGTCTGTGACTTCCTGTACGAGTCTGTGGCTGCAGTGTTAGTCTGTGACTTCCTGACGGTCGGTTAGTCTGTGACTTCCTTACGAGTCTGTGGCTGCAGTGTTAGTCTGTGACTTCCTGTACGAGTCTGTGGCTGCAGTGTTAGTCTGTGACTTCCTGTACGAGTCTGTGGCTGCAGTGTTAGTCCTGTGACTTCCTGTACGAGTCTGTGGCTGCAGTGTTAGTCTGTGACTTCCTGTACGAGTCTGTGGCTGCAGTGTTAGTCTGTGACTTCCTGTACGAGTCTGTGGCTGCAGTGTTAGTCTGTGACTTCCTGTACGAGTCTGTGGCTGCAGTGTTAGTCTGTGACTTCCTGCTGTACGAGTCTGTGGCTGCAGTGTTAGTCGTGCTTCCTCAGTCTGGGCTGCGTGTAGTCGTGACTTCCTGTACGAGTCTGTGGCTGCAGTGTTAGTCTGTGACTTCCTGTACGAGTCTGTGGCTGCAGTGTTAGTCTGTGACTTCCTGTACGAGTCTGTGGCTGCAGTGTTAGTCTGTGACTTCCTGTACGAGTCTGTGGCTGCAGTGTTAGTCTGTGACTTCCTGTACGAGTCTGTGGCTGCAGTGTTACTTGACTTCCTGTACGATCTGTGGCTCATTAGTCTGTGACTTCCTGTACGAGTCTGTGGCTGCAGTGTTAGTCTGTGACTTCCTGTACGAGTCTGTGGCTGCGGTGTTTAGTCCTGTGACTTCCTGTACGAGTCTGTGGCTGCGTGAGTCGGACTTCCTGACGATCTGTGGCTGCTGTTTAGTCTGTACTTCTGTACGAGTCTGTGGCTGCAGTGTTAGTCTGTGACTTCCTGTACGAGTCTGTGGCTGCAGTGTTAGTCTGTGACTTCCTGTACGAGTCTGTGGCTGCAGTGTTAGTCTGTGACTTCCTGTACGAGTCTGTGGCTGCAGTGTTAGTCTGTGACTTCCTGTACGAGTCTGTGGCTGCAGTGTTAGTCTGTGACTTCCTGTAAGAGTCTGTGGCTGCGGTGTTAGTCTGTGACTTCCTGTACGAGTCTGTGGCTGCAGTTGTTTAGTCTGTGACTTCCTGTACGAGTCTGTGGCTGCAGTGTTAGTCTGTGACTTCCTGTACGAGTCTGTGGCTGCAGTGTTAGTCTGCGACTTCCTGTACGAGTCTGTGGCTGGCGTGGGGTCGTTGGTCGCAGTGTTAGTCTGTGACTTCCTGTACGAGTCTGTGGCTGCAGTGTTAGTCTGTGACTTCCTATACAAGTCTGTGGCTGCAGTGTTAGTCTGTGACTTGCTATATGAGTCTGTGGCTGCAGTGTTAGTCTGTGACTTCCTGTACGAGTCTGTGGCTGCAGTGTTAGTCTGTGACTTCCTATACAAGTCTGTGGCTGCAGTGTTAGTCTGTGACTTGCTATATGAGTCTGTGGCTGCAGTGTTAGTCTGTGACTTCCTGTACGAGTCTGTGGCTGCAGTGTTAGTCTGTGACTTCTTGTAGAGTCTGTGGCTGCAGTGTTAGTCTGTGACTTCCTATATGAGTCTGTGGCTGCAGTGTTAGTCTGTGACTTCCTGTACGAGTCTGTGGCTGCAGTGTTAGTCTGTGACTTCCTGTACGAGTCTGTGGCTGCAGTGTTAGTCTGTGACTTCCTGTACGAGTCTGTGGCTGCAGTGTTAGTCTGTGACTTCCTAGTATGAGTCTGTGGCTGCAGTGTTAGTCTGTGACTTCCAATATGAGTCTGTGGCTGCAGTGTTAGTCTGTGACTTCCTGTACGAGTCTGTGGCTGCAGTGTTAGTCTGTGACTTCCTGTACGAGTCTGTGGCTGCGGTGTTAGTCTGTGACTTCCTGTACGAGTCTGTGGCTGCGGTGTTAGTCTGTGACTTCCTGTACGAGTCTGTGGCTGCAGTGTTAGTCTGTGACTTCTTGTACGAGTCTGTGGCTGCAGTGTTAGTCTGTGACTTCCTGTACGAGTCTGTGGCTGCAGTGTTAGTCTGTGACTTCCTGTACGAGTCTGTGGCTGCAGTGTTAGTCTGTGACTTCCTGTACGAGTCTGTGGCTGCGGTGTTAGTCTGTGACTTCCTGTACGAGTCTGTGGCTGCGGTGTTAGTCTGTGACTTCCTGTACGAGTCTGTGGCTGCAGTGTTAGTCTGTGACTTCCTGTACGAGTCTGTGGCTGCGGTGTTAGTCTGTGACTTTGTACGAGTCTGTGGCTGCAGGTGTTAGTCTGTGACTTCCTGTACGAGTCTGTGGCTGCAGTGTTAGTCTGTGACTTCCTGTACGAGTCTGTGGCTACAGTGTTAGTCTGTGACTTCCTGTACGAGTCTGTGGCTGCTGTGTTAGTCTGTGACTTCCTGTACGAGTCTGTGGCTGCAGTGTTAGTCTGTGACTTCCTGTACGAGTCTGTGGCTCCGGTGTTAGTCTGTGACTTCCTGTACGAGTCTGTGGCTGCAGTGTTAGTCTGTGACTTCCTGTACGAGTCTGTGGCTGCAGTGTTAGTCTGTGACTTCCTGTACGAGTCTGTGGCTGCAGTGTTAGTCTGTGACTTCCTGTACGAGTCTGTGGCTGCGGTGTTAGTCTGTGACTTCCTGTACGAGTCTGTGGCTGCAGTGTTAGTCTGTGACTTCCTATACAAGTCTGTGGCTGCAGTGTTAGTCTGTGACTTGCTATATGAGTCTGTGGCTGCAGTGTTAGTCTGTGACTTCCTGTACGAGTCTGTGGCTGCAGTGTTAGTCTGTGACTTCCTATACGAGTCTGTGGCTACAGTGTTAGTCTGTGACTTCCTATACGAGTCTGTGGCTGCAGTGTTAGTCTGTGACTTCCTATACGAGTCTGTGGCTGCAGTGTTAGTCTGTGACTTCCTATACGAGTCTGTGGCTGCAGTGTTAGTCTGTGACTTCCTGTACGAGTCTGTGGCTGCAGTGTTAGTCTGTGACTTCCTATACGAGTCTGTGGCTGCAGTGTTAGTCTGTGACTTCCTGTACGAATCTGTGGCTGCAGTGTTAGTCTGTGACTTCCTGTACGAGTCTGTGGCTGCAGTGTTAGTCTGTGACTTCCTGTACGAGTCTGTGGCTGCAGTGTTAGTCTGTGACTTCTTGTACGAGTCTGTGGCTGCAGTGTTAGTCTGTGACTTCCTATATGAGTCTGTGGCTGCAGTGTTAGTCTGTGACTTCCTGTACGAGTCTGTGGCTGCAGTGTTAGTCTGTGACTTCTTGTACGAGTCTGTGGCTGCAGTGTTAGTCTGTGACTTCCTATATGAGTCTGTGGCTGCAGTGTTAGTCTGTGACTTCCTGTACGAGTCTGTGGCTGCAGTGTTAGTCTGTGACTTCCTGTACGAGTCTGTGGCTGCAGTGTTAGTCTGTGACTTCTTGTACGAGTCTGTGGCTGCAGTGTTAGTCTGTGACTTCCTATATGAGTCTGTGGCTGCAGTGTTAGTCTGTGACTTCCAATATGAGTCTGTGGCTGCAGTGTTAGTCTGTGACTTCCTGTACGAGTCTGTGGCTGCAGTGTTAGTCTGTGACTTCCTGTACGAGTCTGTGGCTGCGGTGTTAGTCTGTGACTTCCTGTACGAGTCTGTGGCTGCGGTGTTAGTCTGTGACTTCCTGTACGAGTCTGTGGCTGCAGTGTTAGTCTGTGACTTCTTGTACGAGTCTGTGGCTGCAGTGTTAGTCTGTGACTTCCTGTACGAGTCTGTGGCTACAGTGTTAGTCTGTGACTTCCTGTACGAGTCTGTGGCTGCAGTGTTAGTCTGTGACTTCCTGTACGAGTCTGTGGCTGCGGTGTTAGTCTGTGACTTCCTGTACGAGTCTGTGGCTGCGGTGTTAGTCTGTGACTTCCTGTACGAGTCTGTGGCTGCGGTGTTAGTCTGTGACTTCCTGTACGAGTCTGTGGCTGCGGTGTTAGTCTGTGACTTCCTGTACGAGTCTGTGGCTGCAGTGTTAGTCTGTGACTTCCTGTCCGAGTTTGTGGCTACAGTGTTAGTCTGTGACTTCCTGTACGAGTCTGTGGCTGCAGTGTTAGTCTGTGACTTCCTGTACGAGTCTGTGGCTGCAGTGTTAGTCTGTGACTTCCTGTACGAGTCTGTGGCTGCGGTGTTAGTCTGTGACTTCCTGTACGAGTCTGTGGCTGCAGTGTTAGTCTGTGACTTCCTGTACGAGTCTGTGGCTGCAGTGTTAGTCTGTGACTTCCTGTACGAGTCTGTGGCTACAGTGTTAGTCTGTGACTTCCTGTACGAGTCTGTGGCTGCAGTGTTAGTCTGTGACTTCCTGTACGAGTCTGTGGCTGCAGTGTTAGTCTGTGACTTCCTGTACGAGTCTGTGGCTGCGGTGTTAGTCTATGACTTCCTGTACGAGTCTGTGGCTGCAGTGTTAGTCTGTGACTTCCTGTACGAGTCTGTGGCTGCAGTGTTAGTCTGTGACTTCCTGTACGAGTCTGTGGCTGCAGTGTTAGTCTGTGACTTCCTGTACGAGTCTGTGGCTGCAGTGTTAGTCTGTGACTTCCTGTACGAGTCTGTGGCTGCAGTGTTAGTCTGTGACTTCCTGTACGAGTCTGTGGCTGCGGTGTTAGTCTGTGACTTCCTGTACGAGTCTGTGGCTGCAGTGTTAGTCTGTGACTTCCTATACAAGTCTGTGGCTGCAGTGTTAGTCTGTGACTTGCTATATGAGTCTGTGGCTGCAGTGTTAGTCTGTGACTTCCTGTACGAGTCTGTGGCTGCAGTGTTAGTCTGTGACTTCCTATACGAGTCTGTGGCTACAGTGTTAGTCTGTGACTTCCTATACGAGTCTGTGGCTGCAGTGTTAGTCTGTGACTTCCTATACGAGTCTGTGGCTGCAGTGTTAGTCTGTGACTTCCTATACGAGTCTGTGGCTGCAGTGTTAGTCTGTGACTTCCTGTACGAGTCTGTGGCTGCAGTGTTAGTCTGTGACTTCCTATACGAGTCTGTGGCTGCAGTGTTAGTCTGTGACTTCCTGTACGAATCTGTGGCTGCAGTGTTAGTCTGTGACTTCCTGTACGAGTCTGTGGCTGCAGTGTTAGTCTGTGACTTCCTGTACGAGTCTGTGGCTGCAGTGTTAGTCTGTGACTTCTTGTACGAGTCTGTGGCTGCAGTGTTAGTCTGTGACTTCCTATATGAGTCTGTGGCTGCAGTGTTAGTCTGTGACTTCCTGTACGAGTCTGTGGCTGCAGTGTTAGTCTGTGACTTCTTGTACGAGTCTGTGGCTGCAGTGTTAGTCTGTGACTTCCTATATGAGTCTGTGGCTGCAGTGTTAGTCTGTGACTTCCTGTACGAGTCTGTGGCTGCAGTGTTAGTCTGTGACTTCCTGTACGAGTCTGTGGCTGCAGTGTTAGTCTGTGACTTCTTGTACGAGTCTGTGGCTGCAGTGTTAGTCTGTGACTTCCTATATGAGTCTGTGGCTGCAGTGTTAGTCTGTGACTTCCAATATGAGTCTGTGGCTGCAGTGTTAGTCTGTGACTTCCTGTACGAGTCTGTGGCTGCAGTGTTAGTCTGTGACTTCCTGTACGAGTCCGTGGCTGCGGTGTTAGTCTGTGACTTCCTGTACGAGTCTGTGGCTGCGGTGTTAGTCTGTGACTTCCTGTACGAGTCTGTGGCTGCAGTGTTAGTCTGTGACTTCTGTACGAGTCTGTGGCTGCAGTGTTAGTCTGTGACTTCCTGTACGAGTCTGTGGCTACAGTGTTAGTCTGTGACTTCCTGTATGAGTCTGTGGCTGCAGTGTTAGTCTGTGACTTCCTGTACGAGTCTGTGGCTGCGGTGTTAGTCTGTGACTTCCTGTACGAGTCTGTGGCTGCGGTGTTAGTCTGTGACTTCCTGTACGAGTCTGTGGCTGCGGTGTTAGTCTGTGACTTCCTGTACGAGTCTGTAGCTGCGGTGTTAGTCTGTGACTTCCTGTACGAGTCTGTGGCTGCAGTGTTAGTCTGTGACTTCCTGTCCGAGTCTGTGGCTACAGTGTTAGTCTGTGACTTCCTGTACGAGTCTGTGGCTGCAGTGTTAGTCTGTGACTTCCTGTACGAGTCTGTGGCTGCAGTGTTAGTCTGTGACTTCCTGTACGAGTCTGTGGCTGCGGTGTTAGTCTGTGACTTCCTGTACGAGTCTGTGGCTGCTGTGTTAGTCTGTGACTTCCTGTACGAGTCTGTGGCTGCAGTGTTAGTCTGTGACTTCCTGTACGAGTCTGTGGCTGCAGTGTTAGTCTGTGACTTCCTGTACGAGTCTGTGGCTGCGGTGTTAGTCTGTGACTTCCTGTACGAGTCTGTGGCTGCAGTGTTAGTCTGTGACTTCCTATACAAGTCTGTGGCTGCAGTGTTAGTCTGTGACTTGCTATATGAGTCTGTGGCTGCAGTGTTAGTCTGTGACTTCCTGTACGAGTCTGTGGCTGCAGTGTTAGTCTGTGACTTCCTATACGAGTCTGTGGCTACAGTGTTAGTCTGTGACTTCCTATACGAGTCTGTGGCTGCAGTGTTAGTCTGTGACTTCCTATACGAGTCTGTGGCTGCAGTGTTAGTCTGTGACTTCCTATACGAGTCTGTGGCTGCAGTGTTAGTCTGTGACTTCCTGTACGAGTCTGTGGCTGCAGTGTTAGTCTGTGACTTCCTATACGAGTCTGTGGCTGCAGTGTTAGTCTGTGACTTCCTGTACGAATCTGTGGCTGCAGTGTTAGTCTGTGACTTCCTGTACGAGTCTGTGGCTGCGGTGTTAGTCTGTGACTTCCTGTACGAGTCTGTGGCTGCAGTGTTAGTCTGTGACTTCCTGTACGAGTCTGTGGCTGCAGTGTTAGTCTGTGACTTCCTGTACGAGTCTGTGGCTGCAGTGTTAGTCTGTGACTTCCTGTACGAGTCTGTGGCTGCAGTGTTAGTCTGTGACTTCCTATACAAGTCTGTGGCTGCAGTGTTAGTCTGTGACTTGCTATACGAGTCTGTGGCTGCAGTGTTAGTCTGTGACTTCCTGTACGAGCCTGTGGCTGCAGTGTTAGTCTGTGACTTCCTGTACGAGTCTGTGGCTGCGGTGTTAGTCTGTGACTTCCTGTACGAGTCTGTGGCTGCAGTGTTAGTCTGTGACTTCCTGTACGAGTCTGTGGCTGCAGTGTTAGTCTGTGACTTCCTGTACGAGTCTGTGGCTGCAGTGTTAGTCTGTGACTTGCTATATGAGTCTGTGGCTGCAGTGTTAGTCTGTGACTTCATGTACGAGTCTGTGGCTGCAGTGTTAGTCTGTGACTTCCTGTACGAGTCTGTGGCTGCAGTGTTAGTCTGTGACTTCCTGTACGAGTCTGTGGCTGCAGTGTTAGTCTGTGACTTCCTGTACGAGTCTGTGGCTGCGGTGTTAGTCTGTGACTTCCTGTACGAGTCTGTGGCTGCAGTGTTAGTCTGTGACTTCCTGTACGAGTCTGTGGCTGCAGTGTTAGTCTGTGACTTCCTATACAAGTCTGTGGCTGCAGTGTTAGTCTGTGACTTGCTATATGAGTCTGTGGCTGCAGTGTTAGTCTGTGACTTCCTGTACGAGTCTGTGGCTGCAGTGTTAGTCTGTGACTTCCTGTACGAGTCTGTGGCTGCAGTGTTAGTCTGTGACTTCCTGTACGAGTCTGTGGCTGCAGTGTTAGTCTGTGACTTCCTGTACGAGTCTGTGGCTGCAGTGTTAGCCTGTGGGTCCCACACTATCTCCATCCTCTCGCTCCATTTTCTGCCACCCTCAACTCTCTCTCCACCACCCCTCCCTCGACCTTTCCTCTCTCCCCACCACCACCGCCATCTCTGTCCCTACCACCGACCTGTAGTAGAGGTCGCAAACGGGTTTTGATTCCTTACCCGTACCCGTACCCGGCCGCACCAGGGTCGCAAACGGTTACCCGTACCCGTACCCTACCCGTACCCGGCCGGGTACAGGTATGGTACGGGTATCGGGTACCTGATTGCGACCTCTGGGATGAAGCCATGTTGCAGGCGCGGGTGGGTTGATTCTAGGAACTTGAATTGTGAGAAGAGACAAGACGTTGGGAAATGAGTGACAAACGGTGACTCACGGCCTACCCTACCCGTACCCGGCCGCACCAGGGTCGCAAACTCTCCCACTCACTCACCCACTAATTCAGCTACTCACCCACTCACCCACTCACTCACTCACTCACACTCACTCACCCACTCACCCACCAAACGCACTCACCCACTCACCCACACACTCACCCACGCACCCACTTACTCACCCACCAACCAGAGGTCGCAAACGGGTTTTGATTCCTTACCCGTACCCGGCTGCACCAGGGTCGCAAACGGGTACCCGTACCCGGCCGGGTACGGGTAGCCGGGTATCGGGTAGGGTACGGGTACCGGGTATCGGGTAGGGTACGGGTAGCCGGGTATCGGGTAGGGTACGGGTATTCGGGTACGGGTAGCCGGGTATCGGGTAGGGTACGGTATCGGGTAGGGTACGGGTACGGGTAGCCGGGTATCGGGTAGGGTACGGGTATCGGTAGGGTACGGGTACGGGTAGGGTACGGGTATCAGGTAGGGTACGGGTATCGCTACCTGATTGCGACCTCTGCCCTGCAGGTGTCCTCCATGAAGAACTGCCGCGAGCACTTCGTCCTGGGGGCGCTGGGCGGCCACCTGATGTCCGCCGGCGGGCGCAACGAGCTGCGCCAAGTGTTGCCCACGGTGGAGCGCTACTCCCCCGGGGACGACTCGTGGACCTTCGTGCGCCCCTTCGACCGCTCGCTCTCCTGCCACGCCGGCTGCGTGGCGGACGGGCGCCTCTGGGTGTCGGGTAAGATTGGGCACCGGCGGGCGCTGGTCTCGCTGAACGGGGCTTGCCCCGATAGTCTGTCGAACGGTGTAGTACTTGTGTTGTGGTTATTGCAAACATGATGCCTTGAATAAAGGTGTCAGTTTTGTAGCAGTTTAAAAGGGTAAAAACCTACTACTATATTTTGCCACTGGTAAAAGAGATCTCATAGTGGTGTAGCGATGTCGCTTTTCGCGGCCGGTATCGTTCGTAGTGAAGGTTTTTCAGTAGTATGTTTTTACCCTTTCAACTGGTACAAAAACTGAATGATGCCTTGTATAAAAGTGTCAGTTTTTGTACCAGTTGAAAGGGTAAAAACCTACTACTATATTTTGCCACTGGTAAAGGAGATGTCTCATAGTGTAAATGCTTACCCCGAGCTCTCAATACTCTGATAGTGCGCTGTCTTTGAGTTGTACGCCTTTTGGCGTCTTCTGGTCTAACACCAATGGAGACTAGGCTCTAGGAAAAGCTGTCTCGGGTGTGGACCAATCAACTTCAAGGGCAGTGTATATCATTATCATCATCAGAGTTGTTTCTTTTTGTTTGCATTTTGACTGCTTGTGTTATGGTTATTGCAAACATGATGCCTTGTATAAAGGTGTCAGTTTTTGTACCAGTTGAAAGGGTAAAAACCTATTACTACTATATTTTGCCACTGGTAAAGGAGATGTCTCATAAGGTTTGTCAGGTTGGGTCGCGTGAGCGGGAACGGGTCATGACCCTCCGTCACTACTACCCGGGTGATCCACCCTGGTGTGTTGGAGAGTGAGTCCACGACGTTTAAAATATTTGAGTACGAATATTCTGGCAAATCGCTGGATGTAATTACCAGCGAAACATCTTCTTGGTTCTTTCGGTAAAGTCACGTAGAAGGGAAATAATAAAATAATAAAAATTTAACATAATAAAATACAATTCTCACGACGTTTCGGCCACAACGCAAGCAGCCGTCCTCAGGTGAAGAACAGGTCTGTCGGAAAGACACCTGAGGACGGCTGCTTGCGTTGTGGCCAAACGTCGTGAGAATTGTATTTTATTATGTTTTATTTTTATTATTTTATTATTTCCCTTCTACGTGATGACTTTACCGAAAGAACCAAGAAGATGAATCCCTGCAGTCACGAAAGCTTTAAATCGAAATTTTACCAACGAAACGTCGTACTACTCGCATTGTAAATGTCGTGGATTTACTCTCCAACACACCGGTGGGCTGAAGCAGTCGCTGATTGGCGCGTTTTGTTAACGCGACAAACCTCAAAGTCTGTTCAAGCTACACGGGGGGGGATCGTTGTGGAGTGAGCGGTGGCGCAGTGGTTAGTGCACTGCGCTACAAACCCGGCCACACGATCTCCATTCACGGCCAACATCAGTGATGAATACCTCATCCTGCCCCACTGGATTGTATAAACATCGCCACTGGGGAGACAAAGGCGGCCGGGCGTGGTGCTGGCCACCCACCCCTCGTGCGCAGCTCCGTCGTAGGTGCTGCTTTGCTAACAGCCACAGTCTGTCAAGGCTACACGGGGGATCTCCTTTGTCTCCGTTGTATTCACTGTGTGTGTGTGTGTGGTGCGTTGCTGTGTGTGTGTGTGTGTGGTGCGTTGTGTGTGTGTGTGTGGTGCGTTGTGTGTGTGTGTGTGGTGCGTTGCTGTGTGTGTGTGTGGTGCGTTGCTGTGTGTATGTGTGTGTCACCGTTCCCATACCACAGGTGGCGTCACGAACACTGCCCAGTACCAGAACTCGCTGCTGGTTTACGACCCCGCGCTGGTGAGCACGTTCCCTTTGCTGGCTGACAACCGCAGCCTGAACCCTACCGTTGTGGGCGCCACGGTGGCGAGGAGATGTTAACTACCTCGCCGGTGTACAGGAGGTCGTGGGTTCGATCCCGACCCTGACGCCTGCTGCTGTATATTCGAAGTTTGCGTGTCTCTCTCTGTCATCATCATGGTGGCTAGGAGATGTTAACTACCTCGCCTGGTGTGCAGGAGGTCGTGGGTTCCATTCCGACCCTGATGCCTGTTGCTGTATATTTGGAGTTTGCGTGTCTCTCTCTCATCATCACGGTGGCTAGGAGATGTTAACTACCTCACCTAGTATACAGGAGGTTGTGATTTCGATCCCGACCCTGACGCCTGCTGCTGTACATTTGGAGTTTGCGTGTCTCTCCCCATTGTCGCGTGGATTTTTCTCCGGGTCCTCAGATTTTTACCTCCACGTTTAGAGTCAACGTCACGACCTTTAGAGTGTTTGGCTGCCGATGACAAGCGCTTAGTTGAGCTATCATTTGTGGTAACCAGTTTTGCTTCTGAAAAAGATCTTTATACTCAGTGGAGCCTGAGCTGGTAAAGTAAAAAAAAAACATTTGTAATTTTTTTTTTAGTTCTGTACGTACGCCAACACCAACCCATAGGCGTTCCCTCTCGCCCGCTATTGTATCATAACAGCACCTAGCACGGACCCCAACATCCAAACACTCCAACAACATAACCATACCTCACATACTAATCAAGTAGTTACATTCGGTGAGGCATGCGGAGTGAACGGTGGGAGCCATGGGCTAGCCTCTACTGCAGAGGTCGCAAACGGGTTTTGATTCCTTACCCGTACCCGGCCGCACCAGGGTCGCAAACGGGTACCCGTACCCGTACCCTACCGATACCCGGCTACCCGTACCCGGCCGGGTACGGGTAGGGTACGGGTATCGGTACCTGATTGCGACCTCTGGGATGAAGCCATGTTGCAGGTGCGGGTGGGTTGATTCTAGGAACTTGATTGTGAAAGAACAAGACGTTGGGAATGAGTGACAAACGGTGACTCACCAGTGACTCACGGCCTACCCGTACCCGTACCCGGCCGCACCAGGGTCGCGAACGGCTACCCGTACCCCGCCGGGTACGGGTAGCCGGGTATCGGTTAGGTACGGGTATCGGGTACCGGTTGCGACCTCTGCCCGACTGTAATCATTATTTTATTACAGTCGTACCTCGGTATACGACCGCTTTGGTACACGTCGTGTTTTGACGAGAAAAAATGTCTTGGGATACGACGTCTTGCTTGGGATACGACGCGCTTGCTAGAACTTGTATGGGTCGGGATGAGTCACCGCGTACCCGCGTAGACCCCGTTCACGACTGAAACAAAGCGCCGCTCCTCAGTCAGCCTGTAGATCTCGTTCAGTGCCCAACCCTTGCTAGAACTCTCTGTGTGGGCCGCGTACGGCGCCCGTGTCGCAGCGCGTGGATTTTGTTGTTGCGTTTGTGTATTTCTCGCCGGTGACTTTGTGTTCGCATCGAAATCTGCCCCAGCGATGTTGCCACTGGAAGCGATGAAAGTGGTTCAGACTGAAAAGTCTCTTCTTCCTCCCCCATCTCCCGCTCCCCTTCCTCCTCTCTCTACTCCTCCGCCCCCATCTCCCGCTCGCCCCTCTCTCCTCCTCATCCTCCCATCTCCTCCCTTCTCCCTCCTCCCTCCCTCCTCTCCTCTCCCTCTCTCTTCCTCCTCTTCCGCCCCATCTCCCGCTCGCTCCTCCTCGTCCTCTCATCTCATCCCTGATCCCCACTCCTCTCCTCACTCCCCGCTCCCTCCCCTCCTCTCCTCCCCTCTAACCCCCCCCCCCACACATAGGACGTGTGGTCCCCGTGCAGCGCGATGCCCCAGCGGCGCGTCTACCACTCGATGGCGGCCGTGTGCCGTCGGCTCTACGTGCTGGGGGGCAACGACCTGGACCACAACAACGACCGCGTCATGGTGCGCCACATCGACCGCTACAGCCTGGACACCGACCAGTGGACGCGCTGCACCACCGCCCTCAGAAAAGGTGCCGCGGTGTCTCCGGGCGGTGGGGGTGGAGAGGGGTGCAGTGGAGTGGAGTGCAGTGGAGGGGGGTGGGGGTGGAGTGCAGTGGGGTGGAGTGGGGTGCAGTGGGGTGGAGTGGGGTGCAATGGAGTGGGGTGCAATGGAGTGGGGTGCAGTGGGTGGAGTGGGGTGCAATGGAGTGCAGTGGGGTGCAGTGGAGTGGGGTGCAATGGAGTGCAGTGGGGTGCAGTGGAGTGCAGTCGAGTCGTGTCGTGTGCAGTGGAGAGGGGTGGGGTACAAAAGGGAGACAAAGGCGGCCGGGCGTGGTGCTGGCCACCCACCCCCCTCGTGCGCCGTTCCGGCCTTCATAGGTGCTGCTCGCTGACAGCACTTGCCCCTACAGTCTGTTGAGGCTCCACGGGGGATCTTTGTCTTTGTGAAGCTGGAATTGAACCTGAAACTCTGCTGCAGGTCAGAATGAAGCCGGAGTCGCAGTGCACGCTGGGAAAATCTACCTGGTGGGCGGCTACTCCATCGTCATCAACGAGCCCTCGCATCGGTGCAGGTGAGGCAGAGGTGGCGGCGTCAGAGACAGGGAGACAGAGACAGAGTTGGAGACAGGCGGTTTGAGTCGGTGTTGACGGTGCGGTGTGTGCGTGTCTGTGTGTGTGTGCGTGTCTGTGTGCGCGTGTGTGTGTGTGCGTGTCTGTGTGTGTGCGTCTGTGCGCGCGTGTCTGTGTGTGCGCGTGTCTCTGTGTCTGTGTGTCTCTGTGTCTGTGCATGCGTGTTTCTGTGTCTGTGTGTCTCTGTGTCTGTGTGTCTCTGTGTCTGTGTGTGTGCGCGTCTCTGTCTGTGTGCCTCTGTGTCTGCGTGTCTGTGTGTGTGTGTGCGTGTCTGTGCCTGCGTGTCTGTGTGTCTGTGTGTCTCTGTGTCTGTGTGTCTCTGTGTCTGTGTTTGCGTGTCTGTGTCTGCGTGTCTGTCTGTGTCTGCGCGTGTCTGTGTGTGCGTCTCTGTGTGCGTGCGTGTCTGTGTGCGTGTCTGTGTGTCTCTGTGTGTGCGCGTCTCTGTGTCTGTGTGCCTCTGTGTCTGCGTCTCTGTGTGTGTGTGTGTCTCTGCGTGCGTGTCTGTGTGTGTGCGTGTGTCTGTTTGTGCATCTCTCTGTGTGCGCGTCTCGCTCACAGATCCTGGACGTGTTTGCTGGACGGGGGATCAGGGTGACCAGGGCGGCGAGCGGCTGCTCACTGGGCCCGCTCTGCCCTTCGCCTCCAACGGCGTCGCCGCCTACTTCCTGCCCGACCCAGCACCTGCAAACCCCACAGCTTGTGGTAGTAGAGACACGGGGGAGACACGGGGGGACACGGGGGAGACACGGGGGGACAGGGAGACACGGGGGGACAGGGAGACACGGAGGGACANGGGAGACACGGGGAGACACGGGGAGACACGGGGGAGACACGGGGAGACACGGGGGAGACACGGGGAGACACNGGGGGACAGGGGAGACACGAGGGAGACACGGGGGAGACACGGGGGACAGGGGAGACACGGGGGACAGGGAGACACGGGGAGACACGGGGGAGACACGGGGGACAGGGGAGACACGAGGGAGACACGGGGGAGACACGGGGGACAGAGGAGACACGGGGGAGACACGGGGAGACACGAGGGAGACACGGGGAGACACGGGGGGACAGGGAGACAGGGAGACACNGGGGAGACGGGGAGACACGGGGAGACAGGGGAGACACGGGGAGACAGNNGACGGGGAGACACGGGGAGACACGGGGGAGACACNGGGGAGACAGGGGAGACACGGGGGAGACACGGGGGGGGGGAGACACGGGGAGACACGGGGGAGACAGGGAGACACGGGGGGACAGGGGAGACACGAGGGAGACACNGGGGAGACACGGGGAGACACGGGGAGACACGGGGGACAGGGGAGACACGGGGAGACACGGGGGAGACACGGGGGAGACGCGGGGAGACACGGGGGACAGGGGAGACACGAGGGAGACAGGGGAGACACGGTGGAGACACGGGGGAGACACGGGGGACAGGGGAGACACGGGGAGACACGGGGAGACACGGGGAGACACGGGGGGACAGGGGAGACACGAGGGAGACACGGGGAGACACGGGGGAGACACGGGGGGACANGGGAGACACGAGGGAGACACGGGGAGACACGGGAGACACGGGGGAGACACGGGGAGACACGGAGACACGGGGAGACACNGGGAGACACGGGGAGACACGGGGGACAGGGAGACACGAGGGAGACACGGGGAGACACGGGGAGACACGGGGGACAGGGGAGACACGAGGGAGACACGGGGAGACAGAGGGAGACACGGGGAGACACGGGGAGACACGGGGAGACACGGGGGACAGGGAGACACGAGGGAGACACGGGGGAGACACGGGGAGACACGGGGAGACACGTGGAGACACGGGGAGACACGGGGGACAGGGGAGACACGAGGGAGACACGGGGGAGACACGAGGGAGACACGGGGGAGACACGGGAGACACGAGGAGACACGGGGGAGACACGGGGGAGACACGGGGAGACACGGGGAGACACGGGGGAGACACGGGGGAGACACGGGGGGACAGGGGAGACATGAGGGAGACACGGGGGAGACACGGGGGAGACACGGGGGACAGGGGAGAGAACGGGGAGAGGGGAGACAGCGGAGACACGAGGGAGACACGGGTGGGGGGGGGGACATGGGAACCAGACGGGGGCGTTGAGCGGTGCGCATAGATTCCGTGTGGTACGAACGCACACACACAACAACAACAACCGCCATTCGCCACTAAGTGGCGGTGATGTCACCACGACGCTTGTGCCAGGCCAAGTGCACCTTGAGGCCACATGAAGTGTCGAACGCCCGCTGGCAGGAGGTCACGGGGCAGACCCAGCAGGTGCCACGGGTCGACTGACCGAGATGACCGAGATGACTGGCTGATGCACCACCTTTGCCCCCTACTGTACCAACTTGCTGTGCTTTAGCCACCCGGCGCACACACAGACACACACACAGACATGCACACACACACAGACACACACAGACATGCACACAAGCAATCTCCATCTCTCATGCACACGGGCGCGTGCAGACCCACAGAGACGCACGGAGACACACAAAGATCCCCTCTTATAGCCTTAGCAGGCTAGTTGGGGCAAGTGCTGTTAGCGAGCAGCGACGATGAGATGACACACACACACACATCACGCACAAATAAAAAATCTATATGAAAGTAATTTTTTATTAAGTTTACATTGAGTACAAACGGCGTCGGTCCATTTCGTCATTCGTTCGAAACTTTACGCGTCAGATTGAAATAAATAAATAAAGACATTAACCTGGGTCAAGCTCTTCGCGTTAGAAAGTGGAAATGCATAGCGGCCCAAACCCGTACTGTTCACCCCGTGTTCTTGCACGGGGAGATTGCGTTCTTCATGTCCACATGGCGCACAGCCGTTTCAATACGGGCGACAAAGAATAAAAAAATGTCTGTTTGTGTTTCTCCCTTGCGATGGGACTTTGTAGGACGAACGTCGAGGTTTATAAAGGGCACGGGGTGACCGATACGGTCTGAATCGGTCCGCGGTAAGGTAGGGAGGGCACTGATCGGGGTTGGCAGGTATGGAGACCCACAGAGACCCCACAGAGACCCCCACAGAGACCCACAGAGACCCCCACAGAGACTCACAGAGACCCCACAGAGACCCCAACAGAGACTCCCACAGAGACCCCCACAGAGACTCTCACAGAGACCCACAGAGACCCCCACAGAGACCCCCACAGAGACCCCACAGAGACTCCCACAGAGACTCCAACAGAGACCCCACAGAGACCCCAACAGAGACCCCACAGAGACCCCACAGAGACCCCACAGAGACCCCCACAGAGACCCCACAGAGACCCCACAGAGACTCACACAGAGACCCCCACAGAGACCCCAGAGACCCCACAGAGACCCCACAGAGACCCCCAGAGACCCCACAGAGACCCCCACAGAGACTCCAACAGAGACTCCAACAGAGACCCCACAGAGACCCCAACAGAGACCCCACAGAGACCCCACAGAGACCCCACAGAGACCCCACAGAGACCCCACAGAGACCCCCACAGAGACCCCACAGAGACCCCACAGAGACCCCAACAGAGACCCCACAGAGACCCACAGAGACCCCAAAGAGACCCCACAGAGACCCCCACAGAGACCCCACAGAGACTCACACAGAGACCCCCACAGAGACCCCCAGAGACCCCACAGAGACCCCCACAGAGACCCCCAGAGACCCCACAGAGACCCCCACAGAGACCCCCAGAGACCCCACAGAGACCCCCACAGAGACTCCAACAGAGACTCCAACAGAGACCCCACAGAGACCCCAACAGAGACCCCACAGAGACCCCACAGAGACCCCACAGAGACCCCCAGAGACCCCACAGAGACCCCCACAGAGACTCCAACAGAGACTCCAACAGAGACCCCCACAGAGACCCCAACAGAGACCCCCACAGAGACCCCACAGAGACACCCACAGAGACCCCACAGAGACCCCCACAGACACACCCACAGAGACCCCAGAGACCCCACAGAGACCCCCACAGAGACCCCCAGAGACCCCACAGAGACCCCCACAGAGACCCACAGAGACCCCAACAGAGACCCCACAGAGACCCCCACAGAGACCCCACAGAGACCCCAACAGAGACCCCACAGAGACCCCAACAGAGACCCCCACCAGAGACCCCCACAGAGACCCCCACAGAGACCCCCACAGAGACCCACAGAGACACACGGAGACACAGAGACCCCCACAGAGACCCACAGAGACCCCCACAGAGACCCCACAGAGACCCCCACAGAGACCCCACAGAGACTCACACAGAGACTCACACAGAGACCCCCACAGAGACCCCCAGAGACCCCCACAGAGACCCCAGAGACCCCACAGAGACCCCCACAGAGACCCCAACAGAGACCCCCACAGAGACCCCCACAGAGACCCCACAGAGACCCCAACAGAGACCCCACCAGAGACCCCACAGAGACCCCCACAGAGACCCCCACAGAGACCCACAGAGACACACAGAGANCCACGGAGACCCACAGAGACCCCACAGAGACCCCACAGAGACCCCACAGACCCCCACAGAGACCCACAGAGACCCCACAGAGACCCCACAGAGACCCCCACAGAGACCCCACAGAGACCCCAGAGACCCCACAGAGACCCCCACAGAGACCCCACAGAGACCCCCAACCGAGACACCACAGACCCCACAGAGACCCCACAGAGACCCCCACAGAGACCCCCACAGAGACCCCCAACAGAGACCCCCACAGAGACCCCACAGAGACCCCCACAGAGACCCCAACAGAGACCCCACAGAGACCCCAACAGAGACCCCCACAGAGACCCCAACAGAGACCCACAGAGACCTCCACAGAGACCCCCACAGAGACCCCAACAGAGACCCCACAGAGACCCCCCAGAGACCCCCAGAGACCCCCACAGAGACCCCCACAGATACCCCACAGAGACCCCACAGAGACCCCCACAGAGACCCCCACAGAGACCCATAGCTGTCAACCCATACGGTTGACCCCGTACTTTTGCACGGGGAAATTGCGTTCTTCAGGTGCCATAAGGCGTACAGCCGTTTCAAAACGGGCTAAACACTTGCTACCGTCTCGTTTGCTTCCTCCCTTGCGATGGGACTTTGTGGTACGAGAGTTGAGATTTGTACCGTGGCACGGGGTGGGGTGACCAAGGCGGTCTCAATGGGTCTGCGGTCAGGTCGGGGCACCGACAGCTACGGGAACCACCAACTCGTTTTCACGCAACGAGTCGCCGCCGTTTGCATCGCGAGTTTGACGGCGGCGGGGGTCACGGGGTCACGGGTCTCTCCGGGTTGTTGCTGGGACTGCGAACGGCACCAAGACGGCGGCTGCCGTGCCCCCCACCGCCGTCGACCAGAGGTCGCAGACGGATTTTGATTCCTTACCCGTACCCGGCCGCACCAGGGTCGCAAACGGGTACCCGTACCCGGCCGGGTAAGGGTAGGGTACGGGTATCGGGTTCCTGATTGCGACCTCTGGGATGAAGCCATGTTGCAGGCGCGGGTGGGTTGATTCTAGGAACTTGAATTGTGAGAAGAGACAAGACGTTGGGAAATGAGTGAAACACGGTTACTCACCAGTGACTCACGGCCTACCCGTACCCGTACCCGGCTGCACCAGGGTCGCAAACGGCTACCCGTACCCGGCCGGGTACGGGTAGCCGGGTATCGGGTATCGGGTACCCGGTTGCGAACTCTGCCGACGACGCAGCAGCAAACCAAAACGCACCGTTGCCCGAGTTCATGATCCGTGCCATTGTCGTCGTTCCGTGTGGCGCTGCTGCTGCTGCTGGTGGCGGTGATGTCGGTTTACACGTTTTGCGTCGCTGAAAAGCCCGACGAAAAAAAATCATGAACGCTGCGGCTGCTGCCGCTGTTGATGTTGCTGTTGTTGTTGTTGACGCTGCTCCTACCCCCCACCACCCGGGTCGTGGACGCGTTTGTCCGTCGGCCGTTCCTCGACGTTTCGCAGCACGCGCCCGCTAAGGCTTCTCTCTCCGCGGGTAACCTCAACTCCGTTCTACCCCGAATCTTTCTCGGTACTCGATGGAAAAGCTTCCCACCCCCCTCACACCTGAGACACGCGTGGGCCGCGAAACGTCGGACCTCGTTGACTGATGCGCAGACGCGTGGGGCGGCGGTGGTGACGGACCCCCCCCCCCTCTGGACCCCCCCCCCAGTGCACCAAACCACTGACCAGCCGCGTGGTGCAATACGGTCAAAGCAACTCCCCAAAGGGCTGCACGTTACTAATAAAAGATCTTGGCGAGGAACGCTTTTAGCTTCACTTATTACATCAGCGTTGGGCGGTGCTTCGCCTTCCCCTGGTAGCCCGTGGTGGAAATTCCACGTTCCTGTGGCCGGCGTAGAGGGGGCGGGGGGGGGGAACCAGCGTCTCCTGAATGAGTAAGCGATTCCCTTAACCCCCATCGTACTTGAGCGAGACCCAGGCGGTATTCGCCGTACGGTCATCGATTTTTATTCCGATTCCGTGCCGACGGCGTACGACGGGCACCGGCCATCGCAACGCAAACCAGAAGAAAATATTTGTAACAATAACGATGTGTTGGGTACACCGAGGCTCCCACCCGTGCCTCGCGGCAAGGGCAGCGCGTGGCAATCTCCATCTGTCGTGCACACGGGCACGTGCAGACCCACAGAGACGCACGGAGACACACAAAGATCCCTCCCCTCTTGTAGCGTTAAGCAGGCTAGTTGGGGCAAGTGCTGTTAGCGAGAAGCGACGATGAGATGACGCCAGAGGTCGCAAACGGGTTTTGATTCCTTACCCGTACCCGGCCGTACCAGGGTCGCAAACGGGTACCCGTACCCGGCCGTACCCGTACCCGGCTGGGTACGGGTAGGGTACGGGTATTGGGGTACCCGGCTTGGTACGGGTAGGGTACGGATATCGGATACCTGATTGCGACCTCTGGGATGAAGCCATGTTGCAGGCGCGGGTGGGTTGATTCTAGGAACTTGAATTGTGAGAAGAGACAAGACGTTGGGAAATGAGTGACAAATGGTGACTCACCAGTGACTCACGGCCTACCTGTACCGGCCGCACCAGGGTCGCAAACGGGTAGCCGGGTATCGGGTAGGGTACGGGTATCGGGTACCCATACCCGTACCTAGCCGGGTACGGGTAGCCGGGTATCAGGTAGGGTACGGGTATCGGTACCCGGTTGCGACCTCTGGATGACACACACACACACGCATGTAAAATATAGGGGAACAAATAAAAGAAAATCTATATTAAAGTTATTTTTTATTAAGTTCACATTGAGTACAAACAACGTCGGTCAAATTCGTCATTCGTTCAAAACTTTACGCGGCTGGGAAAATAAATAAATAAAACATTAACCTGGGTCAAGTTCTTCGCGTTAGAAAGTGGAAATGCATAGCGGCCCAAACCCGTACTGTTCACCCCGTGTTCTTGCACGGGGAGATTGCGTTCTTCAGGTCCAATACGGACGACAAGAACTAATAATGTTTTGGCGCCGGCTGTCGTAGATTGGCGGCGGTCGTGCCGACAGTTCTCCGCGGTGAGCAGCGACATCTTTAAAAACGACGACGCTGCTGCTGCTGCTACTGCTGCTACTGCTGCTACTACTGCTGCTACTACTACTACTGCTGCTGCTGCTACTACTGCTGCTGCTGCTGCTGCTGCTGCTACTGCTGCTACTACTACTACTGCTGCTGCTGCTGCTGCTACTACTACTACTGCTGCTGCTGCTACTGCTGCTACTGCTGCTACTACTACTACTGCTGCTACTGCTACTACTACTACTGCTGCTACTGCTGCTGCTACTACTGCTACTGCTGCTACTGCTGCTGCTACTACTGCTACTACTGCTACGCCTCTCCGACGCCTCGGAACGGCAAAGGCGTCATTGCCCCTGAACCATCCCAAGAACAAGATTTGGTGGCGAAGCCTCTGCCGTTGGCACAGCCTCGTTTCCTGGAACCCTTCGCCTCCGCTTAGCACCGCGGGGTGTGGCGACGTACGGCGAGAAAGGCGTTCGCCGTTGCGCGTTGTGCACGTACGTTGCCATCGTACACCTCCTCCCTTCAACGGCTACGACAACAACAAAAAATTAACCCGTAAAAACAAAGTTTTTCACTATAAATCCTTTATATGCGTGGCATCGGTTTTATTTTATTATTCATTTCTGTTTTTCTTGAGTAAGAGTTTCATTTTTTTCACATTGGTATTTTTAATTAAATAGTAACTTTTTTTCTTAAAAAGAGCAAAATTTTGGACATATTTTTTCACGAAAATAAATTGTCACGCACAACGAGTCTGTGTGCAAAATGTCAGCTCGATTGGATCATGGGAAGTGGGTTAAAAAACGACCGAAAGGTTTGCACGGTCGTAAGCACGCAAGCAAGTGAACTTAATATAAAGGATTTAAAAATTCCCCGAAGCGGAACATCTCAGCGCCGTACGCCGAGTCGCCTGTAGTTCCACCGTCATCCACGCGAGGTCACCAGCCCCGCACGTTGACGGCCGCAGCGAGGAACGGACACGGACTGCTGAAATCTCTCAAGACTCGGAGGGCAATCCGACTGCGGCCGGGAACCGCCAGGGCGTTTAAATCGCGAGTTTGCGAGGCGGTTTTGCCATTGGGGAACACTTTTCGCACAACGACGCGGAAACGCGCTCGCAGTCATAGCGCGGAATAGTCACCGTTATACCACGTGGAACGTACGCCGCGTGCGCTGTGCGCAGCGCTAGCAGCAGCAACGTCGCATCTCACCAAACTCGCAGCGTCGTCACATGATTTATGATTTACGGGGAAACCGTTGTGGCTTGTCACGGCTCAAGAACGCATCGGCCCGCGTCGGAACGAGCAATTCCCGTGTTTCAGTTCCCGTGTTTCCGAACACGCGAATTGCTCCGATACAGTAACGCCGTTGTTGCCGTTGTTGGTGACGTTACCCCCAAGAAAGCCTCAACCGAGCCTCAAGACTGCTCTTCAGGAGGTTCCTGCCAAGTTCATCGCCGCTGTGCGATCTGCCCCGACTGGACACCGGCAGTTAAATTTCGATGTAAAGCTTTCGTGACTGCAGGGATTCATCTTCTTGGTTCTTTCGGTAAAGTCACGTAGAATGGAAATAATAAAATAATAAAAATAAAACATAATAAAATATTTCTCACGACGTTTCGGCCACAACGCAAGCAGCCGTCCTCTTCTCGACAGACCTGTTCTTGCCTCCGAAACGTCGTGATTTTATTGTTTTATTTTTGTTAATTTTAATTTCATTTTTTACCTACGTGACTTTACCGAAAGAACTATGAATCCTTGCAGTCACGAAAGCTTCAAATCTAGAACCATCGTTTGTTGTGGCCGGTTGAACGCTTCCAAAGAGAAGCTACGTGGCAGTTCAGCGAGCCGTTACCGGGTGAATACAGAAATTGTTTATCGTTTAAACTCTAAAAGAGTTCATCGTGTAACTTCGTTTTGCGCGGAGGGAGGGCGGAGAGAGAGCGTCTCAGTTGGTCAAGTCCTGCGAGTCAAGACTCGTGATGTCACCCGGATCGACTTCTCCCAGCGACGAGAGGAGAGTGGAATAGGCTTGCCTGTGAAGACACGCACGCACGAACACACACACACACACACGTCATTATATATGTGTGTGTGTGAGTGTGTGTGTGCGTGACGGAGACGACGTCACGGCGTTTGTACCAGGCTGGGTACACTCTGAGGCCGACACATCGAGTGTAGGATGCAGCTCCGCCAGCAGGGAGGTCACTGGACAGACCCAGTGTGGCGAGTTGACCGACCGAGATGGCCGAGATGACGTGAACGGACACACAAGACAAAGATCTCCCAGGTAGCCTTCGACGGGCTGTTGGGGCAAGTGCAGGTAGGTGCCTGGGGTGCGTTTTCGTCTCCCCAATGGTGATGTTTACACACACCGCGCCGGGCATTCTTTGAAGGCTGAGTCGACCTAGCGGTGGCCCGGGACCAGTTCAAATATTCGCCAGTTGTTGACTGTGAGCTGGAATCCAACTCGGGTCGCCAGGCTCTGAGTGACGTGCCGCTAACCACGAAAACACCCATTCATCAATTCATTCGTACACCCACTCGCTCAGATTCCAAAGAACACAGGATGAGATGTTACTATCCTTTGTGCAAGCACTTCCAAGAGTTCATGAACAGTGAGCCTGGTGAAATTTGGGGAGCGCATCGTCAGTAGTGACCCTTTGGTTCCTAGGGTGTTTCGGCCTTTCATACTATACACCCTCCCCAAAGGCGGCCAGCGACAGGGTGATCAATCCTACGCTTGCGTCCCATTCCCAATTAGTCATAGGAGTTGCCTTGTTGTTGGTAGCCAACAACAAGGCAACACTCACTCACCTAGCAACTCACTAAGGATTTACCCATGTACTCACCTACTCTCCCCCACAGACCCATCCACTCAGCTATCCACTCACTCATGAACCTATACACTCACTCACAGACTTATCCACTAACTCACGGACCCATCCACTCACTCACCTAGCAACTCACTAAGGAGTTACCCATGTACTCACCTACTCTCCCCCACAGACCCATCCACTCACTCATGAACCTATACACTCACTCAGACTCATCCACTAACTCACGGACCCATCCACTCATGAACCTATCCACTCACTCAGATACCCATCAACTCACTCACAAAGTCATCCAGTAACTCACCTACCAACTCACTAAGGAGTTACCCATGCACTCACCTACTCTCCCCACAGACCCAACCACTCACCCATCCACTCACTCATGAACCTATACACTCACTCACAGACTCGTCCACTAACTCACGTACCCATCCACTCACTCACCTAGCAACTCACTAAGGAGTTACCCACTCGCCTACTCTCCCCACAGACCCATTCACTCAGCTATCCACTCATGAACCTAAACACTCACTCACAGACTCATCCACTAACTCACGGACCCATCCACTCACTCACCTAGCAACTCACTCACGAGTACCCATGTACTCACCTACTCTCCCCCACAGACCCATCCACTCACCTATCCACTCACTCATTAACCTAAACACTCACTCACAGACTCATCCACTAGCCCACGGACCCATCCACTCACTCATGAAGCTATACACTCACTCACAAAGTCATCCAGTAACTCACCTACCAACTCACTCATGAGTACCCACTCACCTACTCTCCCCACAGACCCATTCACTCAGCTATCCACTCACTCATGAACCTATCCACTCACTCAGATACCCATCAACTCACTCATAAAGTCATCCAGTAACTCACCTACCAACTCACTCATGAGTACCCACTCACCTACTCTCCCCCACAGACCCATCCACTCACCTATTCACTCACTCATGAACCTATCCACTCACTCAGATACCCATCAACTCACTCACAAAGTCATCCCGTAACTCACCTACCAACTCACTCATGAGTACCCACTAACCTACTCTCCCCCACAGACCCATCCACTCACCTATTCACTCACTCATGAACCTATCCACTCACTCAGATACCCATCAACTCACTCACAAAGTCATCCAGTAACTCACCTAGCAACTCACTCATGAGTAACCACTCACCTACTCTCCCCCACAGACCCATCCACTCACCTATTCACTCACTCATGAACCTATCCACTCACTCAGATACCCATCAACTCACTCACAAAGTCATCCAGTAACTCACCTACCAACTCACTCATGAGTACCACTCACCTACTCTCCCCACAGACCCATCCACTCACCTATTCACTCACTCATGAACCTATCCACTCACTCAGATACCCATCAACTCACTCACAAAGTCATCCAGTAACTCACCTACCAACTCACTCATGAGTACCCACTAACCTACTCTCCCGCACAGACCCATCCACTCACCCATCCACTCACTCAGACACCCACCCACCCACTCACAGGCGCACTCACCCACTCAGTCACTCGCCCACCCACCGACGCACCCACAATCACCCACAGACAACACACGGGACACTGGACTGATACAAGTACGATAAGAGCAGACAGGGGGGCATTACCTGCTGCAACGTGACACCGACATTAACCAATTTCTCAAATGACCCGTCTCCCACCGCCTCTCTCTTTCTCTCTCTCTGAGAGAGAAAGACCCACAATGAGGTGGAGGAGGAGGCTCATGTCTTGAGGCTCTTGTAAACCACTGCACTCATCCCTTCCGAGTGCCCTGCTCACTATCACTCCCATTGAGCGTCTTGACGGGAGGGATCACTCTCTCGCTCGCCGGCAGAGAGCCACGGACACAGACATCGATTCTTAAACACTCGGGGGGGTGGCGTGGAGTGGGGGGGGGGGAACAAAAAAAACTGGCAGCAAACAAAAAAAGGGACCCCCCCCCACACACAGGATCCGATGTCGGGTGTCCAGGCGAGGGAGAATTAGAAAAAATTAGAAAGTTAAAAAAATACGGACGGACAGGCTTGTCCGTGAGCGTGGGTGGGTGGGTGGGCACACGAGGGGGTGGGGGGGGGCAGCGCCACGCCCGGTCGCCTTTGTCTCCCCAGTGCCGATGTTTACACACCGCACTGGGTACCCATTTAAGGCCGAGTCGACCTAGGGGAGGACCGGTTTCAGGTAATCGTCACTGGTGTTGGCCGTGAGCGGGAATCGAACTCGGTTGGCCAAGTTCGTAGCGCAGCGCGCTAACCACGACACTACCGCTCCCCACCCACCCACACATAAAGACAAGATCCCCCGTATAGCCTTCACAGACTGTAGGGGCAAGTGCTGTTAGCGAGCACCTATGAAGGCCGGCACGGCACACGAGGGGGTGGGTGGTCAACGCCACGCCCGGCCACCTTTGTCTCCCTAGTGGCGATGTTTACACACCGCACCAGGTACTCAATTGAGGCTGAGTCGACCTAGGGGAGGTCCAGCACCGGTTCAGATAATCGTCACTGGTGTTAGCCATGAGCGAAAATCAAATTCGTATGAGTCTCTGTGTGCACGCCGCGCTTAGAGTATGAGCTGACCACTAGGGCTGTACTTACAACATACACACGTGGTTTTATGTAGATGTATATACAGTCGTATGCAACACGTATATACATACACACCACTAGTGCTGCTCAAGTAGGGTTTTTGCTGCATAATTGGTGACCACGTGAAAAATCTATTGAAGCCGGCACGGCACACGAGGGGGTGGGTGGCCAGCACCACGCCCGACCTCCTTTGCCTCCCCAGTAGCGATGTTTACACACCGCACCAGGTACTCGTTTGAGGCCGAGTCGACCTAGGGGAGCCCGAGGAACGGTTTTAGGTGATCGGCCACCGGTGTTGGCCGTGAGCGGGAATCGAACTCTGACCGCCAGGTTCGTAGCGCAGCGTAGCGCTAACCACGACACTACCGCTCCCCACCCACCCACACAAAGATAAAGACAAAGATCCCCCGTATAGCCTTAACAGACTGTAGGGGCAAGTGCTGTTAGCGAGCACCTATGAAGGCCGGCACGGCACACGAGGGGTGGGTGGCCAGCACCACGCCCGACCTCCTTTGCCTCCCCAGTAGCGATGTTTACACACCGCACTAGGTACTCATTTGAGGCCGAGTCGACCTAGGGGAGCCCGAGGAACGGTTTTAGTTGATCGGCCACCGGTGTTGGCCGTGAGCGGGAATCGAACTCTGATCGCCGGCTTCATAGCGCAGTGGCGCTAACCACGACGCCACCGTTCCCACTGGACACAAAGACAGACAGACACAGCACACAGCACACACCCTAATTGACCCACCGAGCCCAGATCTCACGTCCCCCGGACTAAAAGCCACCGTCGCTTGGCTCTATCGCTCGCTCGCATCTCGACAAGCGCTCGCAACGATGGCGACCAAGGCGGTCGTGGCGCGGCGTGAGAGACGCGGACGGACACACGCGCAGACGCACGGACGGACAGGTGAGATCGCCCACGCGACCCCCACTGACTCTCCCACCGAGGTCGACGTGTCTACATCGCCGCCCCCGCCGCATACAATCCGCACGTTGTGTGCGGCAGCGAGACGTGGGAAGACGTGGGGGGTGGGTGGGGGGGGGGGTCAGGGTTGTGGGGTGACCGCCGCAGAGAGATAGGAGATCGTCTTGAGAGAAGGATAATGTTCAGCGAGCATCTTTGTGAATCGGCGGTCGTTAAAGAGAGGCGGTCTTGTGTGTATTTGTGTGTGTGTGTATGTATATGTCTGTGTATGTGTATGTATATGTGTGTGTATGTGTGTGTATATGTGTGTATGTGTGTGTATGTGTATGTGTGTATGTGTGTGTGTATGTGTGTGTATGTATGTGTGTGTGTATGTGTGTGCGTGTGTGCGTGTGTATGTGTGTGCGTGTGTATGTGTGTGCGTGCGTATGTGTGTATGTGTGTGCGTGTGTGTGTGCGTATGTGTGTGCGTGTGTATGTGTGTGCGTGTGTATGTGTGTTCGTGTGTATGTGTGTGCGTGTGTGCGTGTGCATGTGTGTATGTGTGTGCGTGTGTGTATGTGTGTGCGTGTGTGTGCGTGTGTGTGTGTGTATGTGTGTACGTGTGTGTGTATGTGTGTGTGTATGTGTGTGTGTGTGTATGTGTGTGTATATGTGTGTGTATGCGTGTGTATATGTGTGTGTATGCGTGTGTATATGTGTGTACATGTGTGTACGTGTGTGTAGTGTGTGTATGTGTGTGTATGTGTGTATATGTGTGTACATGTGTGTATGTGTGTGTACGTGTGTGTATGTGTGTATGTGTGTGTGTATGTGTGTACATGTGTGTATGTGTGTATGTGTGTGTACGTGTGTGTATGTGTGTGTATGTGTGTGTATATGTGTGTATATGTGTGTACATGTGTGTACGTGTGTGTATGTGTGTGTATGTGTGTGTATGTGTGTGTGTATGTGTGTGTATATGTGTGTACATGTGTGTATGTGTGTATGTATCTATCTTCGCGTGCATTTGCACTTTTGCACGTGTGGGGAGCGGTGGTGCAGCGGTTAGCGCGCTGCGCTACAAAACCCGGCGACCCGGGTTCAATTCCGGCTCACGGCCAACACCAGTGACGATTATCTGAACTGGTGCCGTGCCTCCCTAGGTCAACTCAGCCTCAAATGAGTACCTTATGCGATGTGTAAATATTTTCACTTGGGAGACAAAGGCGGCCGGGCGTGGTGTTGGCCACCCACCCCCTCGTGTGCCGTGCCGGCCTTCATAGGGCGGTCACTAACAGCACTTGCCCCTACAGTCTGTTCAGGCTACACGGTAGATCTTTGTCTTTGTGTGCGTGCATGAGGGTGTCTGTGTTTGCATGTCTGTTTGTGTTGGCATGTGTGTGTCTGCCTGTATGTTCACGTGTGTTTTGTGTCTATGCATCTGTGAGTGTGTGTGTCTTTGTGTATGCGAGTTAGGGTCTGTGTGTGCATGTGTGTGCATGTGTGTTCGCGTCGCTGTGTCGATGTGAAAATTCTGACATGGATGCTGATGCTGCTGATGACGATGATGCTGCTGATGACGATGATGCTGCTGATGATGCTGCTGATGACGATGATGCTGCTGATGACGATGATGCTGCTGATGACGATGATGCTGCTGGTGCAGATTACCCCTAAGACTGATCCTCCTGACGTTGATGCTGCTGCTTGACATTTCTACTCTATCTTCTTGGTTCTTTCGGTAAAGTCACGTGGAAGAGAAATAATAAAAGAATAAAAATAAAACATAATAAAATACTTTACCGAAAGAACCAAGATGATGAATCCCTGCAGTCACGAAAGCTTTAAATCGAAATATTACTACTCTACTGATGCTACTGCTGATGATGATGCCTGACACTCCTCTACTTTTTTTTCGATTTAAAGCTTTCGTGACTGCAGGGATTCATCTTCTTGGTTCTTTCGGTAAAGTCACGTAGAAGGGAAGTAATAAAATAATAAAAATAATAAAATAATTCTCACGACGTTTCGGCCACAACGCAAGCAGCCGTCCTCAGGTGAAGACCAGGTCTGTCGCTCCAAGCGTGGTTTCATTCAGACGCTGTCTCCCCGACAGACCTGGTCTTCACCTGAGGACGGCTGCTTGCGTTGTGGCCGAAACATCGCGAGAATGATTTTATTATGTTTAATTTTTATTATTTTATTACTTCCCTTCTACGCGACTTTACCGAAGGAACCAAGAAGATGACTCCTCTACTTATGACGATGACTCCGCTCAACAGCACAATGACAATAACGACGATGACGACGATGTATAGACAAACGCTTCGCCTCACCTGACCGACAGCTCGCGACCCAGTCCCGACTTGCGTTCGCTCTCCCTCAGGATCTCCGCCACCGTGGGCAAGGCCTCCTTCAGAAGGGCAGGGCTCAGGGCATGCAGGGCACCGAGAGAGGCCACGGGGTGCACAGACATGCCCTCCCTCAAAAACTCTCTGTGGGCACACGGACAAAAGGGGCACACGGGATACGGGAGGACAACAACATTTCAGGACGTACATCAAAGCCGTTACCATTCCGGATGATGTACACGTACATCACCAGTTTTATAGACTCACACAGAGACCCATAGACTCACACAGAGACTCAGACTCACACAGAGACCCATAGACTCACACAGAGACTCAGACTCACGCAGAGACCCATAGACTCACACAGAGACCCATAGACTCACACAGAGACTCATAGACTCGCACAGAGACACATAGACTCACACAGAGACTCATAGACTCGCACAGAGACCCATAGACTCAGAGACCCATAGACTCAGAGACCCATAGACTCACACAGAGACCCATAGACTCGCACAGAGACCCATAGACTCACACAGAGACCCATAGACTCACACAGAGACTCAAACTCGCACAGAGACCCATAGACTCACACAGAGACCCACAGACTCACACAGAGACCCAGACTCACACAGAGACCCATAGACTCACACAGAGACCCATAGACTCACACAGAGACCCATAGACTCACGCAGAGACCTTACAGACTCACACAGAGACCCATAGACTCACACAGAGACCCAGACTCACACAGAGACCCATAGACTCACACAGAGACCCATAGACTCACGCAGAGACCCATAGACTCACACAGAGACCCACAGACTCACACAGAGACTCATAGACTCCCACAGAGACCCACAGACTCACACAGAGACCCATAGACTTACACAGAGACCCATAGACTCACACAGAGACTCATAGACTCACACAGAGATCCACAGACTCACACAGAGACCCATAGACTCACACAAAGACCCACAAACTCACACAGATACCTTACGGACTCACACAGACACCTATAGATCTGCCCTGGCAGTCTCCCTCAATCTGCTCTGAAGATGTCATCCTAGCAGCTGTTCCTCCTACACAGACACCATCTCGCGAAGTGAATTGAGTTCCTGAAGAAGCTCCCAGGCACGTGGAGTGAAACGTTTGACATCGCGCCAAACAACTCGGAGCGGCGGAACCAGAAAATGCACCGGAGGGCTCCACAGCAGCAGAACCAACACGAAACCTACAGAGATCCTATAAAGATCCTATAGAGATCCTATAGATAACTTACAGACAACCTATAGAGAACCTATAGAGAACCTATAGAGATCCTACAGAGGACCTATAGAGATCCTACAGAGATCCTATAGAGATCCTATAGAGAACCTATAGAGATCCTACAGAGATCCTATAGAGAACCTATAGAAATCCGATAAAGATCCTATAGAGAACCTATAGAGATCCTACAGAGATCCTATAGAGAACCTACAGAGATCTATAGAGATCCTATAGAGATCCTATAGAGAACCTATAGAGATCCTACAGAGATCCTATAGAGAACCTATAGAGATCCTACAGAGATCCTATAGAAATCCTATAGAGAACCTACACAGATCCTATAGAGATCCTATAAAGAACCTATAGAGATCCTACAGAGATCCTATAGAGAACCTATAGAAATCCTATAAAGATCCTATAGAGAACCTATAGAGATCCTACAGAGATCCTATAGATAACCGACAGAGAATCTATAGATATCCTATAGAGATCCTATAGAGAACCTACAGAGCTCCTATAGAGATCCTATAGAGATCCTATAGAACCTATAGAGATCATAGAACCTATAGATCCTATAGAGATCCTATAGAGAACCTACAGAGATCCTATAGAGATCCTATAGAGATCCTATAGAGAACCTACAGAGAACCTATAGAGATCCTATAGAGATACTATAGAGATCCTATAGAGAACCTATAGAGAACCTACAGATATCCTATAGATATCCTATAGAGATCCTATAGAGAACCTACAGAAATCCTATAGAGAACCTATAGAGATCATATAGAGAACCTATAGAGATCCTATATAAATCCTATAAAGATCCTATGGAGATCATACAGAGAACACACACAGCACCCACACAGTATTGTGGGGTTGTGGGGTTTTTTCCACGACGCAGACACGAGTAAAAATACACAAGAGACAAAGATCCCCCGTATAGCCTGAACAGCTGTTGGGGCAAGTGCTGTTAGCGAGCAGCACCTGTGAAGACCGCCACGGCAGAAGGGGCGAGTGGCCCACACCACGCCGGCTGCTTTCGTCTCCCGTGTGGCAAATGTTTACACACCGCACCAGCTACAACTCAATTGAGGCCCCAGTCGACCTGTATCAGAGGTCGCAACCGGGTACCCGATACCCGTACCCTACCCGATACCCGGCTACCCGTACCCGGCCAGGTACGGGTACGGGTAGCCGTTTGCGACCCTGGTGCGGCCGGGTACGGGTAGGCCGTGAGTCACTGGTGAGTCACCGTTTGTCACTCATTTCCCAACGTCTTGTCTCTTCTCACAATTCAAGTTCCTAGAATCAACCCACCCGCGCCTGCAACATGGCTTCATCCCAGAGGTCGCAATCGGGTACCTGATACCCGTACCCTACCCTACTCGGCCGGGTACGGGTAGCCGGTATCGGGTAGGGTACGAGTACCCGTTTGTGACCCGGGTGCGGCTGGGTACGGGTAAGGAATCAAAACCCGTTTGCGACCTTTGACCTGTTTGCATGTGGAACTTCTTTCGCGCCGTACGTAGCCAACCGTGCTAATTGGAAGACCTTGGGGAGGGGCGCAGGACCACCGCTTCAGATTACACTGGTCAACACACTTTCTGGCATAAGGTATTCCAACGGTTTAAGGTAATTTTGTGGTGCTGATTCTAAATCTGGCATCAGTTTTTGTCTATCACATCAGGTTTTTGAGATATCAAATAATGCATTTTCAATAAAAACTTCGGAAGAAAAATATTAAATAAATGTGGATATCTACATAAAATGATATTATAAAACACTATCCTAAAAATACAGCACCATATTTTAACACTGAAGCAGTCACTGACTCGCAACAACTTGCAATCATAAGTGACAGAGTTAATTTCGGGAAATCAATGACAATGGGGTATGCCGATAGCATAAAAATGAGATGTGATAGAGCAAATCTGAGATCAGATTTGGAATCATCACCCTGAAATTAGTCGAACAGCTGCAAAAGTCCAGGCCAGAAAAAATGTTTTTTTTAGTTGTACGCCTTCTGGTGTCATCTGGTCCAACACCAATGGAGACTAGGCTCTAAGAAAAGCTGTCTCGGGTGTGGACCAATCAACTTCAAGGACAGTGCATATTATTATGATCATCAGAGTTGTTTCTTTTTGTTTGCATTTTGACTACTTGTGTTGTGGTTATTGCAAACATGATGCCTTGTATAAAGGTGTCAGTTTTGTACCAGTTTAAAGGGTAAAAACCTACTATGTTTTTTTGTTGTTGATCAGTGTTATAATTATCGTCACAGGCGTCGGTGGGCCAAAACCCGGGGAATCGAACTCGGCTCGCCTGGTTTGTAGCGCAGCGCGCGAACCGCTGCGTCGGTGAAACTTGTACACGAAGGGGTTACACTTTGACGAGTTGAATTAACACGGAGTGTGTAAACACATTCGATTGGCCATGATCTGTGGATGATTTGGGTTCCCACCAGCAGTGATTTAATTGTGTATGCATGGACGTGCACAAGTCGTGTTAATGCACGGATGCATTAGTAACTAATTCTGTCTCGAGTCTCCACACACACACACACACTCGCTCTCTCGCTCGCTCCCCCCATATCTCACACACAAAAACAAACAAAGACAAAGATCCCCGGTATCGCCTTTTAACACTGTTGGGGCAAGTGCTGTTAGCGAGTAGCAGCACCTATGAAGGCCGGCACGGCACACAAGGGGGTGGGTGGCCAGCACCACGCCCGACCTCCTTTGTCTCCCCAGTAGCGATGTTTACACACCGCACCAGGTATTCATTTAAGGCCGAATCGATCTAGGGGAGGCCCAACAGCGGCAGCGCAGTGGTTAGCGCGCGCTGCGCTAAGAACCCAATAACGGTGACGAATACTTGAACCAATCCTGGGCCTCCGCTAGGTCGACTCAGCCTTAAGTGAGTACCTGGGGTGCAGTGCGTAAGCATCGGCACTTGGGAGACAAAGGCGGCCGGGCGTGGTGGTGGTGGTGGACACCCACCCCATCATATGCCACAGTGGTGGCCTTCATAGGTGGTGAAACTCGCCAACAGCACTGGCTGCCAGTGCTGTTAGCGAGGGGTCTCGGTCTCTACACAGTAAAACCTTGGATTGCGAGTAACTCGGTCTGCGAGTGTTTTGCAAGACGAGCAATTTTTTTTCAAATAAATATTAATTTGATAAACGAGCGAGGTCTTGCAACACGAGTAGTACGTGTCTATGCTTTGTCTGCGCCGGTGGCCGATTACCTAAAACCGGTCCTGGGTCTCCCCTAGGTCGACTCAGCCTCAAACGAGTACCTGGCGCGGTGTGTAAACATCGCCACTGGGGAGACAAAGGCGGCGGGGTGTGGTTTCTCGCCACCCACCCCTCGTGTGCCGTGCCGCTTTTATAGGTGCTACTCGCTAACAGCACTTGCCCCAACAGTCTGTTCAGGCTATACGGGGGATCTTTAGTCTTTTTGTTGTACGGATCTCTAAATCTGAGTACGTCTGCGTACACGTGTGGGCATAGCGGAGAAGTACTGTTGGTCCCTCGCGAGATTGAGGGGTCGTGTACGTGCGTGAGTGCATACACAAACACAGACACGTTTACACGCTGCACTTCTTTCGCATCGCACATAGCCAACCGTGCTAATTGGAGGTGCGCTATGTCTGAGTGTTTATAGGTATTCATACGAGACAAGCCACAACACGTTGAGCTATCGTTTGTGAGTGCCCAGGTCGCCACTGACAACGAACTACACAGCTCGATGGGGCCTTTACCTGGTGAAAATAAAACAATTGTTGAGTTTTTAGTTGGCGCTAACCAGAGGTCGCAAACGGGTTTTGATTCCTTACCCGTACCCGTACCCGGCCGCACCAGGGTCGAAAACGGATACTCGTACCCTACCCGATACCCGGCTACCCGTATCCGGCCGGGTATCGGGTAGGGTACGGGTATCGGGTACCCGATTGCGAGCTCTGGGATGAAGCCATGTTGCAGGCGCGGGTGGGTTGATTCTAGGAACTTGAATTGTGAGAAGAGACAAGACGTTGGGAAATGAGTGAAACACGGTTACTCACCAGTGACTCACGGCCTACCCGTACCCGGCCGCACCAGGGTCGAAAACGGGTACCCGTACCCGGCCGGGTACGGGTAGCCGGGTATCGAGTAGGGTACGGGTATCGGGTACCCGGTTGCGACCTCTGGCGCTAACCATACCACCCCCTCGTGTGCCGTGCCGACCTTCATAGCCGCCGCTTTCGCTGAAAAGAACTTGCCCCAGCTGTCTGTTGAAGGCTATATGGGGGATCTGTCCGTGTACTAGCGTGGGTCTATGCACTAATGGGGAGCCGTAGTGTAGCGGTCAGCGCGCTGCGCTACGAACCCGGCGACCCGGGTTCGATTCCCGCTCACGGCCAAAACCAGCGGCGATGATCTGAACCGGTCCTGGGCCTCCCCTAGGTCGACTCAGCCTCCAACGAGTACTGGGTGCGGTGCGTAAACGTCGCCACTAGGGAGACAAAGGCGGCCGGGCGTGGTGCTGGCCACCCACCCCTCGTGTGCCACAGTGCCGGCCTTCAGCGGTGCTGCTCGCTAACAGCACTTGCCCCAGCAGTCTGTTCAGGCTACACGGGGGTCTTTGTCTACGAGTGTGTACGAGTGTGAGCGTAGCAGGGTTAGAGTGTTGGCCCCCGCGGGGAGAGAGGGGGGCTGGGGGCGAGAGGGGGGGCTGGGGGCGGGGAGAGGCGAGGGGGGGGGGCTGTGTGCGGCCCACAGAACACGTCTTCCGTCATCACCGCACATCCGCTCCCCCCCCCACCGAGCACCCTCGGACAAAGCCCGTCGACATCGGGACGTCACATCGACAACTCCCGTACATTGATAAGTACACGCCGATACGTTGCACGTACACAGAGATATTTACACGAGTATATACACACACACACAGAGCGCAAGGCATGTCGACACAGCAGAGGTCGCAAACGGGTTTTGATTCCTTACCCGTACCCGTACCCGGCCGCACCAGGGTCGCAAATGGGTACCCGTACCCGGCTGGGTACGGGTACCCGTTCCCTACCCGTACCCTACCCGAAATGAGTGACAAACGGTTACTCACCGGTGACTCACGGCCTACCCGTACCCGGCCGCACCAGGGTGGCAAACGGGTACCTGTACCTGGCCAGATACGGGTAGCCGGGTATCGGGTAGGGTACGGGTATCGGGTACCCGGTTGCGACCTCTGCTACACAGGGACACACAGACAACTCTCGTACGTATAAACGTACACGCAGATACAACAACCACCATTCGCCACTCAGTGGCGGTGACGTCACCACACGACGCCTGTGCCAGGCCATGTGCACGTTGAGGCCACGTGAAGTGTCGAACGCCCGCTGGCAGGAGGTCACGGGGCAGACCCAGGTGGTGCCACGGGTCGACTGAGATGACTGACATGACTGGCTGATGCACCAGATACATTGCATGTACACACAGACATATTCACACAAGTATATATACACACACAAAGCACCTCGCACATATACGTACAGATGTCCGCAGGCAAGTAAATACATTGCATGTACAGATAGAGATATTAATGTAAGTATATATATACAAAAGACAAAGATCCCCCTATGGCCTTAACAGGCTGTTGGGCAAGTGCTGTTGGCGGGCACCTATGAAGGCTGGAACGGCACACGAGGGGGTGGGTGGCAGCACCACGCCCGACCGCCTTTGTCTCCCCAGTGGCTATGTTCACTACGCACCGCACAGTACTCATTTGAGGCCGAGTCTACCAAATTTGACGTATTCCAAAGCGGTTGTATACCGAGGTACACTGTACAACGATCTACAACTCGCCCAACGGCGATGGATATCCATTGTAATTTATATGCATTCATTAATCCCCCACCTCGCCTTCGCACAAGAAGGGCTCACAAGTGACGTCATCACGTCTACCCCTCTATCTAAGGAACGAAACGGAGGTGTTTTCACAAATCTGGCTGTCCGCCTGAGGAAGCTAGCTGCAATTAGTGGCGAAACGTCGTACTGGGATTGTAAATGTTGTGGCTTGGCTCTCCGACACACAACCGGTGTGCTGTACTAGTACGCTACACTATACACTACTATAACCCTACACTACTATACACTACACTATACACTACTATACCTCTACACTACTATACACTACAATACCACTACACTACTATACACTACACTATAAACTATTATATGACACTATACACTACTATACCCCTACACTACTATACACTAGACTATACACTAGTGCTGTACTAGTACACTACACTATACACTACAATACCCCTACACTACTATACACTACACTATACACTACTATACCACTACACTATATACTACTATACCCCTACACTACTATACACTACACTATACACTACTATACCACTACACTACTATACACTACACTATACACTACACTATACACTACTATACACTACACTATACACTACTATACACTACACTATACACTAGTGCTGTACTAGTACACTACACTATACACTACTATACCCTACACTACTATACACTACGATAACCCTACACTACTATACACTACGATAACCCTACACTACTATACACTACGATAACCCTACACTACTATACACTACACTATACACTAGTGCTGTACCAGTACACTACACTATACACTACACTAATAACTACATTATACACTACTATACCACTACGCTACTATACACTACACTATACACTAGTGCTGTACTAGTATACTACACTATACACTATACACTGCACTATACACTACTATACACTACACTATACACTAGTGCTGTACCAGTACACTACACTATACACTACACCCTACACTACTATACACTACACTATACACTAGTGCTGTACTAGTATACTACACTATACACTACACTATACACTACACTATACACTACTATAACCCTACACTACTATACACTACACTATACACTACACAATACACTAGTGGTGTATAGTGACGAATTGGCCACGTTCTGTTAACGTCACAACCCTCACTAGTTGGCTGTGTCGGGTGGTGGAGGGTTTAACGACACATTTATATTTACGCGATCTAACCCAAAAAAACTCTATTGTGGATGATATTAAACTGATGACCAGTTTTGCCACGACCTGTCCCACAACACAAACATTATCTCTCTCTCTCTCCTGGGTTCATTGAAACCCACGTATAGTTGGTCATCGATCAGCCGGCTGCTGCTTCCAACATTGCACCGGACGATCGCTGCAAAGTATGATCTGTGTTTTGATTTAGTGTGCTGATCTTAAAGGTGCATTGAAAAATGTTGATACTCCGACTGATGCTCCTGCTGCTGTTGTGGAGTGACTCATGCAGCCAGCTATGGCTGCAGAGTTTTGGTAGTACGTGTTGTTTATGCCGTTTATTGTGAAAATTCGGTCACAGTTCCTGTGATCACTGTTTCATTGCTTTCATGGCTTTATTTTGGTGATTTTTGAAAAGTTTTTTGGTTTGGCCATGTTTGTTTGTTGAAGTACAGAGTTAGACTGATGGCCTTAATCTAAGTGGTCTTGTGGTTGTTGTTGTTGGTTGTTTGACTTGCATCCCACTGGGATTTGTGCACAGCGTTGGTGCTTTTTCTGCAACATTTTGCTGTCTTTTCTTGGATTTTCTGTTTGCACTCAGTCACATATCACTTTAAGATGTTTTTTTGTTCATGTTTTTTCTGTTTGTTGCGGTTGCACCCGATTCAAGAGCCGAATGGCTCACAGGGCTACACCTAATACATGAACCTGAACTTGAACGACGGTGCCGGGCACAGTGGCGGAGCCAGGATTTTCAGGTAGGGGGGCGGGGGAACCCCTCCAGCAATGAAAATGATAGAGGAGTTGTTAGTAAGTAAGGATTTGTCCTTTGCTTTCTATTCGCGCGTTGTGTGATCAGCATCGCGCTCGCTGAAGGTGAATGCCTTCAGGGAATTCGTGTCCTGTAGACACAACTGCGCACAATTTGTGAGTCACTTATAACCGCTTTGCCGTTACTTATTGCCAATTATAGACTCAGACTATTGTCCTATCATTCATAGAGTCCCTGGCACGTATAATATGCCGCGTGGCACTGGAGTCGCAAAATGCCGATTTATTTTCATGTATATAAAAGGGAAAGTTGTGATTGTGTGTGTCTGTTCAAAATGTTTAGCATACTTCCCGACATGCAACAAACTTGACATGTCATGTGGGTACTTTCAGACTGTACACCATGCAAACATTATAAAAATACACTTTTTTGGGGGAGGGGGGGGGGAGCTCAATAATGCAAACATTTTTTGCACGGCAAGTGAGCTGTGACGTCAAATCTGTCACGTGACCCGCGCATGTGGAAGCGTAACGCATTGTAGCGTAGTGGTTAGCGCTACGCTGCGCTACGGCGACCCGAGTTCGATTCCCGCTCACGGCCACCACCGGTGACGATTATTTGAACCGGTCCTGGGCCTCCCTAGGTCGACTCAGCCTCAAACGAGTAACTGCTGTGGTGTGTGAACATCGCCACTGGGGAGACAAAGGCGGCCGGGCGTGCTGGATCCAAGCAGAGGTCGCAACCGGGTACCCGATACCCGTACCCTACCCGATACCCGGCTACCCGTACCCGACCGGGTACGGGTAGCCATTTGCGACCCTGGTGCGGCCGGGTATGGGTAGGCCGTGAGTCACTGGTGAGTCACCGTTTGTCACTCACTTCGGGTAGGGTACGGGTAGGGACGGGTACCCGTACCCGGCCGGGTACGGGTAAGGAATCAAAACCCGTTTGCGACCTCTGATCCAAGTACAGCTAGTTACTAATAAACCCCAATGGTCCGATCGAAATTAGAGATTTCGATCGGATCATTGGGGGGGGGGCACGTGCCACCCCCCCCCCCCCCCACTGGCTCCACCACTGGTTTGGCGATCGGCACGGTGCGCGTGACGAAAAAGTACTCCGCTTGATTTTATTGTTAAATATTATACACAGAACATTATACACTACATACAACTTAAACAATGAAGATTCTGCACGTGTATATATATACATCAGCCAGTGCAGAGTCTTTGAGATTGAAGTGGTAAGTACGGTACAGTAAATACGGTAACTTCTTAAAGATATTTCTTCGTCTATTTTGTATGTTTATCTATGCCAATTGCACGTAATAAACACATTTAAAACACAAAAAATCACATAACACCTACAAACATTGTCACACACAAAAAGCAGCTATTTTAAATCATGATGATGTCGATATATGCGGCGATTTCGAAAATCCGGCGCCGCCCCCCCCCCGCACCCGCCGGGTAATGATACATAATCGATAATCGACTATAATTCGTCGCTAAACCTCACCCACATGCCGCATGACACGCGCAACACAAGTCCGTACGTTCTGCGAGCAGCGCTCACGGTCCACTGGAGTGGAGCCAGAAAAACACGAAAACGCGGCTTGCAAGAGGCAAGACTAAAAAATTAACCCGTAAAAATAAAGTTTTTCACTATAAATCCTTTATATGCGTGGCGGCTAGAGTCCTCTCGTCCTCTGGCTTGAGATGGCTGCCACCTATGGGTCAGATGATTGCCTGCCACCATTAAACAATTGGTAATTAAATATAATTTATTTTTGTCCTAAAAAGTGTAAAATTTTGTAAAAAAATTTCACCAAAATAATTGTCTGGCACAACGAGTCTGTGTGCAAAATGTCAGCTCGATTGGATCACGGGAAGTGGGTTAAAAAACGACCGTAAGATTTGCACGGTCGTAAGCAAGCAAGCGCGCAAGTGAACTTAATATAAAGGATTTAAAAAATGTTTGTCCTCGCTCGAGAGATTTGCGGGTCGGGGACCAGTGGCCGCCCTGGTAAATACCGCCGTGTGGTATCAACCGTGCAAACACGACCGCTTCTCACTCGACAGTCGACGCTAAAGACCCCGTGACGTTCTTCGCACGGGGCTAGGCAGGCCAAGTGTGCACCGCCAAGATTGGCTGCATCGCCTCGCGCCGTGCATGTGGTGCGAGACCCGGAGCGTCACGTGACGGCGAAGGGATCTCAGCGCTAGCTCCTTGACGTCCACTTCCGCGGGGGAGGGGGCCCCGCTTTCGACTACGAACGGAGGGGGGGGGGGCTTTTGCCCCGCGAGATTTACGAAAACGCGAGAGAGAAAGAAAAAAATAAAATTGCACCAACGCCGAACGTTACGGTTGATCGTCGCGAAATTATTAAATAAGGAAACGGAATGTCACAGCGAATGAGACGGGCAAAAGCACGAAACGACCTGTCAATTATTGCTGTTGCTTTTGCTTTTTCTCTTTCCTTCGCCCTGCTGTAAAAGCGGTCACTGGATCTCCTAGGGCCAAATGAAATATTTCCATCGCTTGACTAGAAATTACGCCAGGAGCCTTACATTTACATTTTTATACATTCATAATTAATATTACTAGTGCTTCTACGAGCGCCATCATCGTCATTGTCTTGCCACCGTCAAACGCGTGCGTGCGTGCGTGCGTGCCGTTTCAGGCGATGGGCGGGCGGGAGGGGGGGAGTAAGTTTGTGTTTACCAAGGTGGCAATTTCAGTTTAAAGATTGCAAAGGGATTTTGCTCGATAAAGCCTCCGTTATTTTTACAAGACAAATTTAAAAAAGTTTCTCCCCACGTTACATACCGACGAAAGCGGAAGGGGGTTACGTTCGCGCCCGCGTGGATCATGGCGATTTCGCCTTTTCTGTTTTCGTTTACCGAGTACGCGAACAAACGACGCGCGGGTTGGAATATACGCGAAGGCAAGACGCGGAACAAACATGTTTCTTAGCATTATTTTTAAGGTGCATTTTTGTTGGTCGGTAAATTTCCCAACACGTGTGTGTGTGTACAGATGCAGGCTTTGTTCTTCCATCCCGAATTCGCGCCCTTAACCGGCGCGTCGCGTCACCGAGGACCGAGCGTCCGCCCCGATCGCTCTCTCAGAGCGGCGGCGAGACTCCCGTGGCCAAGTCTACGGAGGTTCTAAACGGAGAGACGGTACCGGTTGTACAATTTATACCATCTTCCAGATTCGTCCTGGAACGTAATGAATAAAAACCATTTGCTCCCGCCACGCTCGCGTTTACGGCTCCGTACGTTTGCTCGGCGCGGCTCCATCTCCTCTTCATCCCCCCGTCGGCTCGTCGCTCACGAGCGAACGTCTTTCCAACGTCGACGGCAAAATATTTTTTTTAATGTTTGCGATGGTCACGAGAACACACCCCATCCCCCGCCACCACCACCACCACCCCCCCGTCTAGCCGCCCGACACGAAAGGGGCAGGTATCAACCCGTGCACACTTGGAAGGTAATGTTTGCTGTCAGCTTGTCGCATGCGATCATACGCCTTGTTTGACAATTACTGGAAACCAGCGATGTGCATCCATCAATTTGTGTAGCGACAAAAAAATATTGGAAAATAAATAAACAATAAGCGCGCAAACGGTGGGGGGGGGTGAGAGGGGGGTGGATAAAAGACACACGGACGCGCGCCGTTTTGCCGTTCGGCCCAAACAAGCACGGCGGAGGTTTTTGTTGAAAGTGGGTGACTTGTCGTTGACGAATCCGATGGAAATATCGCTCAGTCCGAGCCAAGGGTTTTCATCCGACGGACTGAGGTCACCCGGTTCGCGCGCGAATTAAAAAGCGGCCGCCGCATTCGACCGTCGGTCCTTGGCCCGCGAACGCTAATCCCGAGATTGAATTTATTTTTTATAATAACAACAACAAAAAGCTTCTCGTGAAAACATTTAAATGCCATCGCGAGGCGCGAATTCAAGCCCAAGGAGATTTAATAAAATGTAAAATTCGGTTTGAAAATTAAAACGGCCGGCTTTATCTGCCACAGGAACACAACCTAACCCCAAGCGCAAGCAACGTGTCGAAAAAACAAAACTACTTCTCTCACTTGCGAGCTATTTCTGCGGCGAAAATTGAAACGCGAGCCCCCAGTGTGGCACCGGGCGAAAAGCCACGACGCTTGGCTACAAATCGCCGCCAATCTTTGTGGGCGCGGACGATCGTGAGCAACTTTTACGACGTCGGGTACAACTTGAGACGCCGCGACACCTGTTGATTGGAACGAGGCGAGGGCCAAACATTTTCTGCCGAGCCCCGACGTTGTCTTGCGAGCGAAAATCTCACGCAACCTTCTCGGTCGGAAGCGCGCAACGGCCCCGCTTGCGCCCGTGACGACACCCCGCGACGCCACGTTGGTCACGTGGGGAAGGGGAGGGGGTGGGGGGGCACGAACCGCCGCTAAAAAGTTAAAGGAAAACTCGCTCGACATTTTGTCAGAGTCGGTCGACGAAGATGAAAGGAGCGATCGGTTGATCGACGGGCGGGGAGCACGACTGGCAAGTTCGTGGTGTAGGGGGAGGGGCGGGTTCGCACACAATGGGCTGCGTCGGAGACACCGAGGCCGGAGTGGCTAAGATCACGGAGCCTTCAAAAGTACCGCTGCCTCGGATTAAACCGTGTCGACGCGCGCGTCACGGCGTTTGCGACTTTGCGGACCCCGCGAGCCCAAGGCAAAAAACGAAACGCGGTGGAGATCGGCTCACGACTTTGTGGTCGAGCTAAAATGATGTTCAACGATTTTTTTTATTTCTACCAGGTGTAAGACCCCCCCCCCACGGAGCTACGTAGAATTTTTTTCAGGTCAGAAGCGACCCGGCCGCCGCAAACGAGGGCGGCGCAACGAAGTTGGTGGCTTATCGCCGTGCGGACACTTACGGCTCCGAATGCGCGAAGTCGATTCTTGATGTGGAGGGGAACTAAACGGAGGTCAATCCACAGCTGGATGAAGGAACTCTTCCCCCTGCTGTGTTGGCCACGGGTTGTCGTGCGATCGCACTTCAACATGTCGGTGAGTGCGACTTTGGAGAAGAGTTGGAGGTGGCCCAGCGCCGCTTCCGTGTCACTCACCACGGACGGCAGCCGTGGCCGGGAATCCCAGCCAGGTTTTGCCGGTCAGTAGCGCGGCACCTAACCGCTGCACCGCCACTCCCCTACGGTTTACTTGAACACGGCTAAATCATCAACACGCGGGATGACCAATACACGGAGGGGGAAACAACTCGTGATGTGGAAATGTATAGCGGACAAATACTCTAAAACGCATGTTTCTTGGTCTCACTGAAGTACGTCATTCAGGAGACGCTGGCTCCCCGGCCACAGGAATGTGGAATTTCCACCACCGGACTGGCACACGGAAGGGGGAAACAACTCTGAGCAGAGCACTGAAGCAGTCTCAAGTCAAGACACTGGTCGTGATGTCTGGTTCAAGACACGGACCCTGAGAGCCGGGTCTAAAGACGCTAAACCTATGAAAGCAGGTCTAAACTCAAGACACAGATCCTAAAACAGTCTAAAGTCAAGACACAGATCCTAAAACACGGTCTAAACTCAAGACACAGATCCTGAAACACAGTCTAAACTCAAGACACAGATCCTAAAACCGGTCTAAACTCAAGACACAGATCCTAAAATCCAGTCTAAACTCAAACACAGATCCTAAAACACAGTTTAAACTCAAGACACAGATCCTAAAACCGGTCTAAACTCAAACACAGATCCTAAAACCGGTCTAAACTCAAGACACAGATCCTAAAACACGGTCTAAACTCAAGACACAGATCCTAAAACCGGTCTAAACTCAAACACAGATCCTAAAACACGGTCTAAACTCAAGACACAGATCCTAAAACACGGTCTAAACTCAAGACACAGATCCTAAAACCGGTCTAAACTCAAAACACAGATCCTAAAACACGGTCTAAACTCAGACACAGATCCTAAAACCCGGTCTAAACTCAAGACACAGATCCTAAAACACGTCTAAACTCAAGACACATATCCTAAAACACGGTCTAAACTCAAGACACAGATCCTAAAACCCGGTCTAAACTCAAACACAGATCCTAAAACCCAGTCTAAACTCAAGACACAGATCCTAAAACACGGTCTAAACTCAAGACACAGATCCTAAAACCAGTCTAAACTCAAGACACAGATCCTAAAACACGGTCTAAACTCAAGACACAGATCCTAAAACCCGGTCTAAACTCAAACACAGATCCTAAAACACGGTCTAAACTCAAGACACAGATCCTAAAACCTGGTCTAAACTCAAGACACAGATCCTAAAACACGGTCTAAACTCAAGACACAGATCATAAAACACGGTCTAAACTCAAGACACAGATCCTAAAACCCGGTCTAAACTCAAAACACAGATCCTAAAACACGGTCTAAACTCAAACACAGATCCTAAAACCTGGTCTAAACTCAAGACACAGATCCTAAAACCGGTCTAAACTCAAAACACAGATCCTAAAATCCAGTCTAAACTCAAACACAGATCCTAAAACCAGTCTAAACTCAAGACACAGATCCTAAAACACGGTCTAAACTCAAGACACAGATCCTAAAACTAGGTCTAAACTCAAGACACAGATCCTAAAACACAGTCTAAACTCAAGACACAGATCCTAAAACACAGTCTAAACTCAAGACACAGATCCTAAAACACAGTCTAAACTCAAGACACAGATCCTAAAACACGGTCTAAACTCAAGACACAGATCCTAAAACAGGTCTAAACTCAAGACACAGATCCTAAAACACAGTCTAAACTCAAGACACAGATCCTAAAACACAGTCTAAACTCAAGACACAGATCCTAAAACACAGTCTAAATTCAAGACACAGATCCTGAAACACGGTCTAAACTCAAGACACAGATCCTAAAACAGGGTCTAAACTCAAGACACAGATCCTAAAACACGGTCTAAACTCAAGACACAGATCCTAAAACACGGTCTAAACTCAAGACACAGATCCTAAAACACAGTCTAAATCAAGACACAGATCCTAAAACACGGCCTAAACTCAAGACACAGATCCTAAAACACGGTCTAAACTCAAGACAGATCCTAAAACACGGTCTAAACTCAAGACACAGATCCTAAAACCCGTCTAAACTCAAGACACAGATCCTAAAACCCAGTCTAAACTCAAGACACAGATCCTAAACACGGTCTAAACTCAAGACACAGATCCTAAAACTCAGTCTAAACTCAAGACACAGATCCTAAAACCCGGTCTAAACTCAAGACACAGATCCTAAAACACGGTCTAAACTCAAGACACAGATCCTAAAACCCAGTCTAAACTCAAGACACAGATCCTAAAACACGGTCTAAACTCAAGACACAGATCCTAAAACACGGTCTAAACTCAAGACACAGATCCTGAAACCTGGTCTCAAGACACAGATCCTGAAACCTGGTCTCAAGACACACGTATACTTTGGGTAAAAAAAACAGTGATCCTATTTATTTGTTTTGCATATCATGTTTATGCTGCCGATGTAGTTGCGAGTTTTTGGACGAATTTCAGGTTGGGTTTGAGGCTAAAAATGTAATTGCATTTGTTTGTGATTTTAATTGAAAATGTGCAGCGAGGGAGCGGAGATGGGATGAGAGGGAGATGGGCAATGAAATGGGATAGCAAGGACAGACACGGATAAAATAGAGAAATTGAGAGATACGGAGAGACACAGAGAGAAAAACACGCTTGCGTACAGAGAATTACACGCACACACATATACATAGCCACACACAACACACATAGCCACACACAAACACACACACAGCCACACACATACACACATAGTCACACACACATAGCCACACACACAGCCACACATACACACATAGCCACACACATACACACACAGCCACATACACACATAGCCACACACATACACACACACAGCCACACACACACATAGCCACACACATACACACATAGTCACACACATAGCCACACACACAGCCACACACAAACACACATAGCCACACACAAACACACACACAGCCACACACACATAGCCACACACATACACACACAATCACACACATACACACACACAGCCACACACATACACACACAGCCACACACATACACACATAGTCACACACACATAGCCACACACACAGCCACACATACACACATAGCCACACACATACACACACAGCCACATACACACATAGCCACACATACACACATAGCCACACACAAACACACACACAGCCACACACACACACATAGTCACACACACATAGCCACACACACAGCCACACATACACACATAGCCACACACATACACACATAGCCACACACAAACACACACAACCACACACAAACACACACAGCCACACACACACACACATAGCCACACACGCACACACACGCACCCACTTACACATATACGCACACAGATGCACAAAAGTACGCATGCGGTCGCACACGCGTACTTACACGACGAAATACATACGCACCCAATCACATGTAAACACACACACTTACATGCACAGAAATGCACACATATATAGAAGCACACAGACAGACAAAGATACCGATTCCCCGTATAGCCTTCACAGACTGTTGGGGCAAGTGCTGTTGGCGAGCACCTATGAAGACCGACACGGCACGCATGGCGGTGAGTGGCCAGCACCACGCCCGACCACCTTTGTCTCCCTAGCGGCGATATTTACACACCACACCAGGTACTCATTTGAGGCTGAGCCGGCCTAGTGGAGGCCAGGACCGGTTCAGATAATCGTCACCGGGGTTGACCGTGAGCGGGAATCGAACTCGGATCGGCGGGTATGTAGCGTAGCGCGCTAACCGCTACACCACCGCTCCTCACACAGAATATCATACGAATGCACTCACTCGCATGTACACATACATATCCAAACAGAAACCTACACACGCTCGCGCACACTCATACACACATATATAAAACACGCGCACACACACAGACATGCACACGGCTAATTTGTACCATGGTAACATTTCTCCCCCAGCTCTTACCCGCTTTCCCACTCATTACGGAGTGCAGTTACTTGACCATACACAAGCCGACATGAATATTCATGAAGCCAGGGATGCTGGTGGCTGTGTGAGTGTGTGTGTGCGTGCCAGTGAGTGGGTGCGCGTGTGTGTGTGCATGTGCAGCGGTTAGCGGTGGTGTTGCGGTTAGCGTCTTGCGCCATGAACCCGGTGACCCGAGTTCGATTCCCACTCATGGCCAACACCTGTGATGGTTATTTGAACCGGTCCTGGGCCTCCCTAGGTCGACTCAGCTTCACTTGAGTACCTGGTGCGGTGTGTAAACATTGCCACTATAGAGACAAAGGCGGCCGGGCGTGGTGCTGGCCACCCACCCCCTCGTGTGCCGTGCTGGCCTTCATTGTGCTCGCTACAGCACTTGCCCCTACAGTCTGTTAAGGCTAGGTGTACGGGGATCTTTGGCGTGTATGTGGGGACGGTGGTGTAGTGGTTAGCGCTGCCTATGAACCCGGCGACCCGAGTTCAATTCCCCTCACGGCCAACACCAGTGACGATTATCTGAACCGGTCCTGGCCTCCCTAGGTCGCTAGCCTCAGCCTGTGCGTAAACATCGCTACTGGGAGACAAAGGCGGTCGCCGTGCTTGCGGCCTTCATAGGTGCTCGCTAACAGCACTTGCCCCTACAGTCTGTTAAGGCTACATGGGGGATCTTTGTATTTGTGCGTGCGTATGAAACATGTGTGCAGCTTGTTTGTAAGTGCTTATATATATATGTGTGTGCGTGTGTGCAGGCGCGAGGACTAGTGGCACAGTGGTTAGCGCACTGCACTACGAACAGGCGACCTGCATGAAAAAGCCCATTAGTGCCACAAGGCAAGTCAAGCTGTACTGTGCCCTCCCCTAGGTCGACTCAGCCTTAAACGAAGCTATATTTGTAAAACATGACGTTTGGAAATTTTTATTATTTTTTTAAAAATTTAATTGTCCTTGAATAACCGTGGCTCATGGGTCGAATGTCAAATATGTAAGGGCTTGTACACAGTGAGTTTACATGCGAATGAGTGAGTGGACTGTGCAGTGCCATAAGAGGGGAGGGGCTGCTGGGGGCTCTGGGATCCTAGGCAGATAAGCTTTGGCGTCAGGCGCTAGGATCCCAGGCACCCCAGACACTTAAGCCCCTTGGCGCCACCAACGGGGGGGGGGCTGTGTGTGCTCTGTCGGATATCTGGGGCGCACACAACCCCACCCTCGTTGGGGACGAGGCATAAAAGGGCAGCTCCCTGGCCGATCGGGGCCAGTCGCAGCTCAAGACCAAGACCCGCCAGCCAGCCGGTTAGGACCTGGACCCCGTCCCGCTTGTCCTTGTAAGGGCCGGGACGCTGTGCGGGCCAGTGGTGGGACTCTGGGACTCCCGGCTCTACGTCCTTGTGAGGGCGAGTTCCGAGGAAGCCAGAGTCCAGACCCGCACCTTGGCTCGGTCGGGTCAGTTAGCCTCCCTAGTGTATGTAGCCGGAGGACCCCAGAGCGTAGCCAGGTAGTGTACCTAGGCTGTGTATCTAGGCTGTGTACCTAGGCTGTGTACCTAGGCTGTGTACCTAGGCTGTAACAGAGTATCAGGACTGTTGGAGTGTTGTATTGTAATAAAGAAGTTACCTCTACAAGTGTCTCCGGAACCCATTACAGTGCGAATGAGTGAGTTTACATGCGAATGAGTGAGTGGCCGTGCGAGTGCCTTTGACTCTGTGTGTGTGTGTGTCGCGTAGTGGCGGCACGGTGGTTAGCATGCTGCACTACGAACCCGGAGAACCTGAGTTCATCTCCCGGCCCCACAGCCAACATCAATGGACAGTGATCACCTAACTCGGTCGTGGGGACCCCCCCCTCCCGATTGAGGATCTGGCATCCGGGAAAGTCGCTGGCTCACACCGCCCACACCACGTGGGCCTTGACGGGCTTAATAGGTCCCTCGCTAACGGCACTTGCCCTGAGGGGTGGGTGGCCAGCAGAGGTCGCAACCGGTACCCGATACCCGTACCCTACCCGATACCGGCTACCCGTACCCGGCCGGTACGGGTACTAGTACCCGTTTGCGACCCTGGTGCGGCCGGGTACGGGTAGGCCATGAGTCACTGGTGAGTAACCGTTTGTCACTCATTTCGGGTAGGGAACGGGTACTCATTTGCGACCCTGGTGCGGCCGGTACGGGTACGGGTAAGGAATCAAAACCCGTTTGCGACCTCTGGTGGCCAGGACCATCAGCGAGCCAACCTGTGTCTCCCCCGTACCAGGCGCTCATTTACTCATTTAAAGCCGAGGCCACCCCAGGGCAGGCCCAGGACCGGTTCAAATATGTGCCACCGTGATTGGTCGCGAGCGAGAATTACACCCGGGCCATCGGCAGGTTCGTAGGCGGGTGTGCTAACCACTGCGCCACCACTCCACCTCATCCCACACACAAAGCCAAAGACCCACCGATAGCCTTAACAGACTGTAGGGGCAAGTGCTGTTCGCGAGTAACACCTACAAAGGCCGGCACACGGTACACGAGAGGGTGTGTGGGTGGATAGCACCACGCCCAGCCACCTTTGTCTCCCTAGTGGCGATGTTTACACACTGCACCAGATACTGATTTGAGGCTGAGTAGACCTACGGGAGGGCCAGGACCAGGTCAAATATTCGCCACTGTTATTTGCATGTTCTCCCCTAGGTCGCGTGGATTTTTCTACGAGTCCTCTCGTTTTTCCCTCCACGTTCAGAAAGACGCGTTTGGAGTGTTGGGCTGCAGCTGATGTGAATTCACTTGTGTGAATTCACACGCGATGAAAGTCACTTGGTGTGAGCTGTCGTTCGCGATGGCCAAGTCTCTCCTGACAAAACCCTTACCCGGTAAACATAAAAGTTCGTAGTTTGAGTGAGCGGGAATCGAACTCGGGTCACCAGGTCCGTAGCGCAGCACTACCGCTACACTCCCGCTCCCACATACACAAAGATCCCCGTATAGCCTTAACAGACTGTAGGGCAAGTGCTGTTAGCGAGCACCTATGAACAGTACACAGGGGGTGGGTGACCAGCACCACGCCCGACTGCCTTTGTCTCCCAGTAGCAATGTTCACACACCGCACCAGGTACTTATTTGAGGCTGAGTCGACCTAGGGGAGGCCCAGGACAGGTTCAGATAATCGTCACTGGTGTTGGCCGTGAGCGGGAATCGAACCCGGGTCGCCGGGTTCATAGCGCAGCGCACTAACCGCTACACTACCGCTCCACACACACACGGACACACACACACACACCCAATCACAACCACATCACAACACGCAGTCTACATGAAACAGTCCCCAACCGTACTAAATATGCTAATAATCATCGCTATGCTCATTTAGAGCAGCGACTCAACTCTTGAGCAAGAGCATCCAATCGCCCCGGAGCGACGCTCCCGCAACTTTTGCGTGCGGCGGAAAAATTATAAATAAAATAAAACTCGCTAAGCAATTTCATAGATTATGTTAAATCCGAACGCTACGGTAGCCCGGGGCAGCAGTGCTTTTAATTTCCATTAAAACTAACGAGATTTATTTTTGTTTGTGGCGTTCTTGCAGCAACAACAACAGCCGAAAAAATGAAAAATACTGCCGTTGAATATTCAGGCGGCAACTTCATCTTTTTTTTTTGCTCCCCCATCCACCCACCCCACACCCTCCCCATTATTTAAAAATCTCGGAATAAAGTTGGAGCGTTTAATATTCATTAGATGTTTTAGCCGCGCAGTACATTCAGCCCGGCAAATAAGCGGTTCTGGGCTGGGTCACAGCTACGAGGGACGACGCATCAATAACAATAATACATCATGATTAATAGTAATTGATTATTAATAATGATGAATTATTGATACTAGATTTCAAGTTTTCGTGACTGCATGGATTCCATACTCTTTGGTTCTTTCGGTAAAGTCACGTAGGTGAAAATAAAAAATATAAAATAAAGAATAAAAATAGAAATAACTAAATGAAATCACAACGTTTCGGGCGCAACACAAGCTTATGTCATCAGGTGCAACTGTTTTCGCTGAAGAAGGACTCTTGTGTGTTGTGCGCGAAACGTCGTGATTTAATTTGGTTGTTTCTATTTTTATTTTTCGATTTAAAGCTTTCGTGACTGCAGGGATTCATCTTCTTGGTTCTTTCGGTGAAGTCACGTAGAAGGGAAATAATAAAATAATAAAAATAAAACATAATAAAATAATTCTCACGACGCTTCGGCCACAACGCAAGCAGCCGTCCTCAGGTGAAGAACAGGTCTGTCGGGAAGACAGCGTCTGAAATTCAGAATTTGTCTGAAATTCAGAATTTGTATGAAATTCAGACCTGTTCTTCACCTGAGGACGGCTGCTTGCGTTGTGGCCGAAACGTCGTGAGAATTTTATTTTATTATGTTTTATTTTTATTACTTTTTTATTTCCCTTCTACGTGACTTTACCGAAAGAACCAAGGAGTATGAATTATTGAAAATGAATAACTGTTCGTAATTATTATCAATAAGGAAGCGATGGAGAAAATTACACAGAGAGGCAGAAACAGGTACAATGTGGTTGAGAGAACACGAGTTGATACATTTCCACGCAAATGTATCCTCTCACCTTGATACATTTCAGTGGTCTTTAAACTTGAAAAGACACTGAACATAAGATGATTACTCTTTGGTTCTTTCGGTAAAGTCACGTGGGCATAAAATAAAATAAATCACGAAATTTGGGGACAATTTTAAAAAGGTTTGAAATGGGTGTAGCCCAAGGGTCATGGCTGGGTCTGGTGATGTTAATGTGAGAAATCAGCATGATGTTAATGTGAGAAGTTGGTATGTTAATGTGAGAAATCAGCATGATGTTAATGTGAGAAGTTGGCATGTTAATGTGAGAAATCAGCATGATGTTAATGTGAGAAATTAGAGGGCAAGGAAAGTGGCTATATTAATGTGAGGGATTAGCATGATGTTAACGTGAGAAATTAGAGGGCACGGAAGTGGCTATGTTAATGTGAGGGATTAGCATGATGTTAATGTGAGGGATTAGCATGCTGTTAATGTGAGAGATTAGAGGGCACGGAGGTGGCTATGTTAATGTGAGGGATTAGCATGATGTTAATGTGAGGAATTAGAGGGCACAGAGGTGGCTATGTTAATGTGAGAGATTAGCATGATGTTAATGTGAGAGATTAGCATGTAACTGTAAGATATGAGGAGAGCGTGTAATCCGAAGGCCTGTGAGTATGACAGTGCAATTCAAAAGGCACGTGAGCATGAGAGATCTAAGAGACGGGCACAGAGAGAGAGAGCGAGACACCGAGAGTCGAAATAACAGCTGAGATAGGCTGGTTGGATGGAAACAACAGAGTCAGTTAAGACTCTACCTGGTTAATAACGTCCTTCCAATGATTGCTCAGTTTGTACCCATCCTCTCGGTTGAAGTCGTGTTCTGTGTTTATATATCTGGATGGCTTCATGAGCAAATCTCTGAAGGTAGCCGGTGGGTTTGTAGAGTAACTCAGTCTTGGAAAAAAATAAATTTCGTGTGAGCCCACAGCGTTAAAACAATGATCGGCAACGGCAGAGGAATTGGCCCTGCCGTGTTCCAGATCTGCCTTGTGCTCACGGACATTCACACGCCTCTATGGCCCTCTCACCCTTGATACTGGCTTGCTGGCTTCTGCACAGGCACGGCAGGAGAGTGAGCACACCGATGGGATGGTGTGGCACCGAACCTTCTCCTGCCCGTCAGCAGCAGCAGCCTATAACACCCTGTTATGCACGATGTGGTGGTCTGCCCATCCAAAGCGAGCGTCTCAGGTGTTGACCCTGCTTAGCTGGCTGAGATCTGATGAGATCGGCAACTCTCTCCGGACGTCACGGTCACGGGGCTTCAGAGCGGAGTTAGTGAGCGCATATTCTTAGGTTTTTTCGGTAAAGTCACGTAGGTAAAACATTAAAATTAATAAAAGTAAAATAAAATAAAAATCACGACGTTTCGGAGGCAACACAAGCTTCCGTCTTCAGGTGGAACCGTCACAGCCACGACAGCTGTATCAAGTGAATGAGGAAAAACCTAAGAATATGAATCCTTGCAGTCACGAAAGCTTCAAATCTAGAATTAATGAGCGCATACTTGTCGCCGCTGTCACTTGGACATCTGTGAAAACGCGATTCGAAGCTCATCGGATTCCTCCGCGATGAATAAAGATTCTGATGATGATTTAGGTCCGTGCGTGTGCGTGTGTGTGTGTCAGAGGTCGCAACCGGATACCCGATACCCGTACCTTACCCGATACCCGGCTATCCGTACCCGGCCGGGTATGGGTAGCCGTTTGCGACCCTGGTGCGGCGGGTACGGGTACGGGTAGGCCGTGAGTCACTGGTGAGTAACTATTTGTCACTCATTTCCAAACATCTTGTCTCTTCTCACAATTCAAGTTCCTAGAATCAACCCACCACCGCCTGCAACATGGCTTCATCCCAGAGGTCGCAATCAGGTACCCGATACCCGGCCGGGTACGGGTAGGGTACGGGTGCGGCCGGGTACGGGTACGGGGGTATGGAATCAAAACCCGTTTGCGACCTCTGGTGTGTGTCTGTGAGGGCGGGGGCTGGTACCTGAGCGGAGGGAGGAGGGAAGAGACTGGGACGGTGTCCGGGTGGGACTGGACCGTCTCCATCATCGCAGAGAGCAGCTCGGATGCCAGGGATCGCACTGAGACACACCAGAGAGAGAGACACACAGAAGGACACATACACACAGCGATGAGATAGAGACGTAGAAAAGACACACCGACAACGGACACGCAGTCTGACAGACAGAGCGACAGATAGGCAGACAGACACAGGTGAGACGGAGACGCGTGGACAACAGAGACACGTGGACGAAACAGCGATACACAGACACGGACAGAGAGACCTGAACAACACGAGAATGAGACGCGCAGAGAGACAAAGGCAGACTCAACCGACACTCATCTCACAAATACACAGACACGCACGCAGACGCGGTACGGACAGAGAGACCTGAACAACACGAGAATGAGATGCGCAGAGAGACAAAGGCAACCGACACTCATCTCACAAATACCGAGATGGGTGACCAGAGGCACGCGGGACAGAGAGACACACGGCCGAGACACGGACACGGGCGGGTGGGCGGATCAGCGGCGGATCGCGGGGCCGTATCCCGGCATGCACCGGCGGGTCTTGGACGTGAGCGAGGACTCGCAGAGCCGACGGGAGGAGTGAGGGGACGTCGGTAGCGTTGCAGGAGGCGTCGTGGCTCCGCTGGAAGACTTCGCGCAGGAAGCAGAGAGTGTGCGCCAGGCGCGGCGGAGGAGGGGAACCAACGCGGAACTGCAGGTGGTGGTCCCTGCGAACGGCAGCGTCGTCAGGATGAGGACGTTCGTTTTATTGACGGTGGAGGAGGAATGGCGGCGAGTTTGTCGCCGATAGTTTGTTGAGCTTCCCGCAGCAGAACCTCTGTTTAGCGCGGTTGGTTACGTGGTTACGTGGTTACGTGGTTACGTGGTTACGTGGTTACGTAACCACGAGACTAGGCTTGAAGGAAAGCTGTCTCGGGTGTGGACCAATCAACTTCAAGGACAGTGCACATTATCAGAGTTATGTTCTTTTGTTTGTATTATGACTGCAGGTATTGCGGTCTATGCAAACATGACTCCTTGCAAAAAGGTGTCAGTTTTGTTGCCAGATAGAAGGGTAAAGAACCAATTATCATATTTTTACTGGCAAATGAGGTCCCCATAGTGAATGTGGAAGAGGTTCAACGTAAGAATCGATAAAAGCTCTCTTTGAAAATTCTAGTGAAGCTTTCGTGACTGCAAGGATTCATATTCTTCGGTTTTTTCGGTAAAGTCACGTAGGTAAAACATTAAAATGAATGAAAGTAAAATAAAATAAAAATCACGACGTTTCGGAGGCAACACAAGTTTCCGTCATCAGGTGGGACCGTCACAGCACGATTTGCTGCATCAAGTGAGGCAATGATTCAAGATGTAAGCTCTTAAAAGCGAGTTGAGGGGGAGGAGAGGGGGGGGGGAGAAGGTTACAACAACAAACACAAAGATCCCACCCCCCGTATAATCTGAATAGACTGTTGGGCAAGTACTGTTTAGCGATCACACCCACCACCACCCACCCACACACTCACTCACTCACTCACCCAAAACACTCACCTAACGCTCACCACCAGGTGCGCGCCGCCAGGTTAGTAGCTCCCCACATACAAAGACAAAGATCCCACCCCCCCGTATAACCTGAATAGACTGTTGGGGCAAGTACTGTTTAGCGATCACACCCACCACCCACCCACCCACACACTCACTCACTCACTCAAAACTCACCTAACGCTCACCACCAGGTGTTTCCTGAAGGCTGCGACCTGCATCTCCACGGGCGAGCGGAAGGAGGGGCGAGCGCTGCGAGGAAGGGGAGCTGGCGGGGTTTGTTTGGAGCCCTGGGGGCCGGGTGGCGGGGGGCACAGCGAGGGGGGCTCAGGCGATGGAACCACAGCCGGACCACGGTGGAGAGGATCTTTGGTAGGAAGGGAAGCTGAGAGAAGATCCGTGACATTCCCTGTGGGACACAAAAGACAAAGGATCCTGCGTGTCACCTACACAGGCCTTTGGGACAAGTGCTAAAGCAAAAGGAAACTTCTTTTTAAATCCTTTATATTAAGTTCACTTGCTTGCTTGCTTACGACCGTGCAAATCTTTCGGTCGTTTTTTAACCCACTTCCCGTGATCCAATCGAGCTGACATTTTCCACACAGACTCGTTGTGCGTGACAATTCATGTTCGCGAAAAAATTTCCCAAAATGTTACACTTTTTAGGACAAAAATATATTTAATTACCAATTGCTTAATGGTGCAACGCAATCATCTGACCCATAGGTGGCAGCCATCTCAAGCCAGAGGACGAGAGGACTCTAGCCGCCACGCATATAAAGGATTTATAGTGAAAAACTTTGTTTTTACGGGTTATACTTATTGGTACTTTCGGTAAAGTCACCTGAGGACGGCTGCTTGCGTTGTGGCCGAAACGTCGTGAGAATTATTTTATAATGTTTTATTTTTATTATTTTATTACTTCCCTTCTACGTGACTTTACCGAAAGAACCAAGAAGATTAATCCCCGCAGTCACGAAACTTTTCGAAATTTAATAAATAATCGTATCATGAAAAAAAATGTTTTAATCCATCTTGATTTAAAGCTTTCGTGACTGCAGGGATTCATCTTCTTGGTTCTTTCGGTAATTCAGACTCTGTCTACTTGACAGACCTGTTCTCCACCTGAAGACGGCTGCTTGCGTTGTGGCCGAAACGTCGTGAGAATTATTTTATTATTGTTATTTTTATTATTTTATTATTTCCATTCGACGTGATGACTTTACCGAAAGAACCAAGAAGATGAATCCCTGCAGTCACGAAAGCTTTACATCGAAATAAAGGAAACTTGTATTTTACAAGGTCAGGCCCAGTTAGCGATACAGCTCGTTGTCAGACGCGACCTGCCCAGGGCCGGATCATGGTCCCGTGAGGCCCCTGGGCACATGTCGTCTGGAGCCCCCCCCCCCCCGCCCCCCACCCCGCTTTCCTACATTGGTGTCTTTCTTACCTTCCTCCTCGCAAAATCATCCACTAGACGGTCAACATCTCGCTGTCTGACAAGGTCTGACTCTATTGACGATGAGCCGAGACACGTTTGGCAACACGCTACTTCCGCAGCGAATTTTTGTATTCTGCCTAAAAGGAGAAAATGTCCGCTCATCCTGGAAGTTTGTCACTGGCAAAGATAGACAAATCCGAAGTACCACGAAAACACATTGGGAACGCTTACCGCAGATTAAGTGTCTGCAACGTCTCAAGCAATTTAGTTGGGCACTTCTCACCCTCAGAGTCAGACATGAAAGACTTGAGAATTGGATGAGTTCATTGGCAAAGTTCATGTCCAGGTCTGATTGATTTGCAGCGGAAAGTGCATTTACTTTTCCGCTTTGACATCACTGTGAGACACCTGATTGGACATAAACAGAACTCCAAAGAGACCGGTCAAATGCTTGTAAGCATCCAAGCGATGCTCAAGGTACGCCACAAGCTTATCAGTGACCACATTAAATGTTTCGATTCTAACTTCTCTCCCATCAAGGGTCACACCTGGCTCTGAGCTCTCCTCTGCAAATGTTTTGCGTTTCCTCTTCCGCTGAAGATCGTGCTCAGATGACTGAGAGACACCTTTCACATTGAAGGCCGCCCTTTCAAAAGTCTCAAACTGGTCTCGCTGTCCCGCCACAAAATCCCTCACGAAGACAAAAGCTGCGCTGCTACGAGATGTCAATGTCAATTCTAGATTTGAAGCTTTCGTGACTGCAAGGATTCATACTCTTAGTTCTTTCGGTAAAGGCACGTAGGTAAAAAATGCAATTAATAAAAATAAAACAATAAAAATCACGACGTTTCGGAGGCAACACAAGTCTCCGTCATCAGGTGGGACCGTCACAGCCAGATTTGATGCATCAAGTGAGGCAAGGATTCAAGATGTAAGCCCTTAAATGCAAGTTGAGTGGGGGAGGAGAGGGGGGGGACTCATCAGAATGTGGTAGCCAATGAATGATGACGGAGACTTGTGTTGCCTCCGAAACGTCGTGATTTTTATTGTTTTATTTTTATTAATTTCATTTTTTACCTACGTGACTTTACCGAAAGAACTAAGAGTATGTCAATGTCACTTGTCTGTAGGTGCATGCTTGTAGCGTGGAACCGGTCAAGCACGACGTCCCAGAAACGTGCCATGACACCATCTCTAAGGTGTCCAATTTAGCGTAGTCCAGCGGCCTCAATGAGCATCTCTCTCATTATCATCATTGCACACACCACGAAGGCCTCTCTGATGTGGGTGTAATTTCTCCGCAGTGCCTTGGTTGACACTGCCCGAGCACTCCACCAAATACTGGACAACGATTTGAATGTCAGTCTGACGTCTGTCTTTCCCCCATCTGTGTGTGGATGAAGAGAAAATTGTGCACGGTGACTGCAACATGTAAAAAACTCGTCAGCCACTGGGCTACTGCCGTCTAAGGTGTTAACGCCGACTAAGTTGAGTGAATGCGCTGCGCAAGGCACAGACTCTATCAGAGGGTTTTGAAATCCTTTATATTAAGTTCACTTGCTTGCTTGTGTGCTTACGACCGTGCAAATCTTTCGGTCGTTTTTTAACCCACTTCCCGTGATCCAATCGAGCTGACATTTTGCACACAGACTCGTTGTGCGTGGCAATTTATTTTCGTGAATTTTTTTCTCAAATTTTCAACATTTTAGGAAAAAATAATTATATTTAATTACCAATTGCTTAATGGTGGCAGGTAATCATCTGACCCATAGGTGGCAGCCATCTCAAGCCAGAGGACGAGAGGACTCTAGCCGCCACGCATATAAAGGATTTATAGTGAAAAACAGTTTTTACGGGTTAAATTTTTGTTTTGTTTCAGACGGGCCTGTAGCCCATTGTATTTTCCTGACGTGTTGCTTGCATTGTCATGTGACTGTGACCTCTACAGTTTGAGAGGTCCAAGGCCCTCCACCATCAGTCACACAGTCTGCTCAACTTTACCAGTGTGGCTCTCAATTGGCTCAAGGCCCAGGAATCGCTCCACCACATTCCCGCTGCTGTTAACAACCCGGAATGTGAACGTCAATTGGTCCACGTGTGACAGGTCTGAGGTGGAGTCAACAATTATTGAAATATATTTGGCACCCCGAATCTCATCTGCTATTGTTTGGCGAGTTTTCTGACCCATTCGCTCAACGAGTTCTTACACATTGTCGATGACAAATAGGACGCTGTGCCTTTTCCATTCCGCCAAACTTTTTAATATGTTCAGCTAAGAATGAAAAAAATCACACGAATGACGCATTCACGCAAGCACCCGATGCTCCGTTTTGAAGTTTTAAAACGAAACATCTCTGAATTGTGTTATGTTTTGAATTAGATAATTGTATTTATTCACTATAAGCTTCTTTCATTTTACATCTGGAAGACTTCATTGAAAAGGACATTTCGTGCGAATTTTCTTAAGTCGATGGCCTTTGCTGGGGGTTCGGTTCGATGCGGACTTTCACCTGTTTTGGATTGCGGGATCGAGATAAGGCGACAGAGCTGGCCGTGCGAGAACACCGCCGTCTGCAGATCGATTCCAACGTAATCGAACGTCTGTCCCTGCGCCCCGTCGTCTATGCAGGGGCGCGTAGGTTTGCAGCGCCCCCTGCATGAAAACGACGGAAAGTGCAGCGTTCATCACAGATAAAGTCGTGCGCTTATAGAAGAGTATATTTGGCATCCAGAATCTCATCCGCTATTGTTTGGCGAGTTTTCTGACCCATTCGCTCAACGAGTTCTTCACACATTGTCGATGACAAGTAGGACACTGTGCCTCTTCCTTTCCCGCTAAACTTTTTAATATGTTCAGCTAAGAATGGGTCAAACTGTGATAGCAATTCTAGGATGCCAAGGAAATTAACGTCATGGGTTCACACCGCACCAGGTACGCATTTGAGGCCGAGTCGACCTAGGGGGAGGCCCAGGACCGGTTCGGATAATCGTCACCGGCGTTGGGCTACGAGCGGAATCGAATTTGGGTCGCCGGGTTCGTAGCGCAGCGTAGCGCTAACCGCTACACGTATACGCAGACGCACCTAAAGTTTATTCAATTTGTAGAGAGCGATCAGAAGCAAGCGCCTTTGCTTCTTACCAAAATATTCATGAGAAAAGTAAATACTTTTTTAACAAGCGAGTGTTCATGAACAACAATGAGAACAAATAATAATAATAATTAAAGTTCGGCATCTGAAATTACAATTCCCTAAAAACAAGCCGAGGATGAAACGTGTAATTTAAATGAATAGAGCAATTACAGAATGTATTTATCCCAAAGAGTAGCGTTGCGATTAAGTGCAACCACTGTTTAATAATCTTTTTCTAAAGATTATTAAAAAAGAAATCCTTAAACCAATGCACTCGTCACCCCGTAGTGCATCACAATTAATCGCTGTCTCATTATTGAGACTTCACTTTAAACAAGTATAACCCGTAAAAACAAAGTTTTTCACTATAAATCCTTTATATGCGTGGCGGCTAGAGTCCTCTCGTCCTCTGGCTTGAGATGGGTGCCACCTATGGGTCAGATGATTGCATGGCAGCATTAAGCAATGGTAATTAAATATATTTTTGTCCTAAAAAGTGTAAAATTTTGGAAAAAAATTTTCACGAACATTAATTGTCACGCACAACGAGTCTGTGTGGAAAATGTCAGCTCGATTGGATCACGGGAAGTGGGTTAAAAAACGACCGAAAGATTTGCACGGTCCTAAGCAAGCAAGCGAACTTAATATAAAGGATTTAACAAGTATAGCCCGTAAAAACAAAGTTTTTCACTATAAATCCTTTATATGCGTGGCGGTTAGAGTCCTCTCGTCCTCTGGCTTGAGATGGCTGCCACCTATGGGTCAGATGATTGCCTGGCAGCATTAAGCAATTGGTAATTAAATGTAATATTTTTGTCCTAAAAAGTGTAAAATTTTGGAAAAAAATTTTCACGAACATTAATTGTCACGCACAACGACTCTGTGTGAAAATGTCAGCTCGATTGGATCGCGGGAAGTGGGTTAAAAAACGACCGAAAAATTTGCACGGTCCTAAGCAAGCAAGTGAACTTAATATAAAGGATTTAAAAATACGAAAACTCTCATCTACAGCTTGTTTTGTTGCTGAATTGTAACTACTGCTGGCAGAAGGGCCTTCCATCATCACCAATAGCAGCAGTATCAGCATCGTAATCTCAAGATATAGAATTATCGTCACGTTATTCAACAGCTGACGCAACAACATCAGAATCTTCATTGAGACTTGGGTAATCTGATAAGCTAGGAAGGTTTTTCACAGACGGCCACTAAAGACTTCTTCAATAGTTTAATAGGCATCTGGCCTACTCTTCCACCCCCACGCTTTACCCCACAACCGCACGCAACCTACTGGGTTGTGAGTCCAGTTTAAACCGTTTTCTTTTTCTTCTTGGTTCTTTCGGTAAAGTCACGTAGAGTGTAAATAATAAAATAATAAAAATAAAACATAATAAAATAATTCTCACGACGTTTCGGCCACAACGCAAGCAGCCGTCCTCAGGTGGAGAACAGGTGTGTCGAGAAGACAGAGTCTGACAGTCTCTTCTCGACAGCCCTGTTCTTCACCTGAGGACGGCTGCTTGCGTTGTGGCCGAAACGTCGTGAGAATTATTTTATGATGTTTTATTTTATTATTTTATTATTTCCCTTCTACGTGACTTTACCGAAAGAACCAAGAAGATGAATCCCTGCAGTCACGAAAGCTTTAAATCGTTTTCTTTTTCAATAGATTTTTCACGTGGTCACCAATTATGCAGCAAAACCTACTTGTACAACACTAGTGGTGTGTATGTATACAAGTGTGTTGCATACGACTGTAAATACATATACATAAAAGCATGTGTCTATGTGTAAGTATACACGTTACCTGCAGGTCTCTATGAATGTGCGTTTGTGTGTACGTATGGGAGCGGTGGTGCAGCGGTTAGCACTACGCTGCGCTATGAATCCAGCGACCCGAATTTGATTCCGCTCACGGCCAACACCAGTGACGATTAAATGAACCGGTCCTGGGCCTCCCCTATGTCGACTCAGCCTCAAGATAGTACCTGGTGCAGTGTATGAACATCAGTAACGGGGAAAACGGGAAGACAAAGGCAGCCGGGCAATGCGCTGGTCACCCACTCACCCCCCCCACCACCTCCGTGTGCCGTGCCGGCCTTCATAGCTGCTGCTACTCGCTAACAGCACTTGCCCCTGACAGTCTGCTGAGGCTATACGGGATCTTTGTCTTTTGTATCTATATATATGTATGCACATATGAATATCTCTGTGTACATGCAACGTATCTGTGTGTCTGCGCACATCTGTAAGTAGATGTATGAGTGTTGTCTGTGTCCCTGTGTAGACATGCCTTGCTTGCTAGCGTGCTGTGTGTAGTACAGGTAATCCTCTATTTATGATGGAGATGCGTTACGAAGACCCCATCATAAGTCGAAAAAATTGTAAGTTGAAGATGGGAAAGCCTACCCAGGAGCCTTAAAGAATGGTGATAATTTAGCAATACAGAGCAATTTACTGTACCATACTGTATCAACTATATACTGTGTGTATTTATTAATTACAATACTGTATTGCACAGTAAAATGTAAATTAAAAAAAACAAGGTAAATTCTTAGCCGACCGATATGAACTGCAATTTAATCGAAAGTTCTTTCAGGAAACAATCCTATCTGCTATAAAAAAAAACTTTTAACATGCATTGAACGTATCGTGCGTGGTAACCCTAAAATGAAATCGCTAAAGCTACGTATTGCACATGCATTGAACGTATCGTAACGTATCATATTGTGCTGTACTCACCAAGATTCTGTCCGTCGTCTACATAATTGAACAGTGTTAGGTTGTTGATGGCAATTTTGTCATATCGCTATCGCCATCGTAAGATCGAAATATCGTAAGTCGGACCCCATCGTAACTCGAGGATTACCTGTATATACTTGTGTGAACATCTCTGTGTCCCTGTGTCAGAGGTCGCAAACGGGTTTTGATTCCTTACCCTTACCCGTACCCGGCCGCTCCAGGGTCGCAAACGGGTACCCGTACCCGGCCGGGTACGGGTACCCGTACGCTACCCGTACCCTACTCGAAATGAGTGACAAACAGTTACTCACCATATTCTTAGGTTTTTTCGGTAAAGTCACGTAGGTAAAAACATTAAAAAAATACTTTTTAATGTTTTTAACTGCGTGACTTTACCGAAAAAAACCTAAGAATATGAATCCTTGCAGTCACGAAAGCTTCAAATCTAGAGTTACTCACCAGTGACTCACGGCCTACCCGTACCCGTACCCGGCCGCACCAGGGTCGCAAACGGCTACCCATACCCGGCTGGGTACGGGTAGCCGGGTATCGGGTAGGGTAGATGGCCAGTTGAAGGCGACACGGGGGTGTGATCCTCTGTCTGTGTGCGTGCACCTGCCTGTAGGAACAGCGCCATGGTGCCGGTGAGAGCGGCGACGATGCCCGCGGGAGCCTCTCTGCCCGGCTGCATCAGCAGGCCGGGCTGCAGCAACGTGTCCAGCAGCTGGAAGAGCATCGGCTGCAGGCGGCCGATCGCCAGCAGAGGGGAGCAGTGGCTCACCAGGGAGCCTAGAGAGCACACACAGAGAGAGAGAGAGAAACTCTTATATATAGATACACACAGAGAGAGAGAGACTCTCTCATATATAGATACACACACATAGAGAGAGACACAGAGAGAGACTATCTTATACATAGACACACACTGAGAGAGATACACAGAGACTATCTTATACATAGACAGAGAGAGAGAAACTCTCTTATACATAGATACACACACAGAGAGAGAGACTCTTATACATATAGATACACACTCATATACAGAGACACACACAGAGAGACTCTTACACATAGACACACACACTGAGAGAGAGAGAAACTCTCTTACACGTACATAGATACACACGGAGAGAGAGACTCTCTTATATACATACACAGAGAGAGAGACACACAGAGAGAAACTCTTACACATAGACACACAAATAGAGAGACACACACAGAGAGACTCTTACACATAGACACACATAGAGAGACACACACAGAGAGACTCTTACACATAGACACACACAGAGATGGAGAGAGAGAAACTCTTTATACGTACATACACACACAGAGAGACACAGAGAGAGAGAGAGACTCTTACACATACATACACACACACACAGAGAGAGAGAAACTCTCTTATACTTACACACACACAGAGACACACACAGAGAGACTCTTACACATACATACACACACACTGAGAGAGACACACACAGAGACTCTTACACATAGACACACACAGAGAGAGAGAGAAACTCTTACACATACATGCACACACACAGACAGAGACACACACAGAGACTCTCTTATACATAGATACACACAGAGAGAGAAACGCTCTTAAACATACACACACACAGAGAGAGACACACACAGAGAGACTCGCTTATACATAGACACACACTCATTGATAGACACAGAGAAACTCTCTTACACACAACAACCGCCATTCGCCACTAAGTGGCGGTGACGTCACCACCGCGCTTGTGCCAGGCTATGTGCAGCTACGCACATGAAGTGTCGAACGTCCACTGGCAGGTCACGGGAAAGACCCCGGTGCCATGGGTTGAATAACTGAAATGATTGGCTGATGCACCACCTGTGCCCCCTACTGTGCCAACTTGCTGTGCTTTAGCCACCCGGCACTCCACTCGTTGTTGTGAGCGACTGCCTCCAACTGCCCAGTAGCGTCCTTCACGAGCCTCCTCCACAGAGGCCGATCTTGACACCGCTGGTACCAGTCATCGGCAAGTCCACTCAGCTCCACGTCCTCCTGTACCACATCACTCCGTCTCTTCTCCAGCCCGTGTCACGCCCGTTTAGCCCCCTCGATCCGGCTGAACAAAAGCTGTTTAGGCATGCGGTGGCTGGGCATGCGGGCTACATGACCCAGCCAACGCAGCCTTGCCTGCCGGAGGAGCTCACCGATGGACTTTGTACAGTCTTACAAATACAAAGATCCCCCGTATAGCCTTAACAGACTGTAGGGGCAAGTGCTGTTAGCGAGCACCTATGAAGGCCGGAACGGTACACGAGGGGTGGGTGGCCAGCACCACGCCCGACCGTCTTTGTCTCCCCAGTGGCGATGTTTACACACTGCACAAGATACTCATGTAAGGCTGAGTCGACCTAGGGGAGGCCCATGACCGGTCACCGGTGTTGGCCGTGAGCGGGAATCGAACCCGGGTCGCCGGGTTCATAGCGCAGCGTAGCGCTAACCGCTGCACCACCGCTCCCCACATCTTACACACACTCATCGACAGACACTCTCATAGGTAGGCTGCACACAGAGAGACAGAGACAACAGGGGGGGGGGGGGGGTGAGCCTAGAACATATACTCACAGCGAGAAACAGGATTATTCATATAAACTATCATCATATACAGACGTAAATACAATCATAGGCAGCGACACAGAGACGCAGCAGCGAGTAACAGTGGCACTCACGGATACCTCGAGCACAGAGATACCCTCGTACACACAGAGACAGACATACTCTCGTACACACAGAGACACTCTCGTACACACAGAGACAGAGACAGTGTGGTGCATACACACAGAGACAGAGACACCCTCGTACACATAGAGACAGAGACAGTGTGGTGCATACACACAGAGACAGACACCCTCGTACACACAGACACAGAGACAGTGTGGTGCATACACACAGAGACAGACACCCTCGTACACACAGACACAGAGACAGTGTGGTGCATACACACAGAGACAGAGACACCCTCGTACACACAGACACAGAGACAGTGTGGTGCATACACACAGAGACACACACCCTCGTACACACAGAGACAGAGACAGTGTGGTGCATACACACAGAGACAGACACCCTCGTACACACAGAGACAGAGACAGTGTGGTGCATACACACAGAGACACACACCCTCGTACACACAGACACAGAGACAGTGTGGTGCATACACACAGAGACACACACCCTCGTACACACAGAGACAGAGACAGTGTGGTGCATACACACAGAGACAGACACCCTCGTACACACAGACACAGAGACAGTGTGGTGCATACACACAGAGACACACACCCTCGTACACACAGAGACAGAGACAGTGTGGTGCATACACACAGAGACAGACACCCTCGTACACACAGAGACAGAGACAGTGTGGTGCATACACACAGAGACAGAGACACCCTCGTACACACAGAGACAGAGACAGTGTGGTGCATACACACAGAGACAGACACCCTCGTACACACAGAGACAGAGACAGTGTGGTGCATACACACAGAGACAGACACCCTCGTACACACAGAGACAGAGACAGTGTGGTGCATACACACAGAGACAGACACCCTCGTACACACAGACACAGAGACAGCGTGGTGCATACACACAGAGACAGACACCCTCGTACACACAGAGACAGAGACAGTGTGGTGCATACACACAGAGACAGACACCCTCGTACACATAGAGACAGAGACAGTGTGGTGCATACACACAGAGACACACACCCTCGTACACACAGACACAGAGACAGTGTGGTGCATACACACAGAGACACACACCCTCGTACACACAGACACAGAGACAGTGTGGTGCATACACACAGAGACACACACCCTCGTACACACAGACACAGAGACAGTGTGGTGCATACACACAGAGACAGACACCCTCGTACACACAGACACAGAGACAGCGTGGTGCATACACACAGAGACAGACACCCTCGTACACACAGAGACAGAGACAGTGTGGTGCATACACACAGAGACAGACACCCTCGTACACACAGAGACAGAGACAGTGTGGTGCATACACACAGAGACACACACCCTCGTACACACAGACACAGAGACAGCGTGGTGCATACACACAGAGACATACAAGGCATTAATTCTAGATTTGAAGCTTTCGTGACTGCAAGGATTCATATTCTTAGGTTTTTTCGGTAAAGTCACGTAGGTAAAAAATTCAAATTAATAAAAGTAAAATAAAATAAAAATAAAAATCACGACGTTTTGAGACTCAAGCCGCAACTTACCATAATAATAAAAAGTGTGCCATTCCTGGCCCTTCCCCCCCCCCTCAACCATTATATATACGGAGTGGTATCTCTTGTAATCTCTCATTTACTTGATACAGCTGTAGGGCTGTGACGGTTCCACCTGAAGACGGAAGCTTGTGTTGCCTCCGAAACGTCGTGATTTTTATTTTATTTTCATTTTATTTTACTTTTATTAATTTAAATTTTTTACCTACGTGACTTTACCGAAAAAAAACCCTAAGAACATACAAGTCAACAGTAGGGGTAGCAGTGTGGCTCACCGGGAAGCCTTAAGGAGTATGGCATGCACACAGAGACTCTCTCTCATACACGTGCACAGACACAGAGAAATATACACTCTCGTACATACACACACACACACGCACGCGCTCTTAATGTATATATACACGTACACACGGGCACAGGAACAAAAGTGGCCTGTATAGCCTTGATTAGAAACGTCGGGGTGTTAGCGAGCACCAATTCAGGGCGGTAAGACGCACACAGAGGTGGGGGTGGCCAGCATCACAGCCCGGCCGCCTTTGTCTCCCCACTGCCGATGTTTACACACCGCATCGAGCATTTAATAAGGGCCGAGTCTACCTAGAGGGAGGCCCATGAGCAGTTCAGATAATCGTCACCGATGTTGCCCATGAGCGGTTCAGATCATCGTCACCGATGTTGCCCATGTGCAGTTCAGATAATCGTCACCGATGTTGCCCATGAGCGGTTCAGATCATCGTCACCGATGTTGCCCATGAGCAGTTCAGATAATCGTCACCGATGTTGCCTATGAGCAGTTCAGATAATCGTCACCGATGTTGCCCATGAGCAGTTCAGATAATCGTCACCGATGTTGCCCATGAGCAGTTCAGATAATCGTTACCGATGTTGCCCAAGAGCAGTTCAGATAATCGTCACCGATGTTGCCCATGAGCGGTTCAGATCATCGTCACCGATGTTGCCCATGTGCAGTTCAGATATTCGTCACCGATGTTGCCCATGAGCGGTTCAGATCATCGTCACCGATGTTGCCCATGAGCAGTTCAGATAATCGTCACCGATGTTGCCTATGAGCAGTTCAGATAATCGTCACCGATGTTGCCCATGAGCAGTTCAGATAATCGTCACCGATGTTGCCCATGAGCAGTTCAGATAATCGTCACCGATGTTGCCCATGAGCAGTTCAGATAATCGTCACCGATGTTGCCCATGAGCAGTTCAGATAATCGTCACCGATGTTGCCCATGAGCAGTTCAGATAATCGTCACCGATATTGCCCATGTGCAGTTCAGATCATCGTCACCGATGTTGCCCATGAGCAGTTCAGATAATCGTCACCGATGTTGCCCATGAGCAGTTCAGATAATCGTCACCGATATTGCCCATGAGCAGTTCAGATAATCGTCACCGATGTTGCCCATGAGCGGTTCAGATAATCGTCACCGATATTGCCCATGAGCGGTTCAGATAATCGTCACCGATGTTGCCCATGAGCGGTTCAGATAATCGTCACCGACAATGCCCATGAGCGGGAACTCAACTCGGGTGTGACCGGGTTCGCAGCGCAGCCAATCACTGCGATTGCCGCTGTTGGGCCTCCCCTAGGTCGACTCGGCCTTGAACGAGTACCTGGTGGTGCAGCTGGCCACACCACCCCCTCGTGCTCCGTTGCAGCCTCTATAGGCGATACGGGAACGCGCACTCCGTTATAACGTATAACGAGCACTCCGTTATAACGCGGTTTCTGAGCCGTCGACAGCGAACTACAGGTAGTCACCGAGTTACGGCGGTCCGACTCACGCTATTTCGATCTTGCGATGGCGATCGCGATACGACAAAATTGTTAAATATTTTAATTTCCGCGCGGCAGGCAAACGCAGCAGTGTACGAGGTACAACGCTGCACGTTGGGACGCTGCCGGGATGTTACGCATCTCTCCCCCGCCTTGTGTGATGATGCCTCTCACTGTCTCTTACCAGAGAGGATTGTTTCCTGAAAAAACTTTCTATTAAATTGCAGTTCATATAGGTAGGCTAAGAATTTACCTTGTGTTTTTTAACTTTACATTTTACCGTGCAATACAATATTGTAATTAATACATACAGTATGTAGTTTCATCTTCTTGGTTCTTTTGGTAAAGTCACGTGGAAGGGAAATAATAAAATAATCAGACGCTGTCTTTCGACAGACCTGTTCTTCACCTGAGGACGGCTGCTTGCGTTGTGGCCGAAACGTCGTGAGAATTATTTTATTATGTTTTATTTTTATTATTTTATTATTTCCATTCTATGTTACTTTACTGAAAGAACCAATAAAACATGTTTTATAATAAAAATAAAACATGTTTTATAAAAAACATGTTTTATTTTTATTATTTTATTATTTCCCTTCTACGTGACTTTACCGAAACAACCAAAGAGTATGAATCCTTGCAGTCACGAAAGCTTCAAATCTAGCATTGGTAATTCCCCGCTCAACGCGATGTCGGCTCAACGCGGTGAGCATCGAGAGTGATTGCGGTACACGAACTCCCGGCTTGCGGAGGAGATGCTGCCCCGGTGCCGTCACGCAATTTCAGACCCGCGACAATCGCGTGCTACGCTTCGACAAAGTGGTCGAAATGTTATCGATCGTTTCAATTCACTGACGGTATATTCCCAACGGGGTAAGGGAGTGTGGGGGGGGGGGGGGAAACGCAAAGAAAATTCAAGTTTACGACAAATTAAGCAATGCACGTTCATCTTCTTGGTTCTTTCGGTAAAGTCATGTAGAATGGAAATGACAAAATAATAAAAATACAACATAATAAAAAAAAATATTTTATTATTTATTATTTCCCTTCTACGAGACTTCACCGAAAGAACCAAGAAGATGAATCCCTGCAGTAACGAAAGCTTTAAATCGAAATTTATGATGTTTTATTTTATTATTTTATTATTTCCCTTCTACGTGACTTTACCGAAAGAACCAAGAAGATGAATCCCTGCAGTCACGAAAGCTTTAAATCGAGAGGCGTACGTTCACTTTGTGTTCTTGCTCAACGCAAATTGGCGGAGGAGTGGTTTTATATTCTTGGTTCTTTCGGTAAAGTCACGTAGAAGAGAAATAAAAAATAATAAAAATATAAAATAACAAAAATTCTCACGACGTTTCGGCTGCAACACAAGCAATCATCATCATCATCAGGTGTGATCATTTAACGTATGTGCATTACACATGAAGTCGCTGTGATGAAAATACTCTTGGCAATATTATTAAGAATCGGACAATCTGTGTCCCCCCCCCCCCTTCCCGCGTACCCATCTCTCCGCGTAAAACACTTCCCCCCAACGAAGTAGATCTTGCACAAATCCGTGAGCTGCACGCACGCCCGTCTGAGAGAGCAGTACATTTCAGCAGCGTTATGTCAACACAAGCAGAGCTCGGGACCGGTTTCGACACTCGGTGTGTCATCAGCAGTCAGGGCTTAGTGCTCGAATCAACGCTGGCAAACTGCCCAAATGTTACATTTCGATTTAAAGCTTTCGTGACTGCAGGGATTCATATTCTTGGTTCTTTCGGTAAAGTCACGTAGAAGCGAAATAATAAAATAATAAAAATAAAACATAAAATTTCGATTTAAAGCTTTCGTGACTGCAGGGATTCATATTCTTGGTTCTTTCGGTAAAATCACCACGTAGAAGGGAAGTAATAACATAATAAAAAATATAAAACAATAAAATTCTCACGACGTTTCGACTGCAACACAAGCAGTCGTTGCCAGGTTTTGACCTTCAGTGTTTCATCAGCAGCAATGCTGATGGAACTGCCCATCTTAAAGGGGAAGCTCCCCCTGTCCCTTGAGTGTAAAATAATTGAACGCATTAACTCAACTTAATCTTCGCCACGGTGGCAACATGTTAACTACCTCGCCTGGTGTACAGGAGGTCGGGGGTTCGATCCCGACCCTGACGCCTGCTGCTGTATATTTGGAGTTTGCGTGTCTCTCTCTCATCATCATCACGGTGGCTAGGAGATGTTAACTACCTCGCCTGGGTACAGGAGGTCGTGGGTTCGATCCTAACCCTGATGCCTGCTGCTGTATATTTGGAGTTTGCGTGTCTCTCTCATCATCACGGTGGCTAGGAGATGTTAACTACCTCGCCTGGGTACAGGAGGTCGTGGGTTCGATCCTAACCCTGATGCCTGCTGCTGTATATTTGGAGTTTGCGTGTCTCTCTCATCATCACGGTGGCTAGGAGATGTTAACTACCTCGCCTGGGTACAGGAGGTCGTGGGTTCGATCCTAACCCTGATGCCTGCTGCTGTATATTTGGAGTTTGCGTGTCTCTCTCTCTCTCTCATCATCACGGTGTCTAGGAGATGTTAACTACCTCGCCTGGTGTACAGGAGGTCGTGGGTTCGATCCCGACCCTGACGCCTGCTGCTGTATATTTGAGGCTTGAGTGTGTCTCATCATCATCATCATCACGGTGGCTGGGAGATGTTAACTACCTCGCCTGATATACAGCTGTGTCTCCTACTATGCAAACTTGCTGCATTTTAGCCGCCCGGCGCTCCGCTCGTTGTTGTGAGCATCGCTCCTCCGCCCTCCGTTGTTGCTGGAGGGCGACTGCCTCCAACTGCCCAGTAGCGTCCTTCACGAGCCTCCTCCACACACGCTGACACGTGTCCAAATATTGATGCATGTGTAAATATACACACACACGCACAGAGAGAAATATACAGATACACGCACAGAGGGTAAGAATAATACCGGGATATAAAACCCTATCGTTTTGTAATTAACCACGCAGATATAAACAGAGAGAGACACATACACAAGTATTTACACAATCACTGCACACAGACAAAGCACCCATGAAGGCCAGAACGGCACGCACAGTGCCAATGCTTACACACTGCACCAGGTGTTGTACTCATTTGCGGCCGAGTCGACCTAAGGGAGGACAGTTAAAGATATTCGTCACTGGTGTGGTGGCCTTGAGGGTGGCTGGGTTTTGCAGAGCGGTGCGTTGCTACACTACCGCTCCCCCGTATACCACACGACTTATCAATATACAAAGACACATATCTCCTAGGTAGCCGATAGAGGCCGTCAGGGCAAGTGCTGTTAGTTCGCAAGACCTGCTTTTGTTATATGTATACCTACAACCATTTCCGTGTACCCCAATGAGTCGAGTAACCAAAGCAGATTTAATAATACTGGTAGGAACCTCCTGGTTACACCAGCCCACAGGGGATTATTGTGTCCGTCCGTCCGTCCGTCGTGCAGGGAGGGCTGGGTGGGGAGGGAGGGGCTGGGTGGGGAGGGCTGGGTGGGGAGGGCGGGGCGGGGCTGGGTGGGAAGGGTGGGAGGGGCTGGGTGGGAAGGAGGGGCTGGGTGGGGAGGGGAGGGTGGTGAGGGCTGGGTGGGGAGGGAGGGACTGGGTAGGGTGGGGCTGGGAGGGGTGTGGAGGGTGGGGAGGGGCTGGGTGGGGAGGGTGGGGAGTGGCTGGGTGGGGAGAGTAGGGCTGGGAGGGGTGGGGCTGGGTGGGGAGGGGCTGGTCACCCCGTGGTGCCCTTATAAAACTCAACGTGTAACCTACTCACGCCGGCTTGTGCCCGCCCTCACAGTCGGGCATATTTGCGGAATACACCACGCCGCCGTTGACCCTGCAGGCCATTGACCGAGCAACCCGACGTTCCTACCAGCTCCCTCCGCAGGAATGTGTTCGATGGGCGAAGTGATCGATTTCACCGGTGATCAGAGAGTCGATTCGGGTGCAATCTTCGCGGGCTATTGGGGCTCGTTGTCAGGAGGGTGCTGTGATGGGTGGAATGTGCAGCTGAAATACGTTGGGTTTTTGCGCGTTGATTTGGATGATGAACATTTTTTACATTTTTACACACTCAGGCACGCACTCTCACACTCATACAACAGGGACTCGCCCGTACAGCTCAACAGACTGTGGGGCAAGTGCTGTTGGTGAGCGCCTTCTCAAGCACACACACACGTACACAAAGACAAAGATCCCCGCATAGCCTGAACAGACTGTTGGGGCAAGTGCTGTTAGCGAGCACCTATGAAGACCGGTACCACGGCGCAAGAGAGGGTTGGTGGCAAACGCCACGCCCGGCCGCCTTTGTCTCCCTAGTGGCGATGTTTACACACCGCGCGCGCACACTCACACATCTCAAGCACATACACACGTACACAAAGATCCCCCGTGTAGCCTGAACAGACTGTTGGGGCAAGTGCTGTTAGCGAGCACCTATGCACGGCACACGAGGGGTGGGTGGCCAGCACCACGCCCGCCGCCTTTGTCTCCCCATTGGCGATGTTTACACACCGCACCAGGTACTCATTTGAGGCTGAGTCGACTTAGGGGAGACCCAGGACCGAACTCGGGTCGCCGAGTTCGTATCGGAGCATACCGCTACACCACCGCTCCCCACACATTCACATTCACAAATGTACACGTGCACTGCCGCTGTATCACAAACACACACCACACACAACAACAACAACCGCCGCTCGCCACTAAGTGGCGGTGACATCAGCGCAGTACTTGTGTCATGTTTGGTGCACTTTCTCAGCACGGACACACTCATGTACACAGCGTCTAAGACACACACTAGGACTAGGTTCTCACATTCACACACACACTCACACAAGCGTAAACACCGCTCTCCCCCCTCTCACACACACTCACACACACTCGCACACACACACAGCACACACAAGCACACACTCACACACACTCACTCACATTCACACACACACAAGCATACACACAACTCTCTCACTCACACTCACTCACATTCACACACACAAGCATACACACACACTCACATTCACACACACAAACTCACATTCACACACACACTCACATTCACACACAAGCACACACACACTCACATTCACACACACAAGCAACACACCGCTCTCCCCCTCACACACTCACACATTCACACACACAAGCACACACACTCACTCACATTCACACACACAAGCACACACACTCACATTCACACACACACACACACACTCACATTCACACACACACTCACACACTCACATTCACACACACACACACACACACTCACATTCACACACAAGCACACACACACACTCACATTCACACACACAAGCACACACACACACTCACATTCACACACACAAGCATACACACACACACTCCCACTCACACACACAAGCACACACACTCACTCACATTCATAACCACAAGCACACACACCGCTCTCCCCCTCACACACACTCACACACTCACACTCTCACACATTCACACACACAAGCACATACACACACACACATTCACACACACACTCACACACACTCACACACACTCACATTCACACACACAATCATACACACACACTCCCACACACACAAGCATACACACTCACTCACACACACTCACACACACACCGCTCTCCCCCCTCACACACTCACACACACACCGCTCTCCCCCCTCACACACTCACACACACACTCTCACACACTCACACACACACCGCTCTCCCCCCCTCACACACTCACACTCGCGCGTGCGCGTGTGTAACATGGGAAGTCTGCCGCTCGTCAAAATCCGCCGTGGAGACCCGGGGTCTGACCTCCCACCGTCAGGGGAAGGGGGCAGCCTCGCAACATCAAGACGGGCGCTCGTGCACTCTACCCCCCCCCTCCCCCCTTCAATGCCGCCTCTATTCCCGCTGTCAGGGCTGAGCGGACCTAGCGGGGGCACGCAAGTGCCGACGTGCCCGATGACAGACCGAGCGTGCCGGCTACACGAAGATCCCGTGCCGCTGTGAAACATCGTCAGCACTGGGTAGAGGCAAAGGCGGCCGAGCATGGCTCCTGGCCACACCTCAGAGGTCGCAAACGGGTTTTGATTCCTTACCCGTACACGTACCCGGCCGCACCAGGGTCGCAAACGGGTACCCGTACCCGTACCCGTACCCTACTCGTACCCGGCCGGGTATCGGGTACCTGATTGCGACCTCTGGGATGAAGCCATGTTGCAGGCGCGGGTGGGTTGATTCTAGGAACTTGAATTGTGAGAAGAGACAAGACGTTGGGAAATGAGTGACAATCACGGTGACTCACCAGTGACTCACGGCTACCCGTACCTGGCCGCACCAGGGTCGCAAACGTGTACCCGTACCTGGCCGGGTACGGGTACCCGGGTATCGGGTAGGGTACGGGTATCGGGTACCCGGTTGCGACCTCTGGTTGCCGCTAACCGCCCTTGCCGCGGCTGCCTGCGGAGGCTACCCGGAGACCTTTGTCTTTGTGTGCTGAGATGAATTCGTTTCACCACTGCACCACGAGGAATCCTGAAGGTGCACTGGACATTACAGGATGCAACTGTGAAATTAGTATTTTTTTTTCCCACTTTAAATTTAAGTTTGCTATTGCAACAGTTTAGAATAATAATCATTCTGAAATAACTGTCAAAAAAAATTATAATAAAAATTATCGAAGGATTTGAACCGCGTCAGGATATGCGTTTGTGTGCGAGCGGTGAGCGCGCAAAAACCAGCGACGATTATCTCAACTGGTCCTGGGCCTCCCCTAGGTCGACTCAGCCTCAATTGAGTACCTGGTGCGGTGTGTAATCGTCAGCACTGGGGAGACCAAGGCGACTGGGTATGGTGCTGACCACCCACCCCTCGTGTACCGGGCAGGCCTCTATAGGTGCTCGCTAACAGCACTTGCCCCGAATGTCTGTCACGGCTATACGGGGGATCTTTGTCTTTTGCGCGTGGGTGTAAGCGTGTGTATGCGCGAGTGTAATTGTGCGAGCGCGTGTGTGTGTGTGTATTCTGAATGTCCAGTAATCTAACACCGCAAAGGGAAATGAAGTTTATAAAGGGAAAAATGTAACAAAATATACATATACACATACACACACATATACATACTTGCATACGTAACCACTAACACACACACACAGACAAAGATCCCCCGTGTAGCCTTAACAGACTGTTGGGTCAAATGCTCTTGGCGAGCACCTATGAAGGCCGGCACGGCACGGGGTGGGTGGCCAGCACCACGCCCGACCGCCTTTGTCCCGCACCAGGTACTCGTTTGAGGCCGAGTCGACCTAGGGGAGGCCCACGACCGGTTCAGATAATCGTCACCGGTGTTGGCCGCGGCCGGGAATCGAACTCGGGTCGCCGGGTTCATAGAGCAGCGCGCTAACAACCCCTACCCACCCACAAACACACACAGCCACACACACACTAGCGTACACACATACACACAACATGCGTACACACATACACACAAACACACATAGACACACACATACACACCACACACAAACACACACAGCCACACACATACACACGCACAGCCACACACACAACACGCACGCCACACACACAAACACACACAGCCACACACACAACACACGCACACGCCACACACACAAACACACACAGCCACACACATACACACACAAACACACACCACACACAGACAGACACACATACACACATAGCCACACACATACACAGCCACACACAAACACACACATACACACACACATAGCCACACACACACATACACACACACACACACACACACATAGCCACACACATAGCCACACACACACACAGACACACACACAAAGATCCCCCGTATAGCCTTAACAGGCTGTAGAGGCAAGTGCTGTTAGCGAGCACCTATGAAGCCGGAACGGTACACGAGGGGTGGGTGGCCACCACCACGCCCGACGCCTTTGCCCCAGTGGTGATGTTTACACACCGCACCAGGTACTCATTTAAGCTGAGTCGACCTAGGGAGGCCCAGGACCGGTTCAGATAATCGTCACTGGTGTTAGCCGTGACGGGAATCGAACCCGGGTCGCCAGGTTCATAGCGCGCTAACCGCTACACTACCACTCCCCACAGACACACACACACATACACACATAGCCACACACACATACATAGCCACACACCCACACACATAGCCACACACACACACACCACACATAGCCACACACACAGCCACACACATACACACACATACACACACACANCCACACACACACACACACACACACAGCCACACACACACACACAGCCACACACACACACACAGCCACACACACACACACACATAGGCACACACATACACACACACAGCCACACACAAACACACACATACACACACACAGCCACACACACACACACAGCCACACACACACACACACACACACACACACACACACATAGGCACACACATACACACACACACACATACACACACTACACATACACACACATACACACACACAGCCACACACACACACACAGCCACACACACAGCCACACACACACACACAGCCACACACACACACAGCCACACACACACACACACATAGGCACACACATACACACACACACACACACATACACACACATACACACACACAGCCACACACACACACACAGCCACACACACACACACAGCCACACACACACACACACATAGGCACACACATACACACACAGCCACACACACACACAGCCACACATACACACACACAGCCACACACAAACACACACAGCCACACACACACACATAGATAAAGATCCCCCGTATAGCCTGAACAGACTGTAGGGGCAAGTGCTGTTAGCGAGCACCTATGAAGGCCGGAACGGTACACGAGGGGGTGGGTGGCCAGCACCACGCCCGACCGCCTTTGTCTCCCCACCGCACCAGGTACTCATTTAAGGCTGAGTCGACCTAGGGGAGGCCCAGGACCGGTTCAGATAATCGTCACTGGTATTAGCCGTGAGCGGGAATCGAACCCGGGTCGCCAGGTTCATAGCGCAGCGCGCTAACCGCTACACCACCACACACACACACAAACACACACACTAGCCACACACATAAACATCAACGCATGCACATTCGCACGAACAAAAACCGCCGCCATGCCACGCGGTAGTGCCGCCCAGCACTTGGTGAAACCAGGCTAAGTGCCCTTGGTCCGCGTGGAGTGTGGCAGGCTCGCTGACAGGTCACGTGAGTGCAGGTGTAGGTCCACTCGAAGTGAAGTGATCCTGCTCGTTTGAGGTTGAAGCCCATTTCCTGTTTTCATCGAGTGGCGGAAATTCCCATTCCTGACGGGGACGAGGGTGCCCATAGGACGCCACCGTTGACTTCACCACAAAGTTATACCGACTCCATGTGTCGACCCCAGGAGGGATGGACGGGAGAGTCACCCACAGCCAAGATTTGAACTACATTCAAGCCGTCGCTCCCGCAGCATAATCAGCATCATCATCAGTGGCTCGGCCGTGATGGTGATGATGGTCCCACCTGACGCCTGCTGCTGTATATTTGGAGTCTGCGTGTCTCTCTCTCTCTCATCATCATACGGTGGCTAGGAGATGTTAACTACCTCGCCTGGTATACAGGAGGTCGTGGGTTCGATCCCGACCCTGACGCCTGCTGCTGTATATTTGGAGTTTGGTGTCTCTCTCTCTCATTATCATCACGGTGGCTAGGAGATGTTAACTACCTCGCCTGGTACGCAGGAGGTCGTGGGTTCGATCCCGACCCTGACGCCTGCTGCTGTATATTTGGAGTATGCGTGTCTCTCTCTTCTCATCATCATCACGGTGGCTAGGAGATGTTAACTACCTCGCCTGGTGTACAGGAGGTCGTGGGTTCGATCCCGACCCTGACGCCTGCCGCTGTATATTTGGAGTCTGCGTGTCTCTCTCCCTCTGGTCGCGTGGATTTTTCTCCGGGACCTCCGGTTTTTCCCTCCACATTTAGAAACATGCGTTTAGATTATTTGGCTGCTTAAAATTCCAACGTGGGCCACATCGTTAAACTATCATTGGTATCCAGGTTGCTTCTGAAAAAAAGTTAATACCTCAGTAGGATGGGGATGTATACTCTTAGTTCTTTCGGTAAAGTCACGTAGGTAAAAAATGAAATTAAAATGATTGTTTTATTTTCATAATTTTAGTGATTTTATTGTTTTATTTTTATAAATTTTAGTAATTTATTTTTTTTAAATAAATTTTAGTTATTTTATTGTTTTATGTTTATACATTTTAGTGATTTTATTGTTTTTTTATAAATTTTAGTGATTTTATTGTTTTATTTTTATAAATTTTAGTGATTTTATTTTTTATTTTTATAATTTTAGTGATTATATTGTTTTATTTTTATTAATTTTAATTTCATTTTTTACCTACGTGACTTTACCGAAAGAACCAAGAAGATGAATCCTTGCAATCACGAAAGCTTCAAATCTAGGATGGGGTTGGTTTAGTTTCATTTGGATGTTTTTTGGTGCTTTGTATACCTTTCTTGTACTTTCCTCTCCTATCGCGTTTTTGTATTCTTTGTTGTTGCAACGTTTGTACCACGTGCCCCTAATAGACATCTGCGAAAGAGCTTCATAGCTCATCGGATTCCTCCTGCAAGTATAAATAAATATTCTGATTCTGATGCAGGAGCTGCTGCTGATGCTGCTTACACTGATGCTGCTTCCTTCAATAATTATTTCTTACGATGGTTGACAACAACACCGACTGCAACAACAACAACACTTTTATTTTTCGATTTAAAGCTTTCGTGACTGCAGGGATTCATCTTCTTGGTTCTTTCGGTAAAGTCACGTAGAAGGGAAGTAATAAAATAATAAAAATAAAACATAACAAAATAATTCTCACGACGTTTCGGCCACAACGCAAGCAGCCGTCCTCAGGTGGAGAACAGGTCCGTCAAGCAGACAGAGTCTGAATGTCACGCTCCAGGCTTGGAGCATCTATTTATGCTGGACGCAATGCAAACTCCACCATCTCATCTCCGAGGAAGAAAGCGGTGAAGGTGACGTTGAATCGGAGCTGATGACGACGACGACAATCGACTGGACATCTGTAAATAAACATTCTGTTGTTGTTGCTGCACCAGCTGTTGATGAGGTCATGATCATTCTTATTTCGATTTAAAGCTTTCGTGACTGCAGGGATTCATCTTGGTTCTTTCGGTAAAGTTACGTAGAAGGGAATAATAAAATAATAAAATAAAACATAATAAAACAATTCTCACGACGTTTCGGCCACAACGCAAGCAGTCGTCCTCAGGTGAAGACCAGGTCCGTCGAGGCGACAGAGTCTGAATGAAACGCACCGAGCTTGGAGCATATATATAAGCTGGGCGCATTGCAAAGGAATTTCATATCNAAAGGAATTTAGCTATTTATGGGAAATGCNGGAATGTGATTTACCAAAATACTGCTGCTCCAAGCTCGTGTGCTGTTTCATTCAGACTCTGTCGCCTCGACGGACCTGGTTTTCACCTGAGGACGGCTGCTTGCGTTGTGGCCGAAACGTCGTGAGAATTGTTTTATTATGTTTCATTTTTATTATTTTATTACTTCCCTTCTACGTGACTTTACCGAAAGAACCAAGAAGATCATTCTTATTCTTAAGGTGGCGGTGCTAATACTGCTGCGATTGGTGGTGATGAAAGCCTTCTCCTTATGATGCTGCTGCTGCTTATGCTATTTCCTAGGATAGCGATGATGACAATGTCATCGGTGGTGGTGGTGGTGATGATGGTGCTTCCCCGCATCCAATTAGCACGGTTGCTACGTGCAGTGCAGAATAAGTTCAACACACACATGCAGTCTAGTGCAGATGTCTCTCCTTTAACAATGACCACAACGGTGCCCATGATCGCCACACGATCTTAAACTCCTCTGGTCATAGTTCCCGCGTCCCTGTTGTGGTGGTGGAAGGGAAACAGGACGGCTGCTGGTGATGGCGGTGATGGTGGTGATGTTGGCGATGGTGGTGATAATGGTGGTGATGATGGTGGTGATGATGGTGGTGATGGTGGTTGTGACGATGGTGGTGACAGTGACATGGTGGTGATGGTGGTGATGATGGCGGTGACAGTGATGATGGTGATGATGGTGACGATGGCGGTAACAGTGATGATGGTGGTGATGTTGGCGATGGTGGTGACGGCGGTGATGTTGGCGATGTTGGTGATGTTGGCGACGATGGTGGTGATGATGGTGAAGGTGATGATGGTGAAGGTGATGATGGTGGCGATGGCGGTGAAGGCGGTCAAGGCGGTGATGTTGGTGATGGTGGCGATGGTGGTGATGGTGGNGACGATGGTGGTGATGGTGGTGATGATGGTGGTGATGATGGTGGCGATGGCGGTGGATGATGGTGATGATGGTGACAGTGATGATGGTGGTGATGATGGTGGCGATGGCGGTGAAGGCGGTGATGTTGGCGATGTTGGCGATGTTGACGACGATGGTGATGATGGTGGCTGTGATGATGGTGGTGATGATGGTGGCGATGGCGGTGAAGGCGGTGATGTTGGCGATGTTGGCGATGTTCACGACGATGGCGACGATGGTGGCTGTGATGTCTAATTGGAGATGATGGTGAGCCAAATGACCGAGGAAGTTGAGCGGAGAGCGGCGAGCGGGCAGCCCCTATCTCCGCTGTAATCTACACTCGCAGCGCTCATACAAACTCCGGAACACAGCCTCCCGCAGAGAGAGAGAGCGAGAGAGAGGAGGGGGGGTACAGCCAGACACACGCAGCACGTGCGAGCGCGTGTGTCAAGGTGAGGGGGGGGGCGGTGGGTGTGGGGGGTGCGGTTAGCGCTACGTTGCTGTAAACCCGGCGACCCAAGTTCGATTCCCGCTCACGGCCAACACCAGTGACGATCATCTGAACCGGTCCTTGGCCTCCCCTAGGTCGACTCAGCCTCAATGGTACCTGGTGCGATGTGCTAAACATCGCCACTGGGGAGACAAAGGCGGCCGGGCGTGGTGTTGGCCACCCGCCCCCTCGTGTGCCGTGCCGGCCTTCATAGGTGCTCGCTAACAGCACTTGCCCCAACAGTCTGTTAAGTCATACGGGGATCTTTGTGTGTGTTTGTGAGTGTGTATGAGAGTGAGTGTGTGTATTAGTGTAGAGTGTAAGAAAGGCAGTGTGAGTGAGTGAGTGTATTAATGTGAGTGTGTGTTAGTGAGTGAGTGTGTGTATTAGTGTGTGAGTGTGTATAGTATGTGAGTGTTTGATTAGTGGTGAGTGTGTGTATTAGTGGTGAGTGTGTGTATTAGTATGTGAGTGAGTGTATTAGTATGTGAGTGTGTTGCGGTGTGCAAACATCGCCACTGGGGAGACAAAGGCGGCCGGGCGTGGTGCTGGCCACCCGCCCCCTCGTGTGCCGTGCCGGCCTTCATCGGTGCTACTCGCTAACAGCACTTGCCCCAACAGTCTGTTGAGGCTATACAGGGGATCTTTGTCTCTGTTGGTCAGCTAGCACGCCGCATCAACTGAACCAGCGACGACGCAAGTTCGATTCCCTGCTCACAACCACCCACTCCCCCCCCCCCCCCTTCGCAATAAATATTTGCTCCAGTTCTGGGCCACCCATAGGTTGACTCAGACTCAAATGACTACATCAGCAGCGGGAAGGTGATTGGCTGTAATCTACCAACCCTTGAGGACCTGCACACCTTGAGGACCCTGAAGCGAGCGAGGAAGATTGCGGACGATTCCTCGCACCCTGGATACTCTCTGCTCCAGCTACTCCCCTCCGGCAGAAGGCTGCGGTCCATCAAGACCAAAACCTCACGTCAAAAAAACAGTTTCTTCCCATCTGCTGTTGGCCTCCTCAACAAGGCCAAGGGCTTAAAATGACTTTTACACTTAAAATGACTGTTACACTTACTATAACATTTTATCTACATTATTACACCTCGTCATACTTACAACGTGTTATCTTATTTGTATTTTTGTATTCTAAGATTGTATATTATGGCTAATTCACATTTTATATGGTCTACTTATTCATAATTTTAAATACTTTAGCCCTTAGTATTAGTTATACTTTGTAACGTTAGTATAGTTAGACTGTACATCACCTATTCGAGTTTTTAAGATTGCTCAATGTTGAATGTATGAACCTTCCAGCCATAGTAAATTCCGTGTATGTGTAAACTTTTATGGCGATTAAAACCGTTTCTGATTCTGATTCTGAAGAGAAAGGTGGCCGGCAGTGGGTGGGTTGCTTGACCACCCACCCACACTCGTGAGCTCTGCCGATGTTCAGAGGCGCTCGCTAACACGCTTTAAAGAATGGGGGGTTCATCTTCTTGGTTCTTTCGGTAAAGTCACGTAGAAGGGAAATAATAAAATAATAAAACATAATCAAATAATTCTCACGACGTTTTATTTTTATTTTTTTATTACTTCCCTTCTACGTGACTTTACCGAAAGAACCATGAAGATGAATCCCTGCAGTCACGAAAGCTTTAAATCGAAATTNAATGTTTTATTTTATTATTTTATTATTTCCCTTCTACGTGACTTTACCGAAAGAACCAAGAAGATGAATCCCTGCAGTCACGAAAGCTTTAAATCGAAATTTTATGTTTTATTTTTATTATTTTATTATTTCCCTTCTACGTGACTTTACCGAAAGAACCAAGAAGATGAATCCCTGCAATCAGGAAAGAAGCTTTAAATCGAAATTTAATGTTTTATTTTTATTATTTTATTATTTCCCTTCTACGTGACTTTACCGAAAGAACCAAGAAGATGAATCCCTGCAGTCACGAAAGCTTTAAATCGAAATTTTATGGGGGGTTATTTTTTTTTGCGTGTGTACTCGACTGTGTGTTTGTGTCTTGATGTGTGCGTGAGTCGGTCTTGAGAAGTATTCAACTTCAACGGAAGCAAAAATGACCCCATTCCCTCGCACTGACCCCTCTCTGCAGCACTCACTCANCCCCCCACCACCACTACTGCCTCTCTTACACTCTCATACTCATACACTCACACTGCCTCTTACACTCACGTACTAATACACACACTCACTAATACACACACTCACACACTAATACACACACTCACACACTAATACACTCACATACACTCACACTGCCTCTTACACTCACATACTAATACACACACATACTAATACACACACTCACTCAATAATACACACACACACTAATACACACACTCACACACTAATACAAACACTCACACACTAATACACACACTCACACACTAATACACTCACATACACTCACACTGCCTTTCTTACACTCATACACTAATACACACACTCACATACTCATACACACTCACACACTAATACACATACTCACATACTAATACACACACTCATACACTAATACACACACTCACATACTCATACACACTCACACACTAATACACACACTCACATACTAATACACACACTCACACACTAATACACACACTCACACACTAATACACACACTCACATACTAATACACACACTCACATACTAATACACACACTCACACACTAATACACACACTCACACACTAATACACACACTCACATACTAATACACACACTCACACACTAATACACACACTCACACACTAATACACACACTCACACACTAATACACACACTCACACACTAATACACACACTCACATACTAATACACACACTCACACACTAATACACACACTCACACACTAATACACACACTCACACACTAATACACACACTCACACACTAATACACACACTCACTCACTAATACACACGCTCACATACTAATACACACGCTCACACACTAATACACACGCTCACACACTAATACACACGCTCACACACTAATACACACGCTCACACACTAATACACACACTCACACACTAACACACACTCACTCACTAATACACACACTCACTCACTAATACACACACTCACACACTAATACACACACTCACTCACTAATACACACACTCACACACTAATACACACACTCACACACTAATACACACACTCACACACTAATACACACACTCACACACTAATACACACACTCACACACTAATACACACACTCACACACTAATACACACACTCACACACTAATACACACACTCACACACTAATACACACACTCACACACTAATACACACGCTCACACACTAATACACACACTCACACACTAATACACACACTCACACACTAATACACACACTCACACACTAATACACACACTCACACACTAATACACACACTCACTCACTAATACACACACTCACACACTAATACACACACTCACACACTAATACACACACTCACACACTAATACACACGCTCACACACTACTACACACACTCACACACTACTACACACACTCACACACTAATACACACACTCACACATTAATACACACACTCACTCACTAATACACACACTCACACACTACTACACACACTCACATACTAATACACACACTCACTCACTAATACACACACTCACACACTAATACACACACTCACACACTAATACACACACTCACATACTAATACACACACTCACACACACTCACACACTAATACACACACTCACACACTACTACACACACTCACACACTAATACACACACTCACACACACTCACACACTAATACACACACTCACACACTAATACACACACTCACATACTAATACACACGCTCACACACTAATACACACACTCACACACTAATACACTCACATACACTCACACTGCCTCTTACACTCACACTGCCTCTTACACTCACACTGCCTCTTACACTCACACACTAGTACACACACTCACATACTAATACACTCACTCACACACTAGTACACACACTCACATACTAATACACACACTCACATACTAATACACACACTCACATACTAATACACACACTCACTCACTAATACACACACTCACACACTAATACACACACTCACACACTAATACACACACTCACACACTAATACACACACTCACACACTAATACTCACACTCACACACTAATACACACACTCACTCACTAATACACACACTCACACACTAATACACACACTCACACACTAATACTCACACTCACATACTAATACACACACTCACACACTAATACACACACTCACTCACTAATACACACACTCACACACTAAACACACACTCACACACTAACACACACACTCACACACATACACACACTCACACACTAAACACACACTCACACACTAATACACACACTCACTCACTAATACACACACTCACTCACTAATACACACACTCACTCACTAATACACACACTCACTCACTAATACACACACTCACACACTAATACACACACGCACACACTAATACACACACTCACACACTAATACACACACTCACACACTAATCACACACTCACACACTAATACACACACTCACACACTAATACACACACTCACATACAATACACACACTCACACACTAATACACACACTCACACACTAATACACACACTCACACACTAATACACACACTCACACACTAATACACACACTCACACACTAATACACACACTCACACACTAATACACACACTCACACACTAATACACACACTCACATACTAATACACACACTCACACACTAATACTCACACTCACACACTAATACACACACTCACACACTAATACACACACTCACACACTAATACACACACTCACACACTAATACACACACTCACACACTAATACACACACTCACACACTAATACACACACTCACACACTAATACACACACTCACACACTAATACACACACTCACACACTAATACACACACTCACACACTAATACACACACTCACACACTAATACACACACTCACACACTAATACACACACTCACACACTAATACACACACTCACACACTAATACACACACTCACACACTAATACACACACTCACATACTAATACACACACTCACACACTAATACCACACTCACACACTAATACACACACTCACACACTAATACACACACTCACACACTAATACACACACTCACACACTAATACACACACTCACACACTAATACACACACTCACACACTAGTACACACACTCACACACTACTACACACACTCACACACTAATACACACACTCACACACTAATACACACACTCACACACTAGTACACACACTCACATACTAATACACACACTCACACACTAATACACTCACATACACTCACACTGCCTTTCTTACACTCACACACTAATGCACACACTCACACAGTAATACACACACTCACTCACTAATACACACACTCACTCACTAATACACACACTCACACACTAATACACACACTCACATACTAATACACACACTCACACACTAATACACACACTCACACACTACTACACACACTCACTCACTAATACACACACTCACTCACTAATACACACACTCACACACTAATACACACACTCACTCACTAATACACACACTCACACACTAATACACACACTCACACTGCCTCTTACACTCACACACTAATACACACACTCACACACTAATACACACACTCACATACTAATACACTCACACACTAATACACACACTCACATACTACTACACACACTCACACACTAATACACACACTCACACACACTCACACACTACTACACACACTCACACACTAATACACACACTCACACACTAATACACACACGCACACACTAATACACACACTCACACACTACTACACACACTCACTCACTAACACACACACTCACTCACTAACACACACACTCACACACTAATACACACACTCACACACTAATACACACACTCACACACTAATACACTCACATACACTCACACTGCCTTTCTTACACTCATACACTAATACACACACTCACATACTCATACACACTCATACACTAATACACACACTCACATACTAACACACACACTCACACACTAATACACACATTCACTTACTAACACACACACACTCACATACTAATACACACACTCATACACACACTCATACACACTCACAAACACACACAAAGATCCCCCGTATAGGCTTTACAGACTGTTGGGGCAAGTGCTGTTAGCGAGCACCTATGAAGGCCGGTACGGCGCACGAGGGGGTGGGTGCCCAGTACCACGCTGGGCCGCCTTTGTCTCCCTAGTGGCGATGTTTACACACCGCACCAGGTACTCATTTGAGGCCGAGTCGACCTAGGGGAGCCCCAGGACCGGTTCAGATAATCGTCACTGGTGTTGGCCATGAGTGGGAATCGAACTCGGGTCGCCAGGTTCGTAGTGCAGCTCGCTAACCGCTACACTACCGCTCCACTCTCACACACACACAACACACATTTACACACGGATAGTCACATCCACACAATATACACTAATAGGGTATGGCTCATACACACAAACACCCCACTCCCACTGGCTCTGACTCGTACACACCTGTACAAAGATCCCCGTATAGCCTTAACAGACTGTTGGGGCAAGTGCTGTTAGCGAGCACCTATGAAGGCCGGAACGGTACAAGAGGGGGTGGGTGGCCAGCACCACGCCCGACCGCCTTTGTCTCCCCAGTGGCGATGTTTACACACCGCACCAGGTACTCATTTAAGGCTGAGTCGACCTAAGGGGAGGCCCAGGACCGGTTCAGATAATCGTCACTGGTGTTAGCCGTGAGCGGGAATCAAACCCGGGTCGCCAGGTTCATAGCGCAGCGCACTAACCGCTACACTACCACTCCCCTACACACCTGTACACGCATACATACACACGCAAGCACACACATAAAATACACAAACGTAAAAAAAACACATCCACACATTAACCCCAACTTCCACGAACTGAAAAATGCTGGTTAAACGAATTCAATCCCCCCCCAAAAAAAAAATTCACACACGTACTGTACATGGATACGTACATACGAATACATCATTTACTAATGCACACACATACATCAACCCCCACTCACAGATTACACAAGCACACACGCGTGCGTGCACCTACACAAAAGGCAAAGATCGCCCCCGTATATCCTGGGGGGTTANTTTTTTTTGCGTGGTACTCGACTGTGGTTGTGTCTTGATGTGTGCGTGATCGGTCTTGAGAAGTATTCAACTTCAACGGAAGCAAAAATGACCCATTCCCTCGCACTGACCCCTCTCTGCAGCACTCACTCACCCCCCCACCACCACTACTGCCTCTCTTACACTCTCATACTCTACACTCACACACTATACACACACTCACATACTAATACACTCACTCACACACTAGTACACACACTCACATACTAATACACACACTCACATACTAATACACACACTCACACACTATACACTCACATACACTCACACTGCCTTTCTTACACTCACACACTAATACACACACTCACACACTAATACTCACACTCACACACTAATACACACACTCACATGCCTCTTACACTCACACACTAATACACACACTCACACACTAATACACACACTCACACACTAATACACACACTCACACACTAATACACACACTCACATACTAATACACACACTCACAACTAATACACACACTCACACACTAATACACTCACATACACTCACACTGCCTTTCTTACACTCACACACAATACACACACTCACACACTATACTCACACTCACACACTAATACACACACTCACACTGCCTCTTACACTCACACACTAATACACACACTACACACTAATACACACACTCAACACTACTACACACACTCACATACAATACACACACTCACACACTAATACACTCACATACACTCACACTGCCTTTCTTACACTCACACACTAATACACACACTCACACACTAATACACACACTCACACACTAATACACTCACATACACTCACACTGCCTTTCTTACACTCATACACTAATACACACACTCACATACTCATACACACTCATACACTAATACACACACTCACATACTAACACACACACTCACACACTAATACACACACTCACATACTAATACACACACTCACATACTAATACACACACTCACACACTCACACACTAATACACACACTCACATACTAATACACACACTCACACACTAGTACACACACTCACATACTAATACACACACTCACATACTAATACACACACTCACACACTAATACACACACTCACACACTCACACACTAATACACACATTCACACACTAATACACACACTCACACACTAGTACACACACTCACACACTCACACACTAATACACACACTCATACACTAGTACACACACTCACATACTAATACACACACTCACATACTAATACACTCACATACACTCACACTGCCTTTCTTACACTCACACACTAATACACACACTCACACAGTAATACACACACTCACACACTAATACTCACACTCACACACTAATACACTCACATACACTCACACTGCCTCTTACACTCACACTGCCTCTACACTCACACTGCCTCTTACACTCACACACTAGTACACACACTCACATACTAATACACTCACTCACACACTAATACACACACTCACACACTATACACTCACATACACTCACACTCCTTTCTTACACTCACACACTAATACACACACTCACACACTAATACACACACTCACACACTAATACTCACACTCACACACTAATACTCACACTCACACACTAATACTCACACCACACACTAATACACACACTCACACACTAATACACACACTCACACACTAATACTCACACTCACACACTAATACTCACACTCACACACTAATACACACACTCACACACTAATACACACACTCACACACTAATACTCACACTCACACACTAATACTCACACTCACACACTAATACACACACTCACACACTAATACACACACTCACACACTAATACACACACTCACACACTAATACACTCACACACCACACACTCACACACTAATACACACACTCACACACACTCACACACTAATACACACACTCACATACTAATACACACACTCACACACTACTACACACACTCACACACTAATACACACACTCACACACTAATACACACACGCACACACTAATACACACACTCACACACTACTACACACACTCACTCACTAACACACACACTCACTCACTAACACACACACTCACACACTAATACACACACTCACACACTAATACACTCACATACACTCACACTGCCTTTCTTACACTCATACACTAATACACACACTCACATACTCATACACACTCATACACTAATACACACACTCACATACTAACACACACACTCACACACTAATACACACATTCACTTACTAACACACACACACTCACATACTAATACACACACTCATACACACACTCATACACACTCACAAACACACACACAGATCCCCCGTATAGGCTTTACAGACTGTTGGGGCAAGTGCTGTTAGCGAGCACCTATGAAGGCCAGTACGGCGCACGAGGGGTGGGTGCCCAGTACCACGCTGGGCCGCCTTTGTCTCCCTAGTGCGATGTTTACACACCGCACCAGGTACTCATTTGAGGCCGAGTCGACCTAGGGGAGCCCCAGGACCGTTCAGATAATCGTCAGTGGTGTTGGCCATGAGTGGGAATCGAACTCGGGTCGCCAGGTTCGTAGTGCAGCTCGCTAACCGCTACACTACCGCTCCACTCTCACACACACACAACACACAATTACACACGGATAGTCACATCCACACAATATACAATAGAGGCTCATACACACAAACACCCACTCCCACTGGCTCACTCGTACACACTGTACAAAGATCCCCGTATAGCCTTAACAGACTGTTGGGGCAAGTGCTGTTAGCGAGCACCTATGAAGGCCGGCACGGCCGATGTTTACACACCGCACCAGGTACTCATTTAAGGCTGAGTCGACCTAGGGAGGCCCAGGACCGGTTCAGATAATGTCACTGGTGTTGGCCGTGAGCGGGAATCAAACTCGCCAGGTTCATAGCGCGCTACCGACACTAACTCAACAACACATACATACACACGCAACACACACATAAAATACACAAACGTAAAAAAAACACATCCACACATTAACCCCAACCCACGAACTGAAAAATGCTGGTTAAACGAATTCAATCCCCCCCCCAAAAAAATTCACACACGTACTGTACATGGATACACTACGAATACACATTTACTAATGCACACACATACATCAACCCCCACTCACAGATTACACAAGCACACACGCGTGCGTGCACCTACACAAAAGGCAAAGATCGCCCCCGTATATCCATTAGCGAGGACCTATTAATGCCAGAACCGCAGGGGTGGGTGGCCAGCACCACGCCCGGCTGTCTGATGTTCACACACCGCACCAGGTACTCAGTTGTAGCCGAGTTAACCAAGAGGAAGGCTCAGGACGGGTTTAAATATTCACCACTTATTGGTCCTGACAGGGAAATCAAACTCGGGTTGCTGGGTTTGAGGTACAATGCACTAATCACTGCACCACCGCTCCCCACTGCACACATCTATCAGACACACACACACACATCTCCTGAACGCACGCGCGCGCACACACACGTGTGTCTGTCTGTCCAATTGGACATGCCATCTCTTCAGACTCCACTGCTCACACTTCAGAAGGAGCATGGTGGGTGGGTGAGAGTGTGGTTGTGTGGTGGTGGGTGTGTGGCTGTGTGGGTGGGTGAGTGTGTGGTTGTGTGGTGGTGANTGTGTGGCTGTGTGGGTGGGTGAGTGTGGCTGTGTGGGTGAGTGTGGCTGTGTGGGTGGGTGAGTGTGTGGTGTGGGTGGGTGAGTGTGGCTGTGTGGGTGGTGAGTGTGTGGCTGTGTGGGTGGGTGAGTGTGTGGATGTGTGGGTGGTGAGTGTGGCTGTGTGGGTGGTGTGGCTGTGTGGGTGGGTGAGTGTGGCTGTGTGGGTGAGTGTGGCTGTGTGGGTGAGTGTGTGGCTGTGTGGTGGGTGAGTGTGTGGATGTGTGGGTGAGTGTGGATGTGTGGTGAGTGTGTGGCTGTGTGGGTGGGTGAGTGTGTGATGTGTGGGTGGGTGAGTGTGTGTGTGTGGGTGGGTGAGTGTGGCTGTGTGGGTGAGTGTGGCTGTGTGGGTGAGTGTGGCTGTGTGGGTGAGTGTGGCTGTGTGGGTGAGTGTGGCTGTGTGGTGAGTGTGGCTGTGTGGGTGAGTGTGGCTGTGTGGGTGAGTGTGGCTGTGTGGGTGAGTGTGGCTGTGTGGGTGAGTGTGGCTGTGTGGTGGGTGAGTGTGGCTGTGTGGGTGAGTGTGGCTGTGTTGTGAGTGTGGCTGTGTGGGTGGGTGTGGTGGTGGGTGGGTGTGGCTGTGTGGGTGGGTGAGTGTGGCTGTGTGGGTGGGTGAGTGTGTGGCTGTGTGGGTGGGTGAGTGTGTGGTGTGGGGTGGGTGGTGTGTGGGTGGGGGGGGGGGTGAGTGTGTGGCTGTGTGGGTGGGTGAGTGTGGCTGTTTGGGTGGGTGAGAGTGTGTCTGTGTGGGTGGGTGAGCAGGTGATTGGGTGAGTGGGCATGAGGTTCAACGGGTCAGTAGGTGTGTGGTGAGTGCGTGCGGGAGTGTGGGTTTCCGTGCGCGGTGTTAGCGCGCTGCGCTACGAATCCGGCGACCCGGGTTCAATTCCCACTCACGGCCAACACCAGTGACGATTATCTGAACCGGTCCTGGGCATCCCCTAGGTCTACTCAGCCTCAAATCAGTACCTTGTGCGGTGTGTGAACATCGCCACGAGGGAGAAAAGGCGGGCGGGCATGGTGCTGGCCACCCACCCCTCGTGTGCCTTCTAGGTGCTCGCTAACAGCACTTTCCCCAACAGTCTGTTAAGGCTATACGAGGGATCTTTGTCATTGTTTGGTGTTTGAGTGAGTGGATGCGTGAATGTGCGGGATGGCTGGGTTAGTGGATGAGTCAACTGGCATGTGCATGTGTGTGTGTGACAATTTGTTGTGTGTGCAGGTATAATTGGGTGTGCGTGTGAGTGTGTGCTCGCATGTGTGTGAGTGTGTGCGCGTCATCTCGGTCATCTCGGTCAGTCGACCCGTGGCACCTGGGTCTGCCCCGTGACCTCCTGCCAGCGGGCGTTCGACACTTCACGTGGCCTCAAGGTGCACATGGCCTGGCACAAGCGTTGTGGTGACGTCACCGCCACTTAGTGGCGAATGGCGGTTGTTGTGTATGATTATGTATGGTTGTGTGTAGTCATTTATATTTGTAACTGTGCATGTGTTGGCGAGTGAGTGGAGAGCGGTAGTGGTAGCGGTTAGCGCGCTGCACTACGAACCCGGCGACCCCGGTTCGATTCCCGCTCACGGCCAACACCAGTGACGATTATCTGAAGCGGTCCTGGGACTCCCCTAGTTCTACTCCGCCTCAAATCAGTACCTTGTGCGGTGCGCGGTAAACATCGGCACGTGCGCCGTGACGCCCTTCGTAGGTGCTACTCGCTGACAGCACTTGCCCCAACAGCCTGCACAAGGCTATACAGGCGACCATTGTCTTTGTACCCACGTGCCCTTGTGTATGTGTGCGTGCCTGGCGGATGAGGTGGGAGTAGTGGGGGGGGGCTGTAGGGGGTCATGCCGGTCAGCCGCCCCCCCCCAATCTCCCCGGTGCACGATGCTCATCAAGAGCGGCATTCCCTCTCCCGACACCCAACACTGCAACCCCCAGCGTTGACCCCCCCCCCCCCCCCCCGTCACACGCGAAAGAAAATCCGCCGAGGAATAAAAATAAGAATAAACAAAAAAATAAAAAATAATCTTCTTGGTTCTTTCGGTAAAGTCACGTAGAATGGAAATGATAAAATAATAAAATAAAACATTATGGAATAATTCTCACGAAGTTTCGGCCACAACGCAAGCAGCCGTCCTCAGGTGAAGAACACGTCTGTCAGACGCTGTCTTCTCGACAGCGTCTGACAGACGTGCTTGCGTTGTGCCCGAAACGTCGTGAGAATTATTTAATTATGTTTTATTTTTATTATTTCCCTTCTACGAAAGAACCAAGAAGATGAATCCCTGCAGTCACGAAAGCTTTAAATCGAAATTTAATCAATAATCGTCATCATGAAAAAAAAATTACTTGAAAGTTCATCGCCATCGTCAAGGTGAGACCCACGCAACGAAAATGTTTTAGGCTGCCAGAGCTCAGGGGGTTCTCTCATAATGGCCGTGTTGGAGAGTTCACGTTTGAGCTGCAAGAGCCGTTGAGACTGGGTTCGAGTCCTGAGTGACACTCACAGGGCGAGTTCATTGCGGCTGTTTGCAGGGATCTATAACGGCCATGCCGAGAGACAGAGCCTGGGTTCGAGCCCTGAACCAAGGTGATTTTTTCACAGGGAGAGTTCACAATGGCTGAGTAAGGGGATTTAAAATGGCCATGTCGGAGAAACTGAGGACCTGGGTTCGAGCCCTGGACCAAGGTGATTTTTCACAGGGAGAGTCACAATGGCTTAGTAAGGGAAAACATAATTGGCCATGTCAGAGAAACTGAGGACCTGAGATTGAACCCTGGCTCTGTCTATCAATAAAGTAGTTAACAATATTCTGTGTGTGGGTTGNGGTTCGTGATGGTCGGAGCCCTGGTCTAGTGACTCTCTCACAGGGAGAGTTCGTGATGGAGCCCTGGGTCTGAGTGACTCTCTCACAGGGAGAGTTCGTGATGGATGGAGCCCTGGGTCTGAGTGACTCTCTCACAGGGAGAGTTCGTGATGACGGAGCCCTGGGTCTGAGTGACTCTCTCACAGGGGAGAGTTCGTGATGGAGGAGCCCTGGGTCTGAGTGACTCTCTCACAGGGGAGAGTTCGTGATGGACGGAGCCCTGGGTCTATGTGACTCTCACAGGGGAGAGTTCGTGATGGAGGGAGCCCTGGGTCTGTGTGACTCTCTCACAGGGAGAGTTCGTGATGGAGGGAGCCCTGGGTCTGAGTGACTCTCTCACAGGGGAGAGTTCGTGATGGAGGAGCCCTGGGTCTGAGTGACTCTCTCACAGGGGAGAGTTCGTGATGAGGAGCCCTGGGTCTGAGTGACTCTCTCACAGGGGAGAGTTCATGATGGAGCCCTGGGTCTGTGTGACTCTCTCACAGGGAGAGTTCGTGATGGAGGAGCCTGGGTCTGAGTGACTCTCTCACAGGGAGAGTTCGTGATGGAGGGAGCCCTGGGTCTGAGTGACTCTCTCACAGGGGAGAGTTCGTGATGTGGAGCCCTGGTCTGAGTGACTCTCTCACAGGGGAGAGTTTGTGATGGAGGAGCCCTGGTCTGTGTGACTCTCACAGGGGAGAGTTCGTGATGGAGGAGCCCTGGGTCTGTGTGACTCTCTCACAGGGATAGTTCGTGATGGAGGAGCCCTGGGTCTGAGTGACTCTCTCACAGGGGAGAGTTCGTGATAGAGGAGCCCTGGGTCTGTGTGACTCTCTCACAGGGGAGAGTTCGTGATGGAGGAGCCTGGGTCTGTGTGACTCTCTCACAGGGGAGAGTTGTGATGGAGGGAGCCCTGGGTCTGAGTGACTCTCTCACAGGGGAGAGTTCGTGATGGAGGAGCCCTGGGTCTGAGTGACTCTCTCACAGGGGAGAGTTCGTGATGGAGGGAGCCCTGGGTCTGTGTGACTCTCTCACAGGGAGAGTTTGTGATGGAGGGAGCCCTGGGTCTGTGACTCTCTCACAGGGAGAGTTTGTGATGGAGGAGCCCTGGGTCTGTGTGACTCTCTCACAGGGAGAGTTCGTGATGGAGGGAGCCCTGGGTCTGAGTGACTCTCTCACAGGAGAGTTGTGATGAGGAGCCCTGGGTCTGAGTGACTCTCTCACAGGGAGAGTTCGTGATGGAGGAGCCCTGGGTCTGTGTGACTCTCTCACAGGGAGAGTTTGTGAGGGAGCCCTGGGTCTGAGTGACTCTCTCACAGGGGAGAGTTCGTGATGGAGGGAGCCCTGGGTCTGAGTGACTCTCTCACAGGGAGAGTTGTAATGGAGAGAGCCCTGGGTCTGTGCGACTCTCTCACAGGGGAGAGTTTGTGATGGAGGGAGCCCTGGGTCTGAGTGACTCTCTCACAGGGAGAGTTCGTGATGGAGGGAGCCCTAGTCTGTGTGACTCTCTCACAGGGAGAGTTCGTGATGGAGGGAGCCCTGGGTCTGAGTGACTCTCTCACAGGGGAGAGTTGTGATGGAGGAGCCCTGGGTCTGAGTGACTCTCTCACAGGAGAGTTTGTGATGAGGAGCCCTGGGTCTGAGTGACTCTCTCATAGGGGAGAGTTCGTGATAGAGGAGCCCTGGGTCTGAGTGACTCTCTCACANGGGAGAGTTCGTGATGGACGGAGCCCTGGGTCTGTGTGACTCTCTCACAGGGGAGAGTTCGTGATGGAGGGGCCCTGGGTCTGAGTGACTCTCTCACAGGGGAGAGTTCGTGATGGAGGAGCCCTGGGTCTGTGTGACTCTCTCACAGGGAGAGTTTGTGATGGACGAGCCCTGGGTCTGTGTGACTCTCTCACAGGGAGAGTTCGTGATGGGGAGCCCTGGGTCTGTGTGACTCTCTCACAGGGGAGAGTTCGTGATGAGGAGCCCTGGTCTGAGTGACTCTCTCACAGGGGAGAGTTCGTGATGGAGGGAGCCCTGGTCTGAGTGACTCTCTCACAGGAGAGTTTGTGATGGGAGCCCTGGTCTGAGTGACTTCTCACAGGGGAGAGTTGTGATAGAGGGAGCCCTGGGTCTGAGTGACTCTCTCACAGGGAGAGTTCGTGATGGACGGAGCCCTGGGTCTGTGTGACTCTCTCACAGGGGAGAGTTCGTGATGGAGGAGCCCTGGGTCTGAGTGACTCTCTCACAGGGGAGAGTTCGTGATGGAGGGAGCCCTGGGTCTGAGTGACTCTCTCACAGGGAGAGTTCGTGATGGAGGGAGCCCTGGGTCTGAGTGACTCTCTCACAGGGGAGAGTTCGTGATGGAGGGGCCCTGGGTCTGAGTGACTCTCTCACAGGGGAGAGTTCGTGATGGAGGGAGCCCTGGGTCTGAGTGACTCTCTCACAGGGGAGAGTTCGTGATGGAGGGAGCCCTGGGTCTGAGTGACTCTCTCACAGGGGAGAGTTCGTGATGGANGGAGCCCTGGGTTGAGTGACTCTCTCACAGGGGAGATTCGTGATGGAGGGGCCCTGGGTCTAAGTGACTCTCTCACAGGGGAGAGTTCGTGATGGAGGGAGCCCTGGGTCTGAGTGACTCTCTCACAGGGGAGAGTTCGTGATGGANGGAGCCTGGGTCTGAGTGACTCTCTCACAGGGGAGAGTTTGTGATGGAGGAGCCCTGGGTCTGTGTGACTCTCTCACAGGGGAGAGTTGTGATGGAGGAGCCCTGGGTCTGTGTGACTCTCACAGGGGAGAGTTTGTGAGGGAGCCCTGGGTCTGTGTGACTCTCTCACAGGGGATAGTTCGTGATGGAGGGAGCCCTGGGTCTGAGTGACTCTCTCACAGGGGAGAGTTCGTGATAGAGGGAGCCCTGGGTCTGTGACTCTCTCACAGGGAGAGTTCGTGATGGAGGAGCCCTGGGTCTGGTGACTCTCTCACAGGGGAGAGTTCGTGATGGAGGGAGCCCTGGGTCTGAGTGACTCTCTCACAGGGGAGAGTTCGTGATGGAGGAGCCCTGGGTCTGAGTGACTCTCTCACAGGGGAGAGTTCGTGATGGAGGGAGCCCTGGGTCTGTGTGACTCTCTCACAGGGGAGAGTTGTGATGGAGGAGCCCTGGGTCTGTGTGACTCTCTCACAGGGGAGAGTTTGTGATGGAGGAGCCCTGGGTCTGTGTGACTCTCTCACAGGGAGAGTTCGTGATGGAGGGAGCCCTGGGTCTGAGTGACTCTCTCACAGGAGAGTTTGTGATGAGGGAGCCCTGGGTCTGAGTGACTCTCTCACAGGGGAGAGTTCGTGATGGAGGAGCCCTGGGTCTGTGTGACTCTCTCACAGGGGAGAGTTGTGGAGGGAGCCCTGGGTCTGAGTGACTCTCTCACAGGGGAGAGTTCGTGATGGAGGGAGCCCTGGGTCTGAGTGACTCTCTCACAGGGGAGATTTGTAATGGAGGAGCCCTGGGTCTGTGCGACTCTCTCACAGGGGAGAGTTGTGATGGAGGGAGCCCTGGGTCTGAGTGACTCTCTCACAGGGAGAGTTCGTGATGGAGGGAGCCCTAGTCTGTGACTCTCTCACAGGGAGAGTTCGTGATGGAGGGAGCCCTGGGTCTGAGTGACTCTCTCACAGGGGAGAGTTCGTGATGGAGGGAGCCCTGGGTCTGAGTGACTCTCTCACAGGAGAGTTGTGATGGAGGGAGCCCTGGGTCTGAGTGACTCTCTCACAGGGGAGAGTTCGTGATAGAGGGAGCCCTGGGTCTGGTGACTCTCTCACAGGGGAGAGTTCGTGATGGAGGAGCCCTGGGTCTGTGTGACTCTCTCACAGGGGAGAGTTCGTGATGGAGGGGCCCTGGGTCTGAGTGACTCTCTCACAGGGGAGAGTTCGATGGAGGAGCCCTGGGTCTGAGTGACTCTCTCACAGGGGAGAGTTGTGATGGAGGGAGCCCTGGGTCTGAGTGACTCTCTCACAGGGAGAGTTCGTGATGGAGGGAGCCCTGGGTCTGTGTGACTCTCTCACAGGGAGAGTTTGTGATGGAGGGAGCCCTGGGTCTGTGTGACTCTCTCACAGGGAGAGTTTGTGGAGGGAGCCCTGGTCTGAGTGACTCTCTCACAGGGGAGAGTTCGTGATGGAGGAGCCCTGGTCTGAGTGACTCTCTCACAGGAGAGTTTGTGATGGAGGGAGCCCTGGGTCTGAGTGACTCTCTCACAGGGGAGAGTTGTGATAGAGGGAGCCCTGGGTCTGAGTGACTCTCTCACAGGGGAGAGTTCGTGATGGAGGAGCCCTGGGTCTGTGTGACTCTCTCACAGGGAGAGTTCGTGATGGAGGAGCCCTGGGTCTGAGTGACTCTCTCACAGGGAGAGTTCGTGTGGAGGAGCCCTGGGTCTGAGTGACTCTCTCACAGGGGAGAGTTCGTGATGGAGGGAGCCCTGGTCTGAGTGACTCTCTCACAGGGAGAGTTCGTGATGGAGGGGCCCTGGGTCTGAGTGACTCTCTCACAGGGGAGAGTTCGTGATGGANGGAGCCCTGGGTCTGAGTGACTCTCTCACAGGGGAGAGTTCGTGATGGAGGGAGCCCTGGGTCTGAGTGACTCTCTCACAGGGGAGAGTTCGTGATGGAGGGAGCCCTGGGTTTGAGTGACTCTCTCACAGGGGAGATTCGTGATGGAGGGGGCCCTGGGTCTGAGTGACTCTCTCACAGGGAGAGTTCGTGATGGAGGGAGCCCTGGGTCTGAGTGACTCTCTCACAGGGGAGAGTTCGTGGAGGAGCCCTGGGTCTGAGTGACTCTCTCACAGGGGAGAGTTTGTGGAGGAGCCCTGGGTCTGTGTGACTCTCTCACAGGGGAGAGTTTGTGATGGAGGAGCCCTGGGTCTGTGTGACTCTCTCACAGGGGAGAGTTTGTGATGGAGGAGCCCTGGGTCTGTGTGACTCTCTCACAGGGGAGAGTTCGTGATGGAGGAGCCCTGGGTCTGAGTGACTCTCTCACAGGAGAGTTTGTGATGGAGGAGCCCTGGGTCTGAGTGACTCTCTCACAGGGGAGAGTTTGTAATGGAGGAGCCCTGGGTCTGTGCCTCTCTCACAGGGAGAGTTTGTGATGAGGAGCCCTGGGTCTGAGTGACTTCTCACAGGGAGAGTTTGTGATGGAGGGGAGCCCTGGGTCTGTGTGACTCTCTCACAGGAGAGTTCGTGATGAGGGAGCCCTGGGTCTGAGTGACTCTCTCACAGGGAGAGTTGTGATGGAGGGAGCCCTGTCTGTGTGACTCTCTCACAGGGAGAGTTCGTGATGGAGGGAGCCCTGGGTCTGAGTGACTCTCTCACAGGGGAGATTCGTGATGGAGGGGCCCTGGGTCTGAGTGACTCTCTCACAGGGGAGAGTTCGTGATGGAGGGAGCCCTGGGTCTGAGTGACTCTCTCACAGGGGAGAGTTCGTGATGGAGGGAGCCCTGGGTCTGAGTGACTCTCTCACAGGGAGAGTTTGTGGAGGAGCCCTGGGTCTGTGGACTCTCTCACAGGGGAGAGTTTGTGATGGAGGAGCCCTGGGTCTGGTGACTCTCTCACAGGGGAGAGTTTGTGATGAGGAGCCCTGGGTCTGTGTGACTCTCTCACAGGGGAGAGTTCGTGATGAGGGAGCCCTGGGTCTGAGTGACTCTCTCACAGGAGAGTTTGTGATGGAGGGAGCCCTGGGTCTGAGTGACTCTCTCACAGGGGAGAGTTGTAATGGAGGAGCCCTGGGTCTGTGCGCCTCTCTCACANGGGAGAGTTTGTGATGGAGGAGCCCTGGGTCTGAGTGACTTCTCACAGGGGAGAGTTTGTGATGGAGGGAGCCCTGGTCTGTGTGACTTCTCACAGGGAGAGTTCGTGATGGAGGGAGCCCTGGTCTGAGTGACTCTCTCACAGGGAGAGTTGTGATGGAGGGAGCCCTGGTCTGTGTGACTCTCTCACAGGGAGAGTTGTGATGGACGGAGCCCTGGGTCTGAGTGACTCTCTCATAGGGAGTTAAAGAAGCTGAGCGGGCGATGCTAACACCCTGGGGGTTTGAACGCAGGGTACGGCCGCCGATGATCAACCCGGGGTTCTCTCGAGCGCGGAGAGCCGACGGTCCTCAACTCGATAGCAAATTGCCCATGCGAAAAAAAAACCCATCACGCTACCGTGCTTAATGTTTTTTTTCTCCCAGTTCTGCTTTCACTGACACGCCATAAACAAACAACTCACTTACTTAGCAGGGCATACAGAATGCGTACCCCCCCCCTCCTATCGTCGGGTACCAGAGAAGGGTCATTGCCCATGACCTCAGTATGGACTAGGATTGGGATGGTTGAGTTTTATCCGTATGTTTTATGGGGTGATGCACTGCTATCAGTGTTTTTTTTTAGCCCTCCCCTTCCTGGACATCTGTGTAAAAAAATCTTAGTAGCTCATGGGATTCCTCCGGCATTAAAACAAAAAATATTCCGATTCAGATCCTGAAGTTCTGGGGCGTAATTTTCGGTTGTTGTAACTTTCTTACCCCGTGTCCCGACTGGACACTAGGGGGTAGAAATAAATATTCGGATTCTGAATTTCTGTGGCATCACCTTGTTGGGGTGGCCACTCTCCCGACACGACGTGGTGCACCGCTAGCTGTGAGGAGCGCCAACCGTAGCGCCACTCATCCTCGCGCCGCGACAGCGAATTCACAGATTCAAAACGAGTTGCGTACATCACATTTTTCTGTATATTCTTAGGTTTTTTCGGTAAAGTCACGTAGGTAAAACATTCAAATTAATAAAAGTAAAATAAAATAAAAATCACGACGTTTCGGAGGCAACACAAGCTTCCGTCTTCAGGTGGAACCGTCACAGCCACGACAGCTGTATCAAGTAAATTTTGCTGTGTGTAAGAGGACTCCACTACGATCTGTTAGTTTAAAACGTAGTAGGCTTTTGCGACAAATATCATCCATAATACAGGTTTTTTTGGTTTAGATCACGTAAATATATAAATACGTCGTTAAATCTGCTACCACCCGACACAGCCAATTAGTAAGGTTTGTCACGTAAACAGAACGTGCCAATTCGTTACTAGTACAGCACACCGGTGTGTTGGTGAGCAAAGCCACGAAATTGATCACGTAAGTACGAACATTTCGCCAGTAATCACAACCAGCTTCATCAGGCGAGAGTAAGATTTGTACTATTTGGTTCTATCGGTAAGTCACGTAGTTAGAAATAAAACAAAATAAATCGTGACGTTCCGATAGCAACACAAGCCATCGTCTTCAGACTTGTGTTGCTATCAAAACGTCGTGATTTATTTTGTTTTATTTCTAACTACTCTCTCATCATCATCACGGTGGCTAGGAGATGTTAACTACCTCGCCTGGTATACAGGAGGTTGCAGGTTCGATCTTGACCCTGACGCCTGCTGCTGTATATTCGGAGTTTGCGTGTCTCTCTCTCTCTCATCATCATCACGGTGGCTAGGAGATGTTAACTACCTCGCCTGGTGTACAGGAGGTCGTGGATTCGATCCCAACCGTGACGCCTGCTGCTGTATATTTGGAGTTTGCGTGTCTCTGTCATCATCATCATCATCACGGTGGCTAGGAGATGTTAACTACCTCGCCTGGTGTACAGGAGGTCGTGCGTTCAATCCCGACCCTGACGCCTGCTGCTGTATATTCGGAGTTTGCGTGTCTCTCTCTCTCTCATCATCATCACGGTGGCTAAAAGATGTTAACTACCTCGCCTGGTGTACAGGAGGTCGTGGATTCGATCCCGACCCTGACGCCTGCTGCTGTATATTTGGAGTTTGGTGTCTCTCTCTCTCATCATCATCATCACGGTGGCTAGGAGATGTTAACTACCTCGCCTGGTGTACAGGAGGTCGTGGGTTTGATCCGACCCTGTGAGTCCTACACCACCAAAGACAACGATCCGCTAACGTCACCAAGTCCCCCCCATCACTCCCAATGACTTCCCGTCCAGCGGCACACGCCAGGCGGCGTTGGCGCGGGGGGGGGGGGGGGTAAGGGGGGTAGAGAGTCTCACCGCACAGCCGGTAGGCGCGAGGCTCTTGGCCGGAGCCGCCCTGGGCCCCGCGGCGGGGCGCACGCGCCGGGCCAGGTCGGGCAGCCACGCCAGGAGCAGCGACGCCAGCGCCGAGCGCTCGGACAGAGACGCGGACTCGGAGAACGCACGGCCCACGCCCTGCAGGGCGGCGGTGGCGGTGGTGGGAGAGACGGTGTGACATAGGGGGAGATGGGCGGAGGTAAGGGGGAGATGGGGACATGGGGAGACGGGTGTGGGGAGAGAGGGAGACGATGGGGGAGACGGGGGAGAGACGGTGTGACATAGGGGGAGATGGGGGAGGTAAGGGGGAGATGGGGACATGGGGAGACGGATGTGGGGAGAGAGGGAGACGATGGGGGAGATNGGGGGAGGTAAGGGGGAGATGGGGAGATGGGGGAGAGATGGCGTGACATAGGGGGAGATGGCGTGACATAGGGGGAGATGGGGGAGGTAAGGGGGACATGGGGAGATGGGGGGAGTAGGGGGAGATGGGGAGATGGTGTGACGGGGGAGAAGGCGGGAGATAGATGGGGAGATGGGGGAGGCAGGGGAGATAGGAAGTCAGAGGAGACATGGGGGAGATGGGGGGGGGGCAGACAGAGAGATGGTGAAACAGGGAGACAGGGGAGAAGGGGGGAAATGGGACAGACAGGGAGAGATAGGAGGAGACAGAGGGAGGCAGGGGGAGGCAGGGGAGACATGGAGATGGGAGGGGTGAGACAGGGAAACGGGAGGGTAGGTAGGGAGACGGGGGGAGGGGAGATGAAGGGAGACAGGGCAGTAGGAGTTTGAGGATAACATAGTGCTGATATAGCCTCATTCACGCACTCCGCATCTCCCAACACTGCACAATCCACCACACACAGGAGCGGTCTTCAGGCAACCAACGAGTGTTCAGAGGCGCAGGTTCGAAACTTGACCACCCCCGGAAAAAACTCGCGCACACGACACGTCAACCCACACAGATGGAACAGATGGAGAGCATTTTCGATTTAAAGCTTTCGTGACTGCAGGGATTCATCTTCTTGGTTCTTTATATTATTTTATTTTATTANATTATTTTATTTTTATTATTTTATTACGTCCCTTCTACGTGACTTTACCGAAAGAACCAAGAACACGATCCCTGCAGTCACGAAAGTTTTAAATCGTTGGCTTTAGTGAGACGCGGAATTTTTTTTGTTTTCCCCGTAAACGATTTGACATCCTTACACGCATTTATATATTTGGACACCATCAACGGCCGCCAATCGAAGCGACAGCAACGTCATCCGCAGAACTTGTGCCAGGCTAGGTGCACTTGGAGGCCATGGCGGGAAGTTTGGAAGGCTCGCTGCTGCCAGGTGCTCACACCCGGGCGCTGTGGGTTGAGCGACTGAGATCAGTGACAGATGCGCCACCTCAAACATACAGCACATACAGGGTACGCGTTTAAGGCCGAGTCGACCTAGAGGAGAGCCCAGGACCAGTTGTGACATTCGCCGCTGATGTTGGCCGTGGCCAGGAACCTAAGTCGGGTGTCTGGGTTCGTAGTGGAGCTTGCTAATCACTTTGACACCGCTCCCCGTACACACACACGGGATATATTTAATGATTATCGTGACGATAATGAAAATCCAACGATCTGGTTAAGGTTTCCATTTAAAGCTTTCGTGACTGCAGGGATTCATCTTCTTGGTTCTTTCGGTAAAGTCACCTAGAAGGGAAGTAATAAAATAATAAAAATAAAACACAATAAGGCTCTCTTCCTCCTCCCTTACAGCTTAAATAGACACTCCAAGCCTAAGACGTGTCATTTAGACTCTGTCTTATCGACAGACCTGTCCTTCACCTGAGGACGGCTGCTTGCGTTGTGGCCGAAACGTCGTGAGAATTATTTTATTGTGTTTTATTTTTATTATTTTATTACTTCCCTTCTACGTGACTTTACCGAAAGAACCAAGAAGCTGGTTAAGGTTGTTGGAAGAAAAAAAAGTGCTCAAACTGCGCGTTTAAAAATCAACGTTATTAGAATTGTCCATCCGAACGGCGCCTCGATAAAAACTCGCGTTTCTCATTCGGATCCTAACAGCCGCTTGCCCCCCACCAACCGTCTGAGTGGACGACGATTGAAAAAACACGGGGACCCCTTTGCCTCTGTTCGTTGTACCTGGAAGAGTTGTGAGAGTTTCAGCTGAGGGTCGGGGGCTCCGTAAGAAGGGAGCGGGGAGGCTGGGCCCCCGCCCCGCCCCCACCACGAGCGATACCACCTCGGGCAGGCGTAGAACCTGGCGCGTCAACTCCTGCAGCTGCTCCACGTCCGCTGTTGAACAACAACAACAACAACCGCCATTCGCCAGTAAGTGGCGGTGACGTCACCACGACGCTTGTGCCAGGCCAAGTGCACCTTGAGGCCACGTGAAGTGTCGAACGCCCGCTGGCAGGAGGTCACGGGGCAGACCCAGCAGGTGCGACGGGTCGACTGACTGAGATGACCGAGACGACTGGCTGATGCACCACCTGTGCCCCCTACTGTGCCAACTTGCTGTGCTTTAGCCACCCGGCGCTCCGCTCGTTGTTGTGAGCGTCGCTCCTCCGCACACACGCACGCGCACACTCTGTCGCCTTTACAAGGCTGTTGGGGCTGTTTGCAAGGAGCATCTGTGAAGGCCGGCACGGCGCACGAGGGGGTGGGTGGCCGGCACCACGCCCGGCCGCCTTTGTCTCCCCAGTGGCTATGTTTACACAGATCAACAGCTACTCATTTGAGGCTGAGTCGACCTAGGGGGAGGCCCAGGACCGGTTCAGATCATCGTCACTGGTCGTGTTGGCCGTGAGCGGGAATCGGAACTCGGGTCGCCGGGTTCGTAGCGCAGCGAGCGAACCGCTACCACCAGCGCTTCGAAGACTCAGAACCCGCATAGAGCCTCAAAATACTTCCACCTCCATCCAGCTTAAATAGACGCTCCAAGCCTGGGGTGTGTCATTCAGACTCCGTCTTCTCGACAGACCTGTTCTTCACCTGAGGACGGCTGCTTGCGTTGTGGCCGAAACGTCGTGAGAATTGTTTTTTATTATGTTTATTATTTTTTTATTTCCATTCTACGTGATTTTACCGAAAGAACCAAGGAGAAGAACCTGAAAATACTGTCAGGGCAAATACTGTGAGCGAGTATCAGTACCTAACCAGCACCACGCCCAGCCACATGTCTCCCCAATGAAGATGTTGATCTCCACACAGCACCAGGTACTCATTTAAGGCTGAGTTGACCTTGGGGAACATCCAGCACTGGTTCAGAAGATCGGCATTGCTGTTGGCCGTGAACGGGAATCGAACTTGGGTCACTAGGTTCGTAGTGCAGCGCGCTGACCGCTACACTACCGCTCCATTGACAAAGATCCCCCGTATAGTCTGAACAAACTATTGGGCAAGTGCTGTTAGCGAGCACCTATGAAGGCCGCAACGGCACACGAGAGAGTGGGTGGCCAACACCACACCCGGCCGCCTTTGTCTCCCCAGCGGTGATGTTTCCACACCACACCCGGTACACAACACACACTGNATACCACACAGTGCATACCCAAGACACATGCATACACACACACACATGCACACCATGNACACACACACACACATGCACACACACACACACTGCACCTCCTCGTGTCACGCAGTGCCCTCAAGCAGTGACGCTCAGAACNAGGCAAAAACATGCACNGCAGCACGCGCACACACACACTCACCTATACAGAATCACACACACACTCACCTATACAGAATCACACACACACACACTCTCACATATACAAAATCATACACAGAGACACTCACCCAATACAGAATCGTACACACACACTCACATACAGAGTCACACACACTCACCTATACAAAATCACACACACTCTCACCTAGAATCACACACAGAGACACTCAACCAATACAGAATCGTACACACAGACACACACTCACCTATACAGAATCACACACACACACACTCTCAATATACAAACATACACAGAGACACTCACCCAATACAGAATCGTACACACAGACACACACAAACTCACTCACCTGTACATAATCATATACGGACATACTGTACACACACACTCTCACTCACAGAATTACGCACAAACTCACACACAAACACACAATGCCTATACGGAATAATACACGCAAACACACACACACACCTATCCAGAATCATACACACAGACACACACACTCACCTAAACAGAATCACACATACATACTCACCCATATACAAATCATACACACCCACACTCACCATCACAGAATCACACACACAGATACACACACACTTACTTATCCAGAATCATATACAGACACACACACTCACCTATACATAATCACACATACATACTCACCCATATACAGAATCACACACACACTCACCATTACAGAAACACACACAGACACACACACACTCACCTATACAGAATCATATGCACAGACACACACACTCACCTATACAGAATGATACACGCAGACACAGACACACTCACCATTACAGAAACATACACACAGACACAAACATACACACTCACTTATACAGAATCATATACAGATACACACACTCACCTAAACAGAATCATACATACATACTCACCCATATACAGAATCATACACACACACTCACCATTACAGAAAGATACACACAGACACAACATACACACTCACTTATACAGAATCATATACAGACACACACACTCACCTAAACAGAATCACACATACATACTCACCCATATACAGAATCATAGACACACTCACCATTACAGAAACATACACAGACACACACACTCACCTATACAGAATCATACACGCAGACACACTCACCATTACAGAAACACACACAGACACACACACACTCACCTATACAGAATCATATGCACAGACATACACACACTCACCAATAAAAACTTACACAAACTCACACTCAATTGCTCACGTACACAAACTCACTGATACACACTTACATACACGACACTGATAATGCTGCCGCTACTGCTGCTGATGATTTTGTGACTAACGATGATGCTGGTGACGATGATTCTGCTGCTGCTGCTGCCGTTTTCTTACCATCGGCCGTGGGTGCGTACAGCACGCAGCGAATCCACACGCGCACGCAAAGGGAGTCGAACCCAGGTGCCCATCCTCAGCAGCCTCCACCCCCTCAAAGACCTGCAATGACAAAGATACCCCCCACCGCATAGCACTGATGAAGGCCGGTACGGCACATTAGGGGAGATGGCGTGTCTAGAGCCACGCACAACCACATGTCTCCCCAGTGCTGATGTTGTGGTAGGTTTTCACCCTTTTAACTGGTACAAAACTGACTCCTTTATTCAAGGCATCATGTTTGCAATAACCACAACACAAGTAGTAAAAAGCAAACAAAAAAACAACTCTGATAATGATATGCACTGTCCTTGAAGTTGATTGGTCACACCCGAGACGGCTTTCTTTAGAGCCTAGTCCCATTGGTGTTGGACCAGATGACGCCAAAAGGCGTACAACTCAAAAACAGCGTACTATCAGAGAGCTCGGGGTAAGCATTTACACTATGAGACTTCCTTTACCAGTGGCAAAATATAGTAGTAGGTTTTTACCCTCTAAACTGGTACACAACTGACACCTTTATACAAGGCATCATGTTTGCAATAACCACAACACAAGCAGCAAATCAAACAAAANAACAACTCTGTAATAAAATGATATCACGCATATCAGATAGCTTCTTTTTGTTTGCTTTTTGACTACTTGTGTTGTGGTTATTGCAAACATGATGCCTTGAATAAAGGTGTCAGTTTTGTACCAGTTTAAAGAAACCTATTACTATATTTTCACTGGTAAAAGATCATAGTGGAATCGATGTTACAGACGCAACAGGTATTAATTTAAGGTGAG
>MU249629.1:115000-120000 GCA_018977245.1 Lethenteron camtschaticum
CCGATACAGAGACAAAGATCCCCGTGTAGCCTAAACAGACTGTTGGGCAAGTGCTGNTAGCGAGCACCTATTCAGGCCGGCACGGCACACGAGGGGGGTGGGTGGCCAGCACCACGCCGGCCCCCTTGCTCCCCGCTAGTGATGTTACACACCGCGCCAGGTACTCATTTGAGGCCGAGTCGACCTAGGGAGGCCCAGGACCGGTTCAGATAATCGTCACTGGTGTTGGCCATCTCTCTCTCTGCATCTCTGTAGGTTTCTGTCTCACTGTATGTGTCTCTGTCACCCTTTCTATCTCTCACAATGCCTAGTACACTCACACACGCAACATACTCACACCACTACAGAGACACACACACACACAACAACAACCGCCATTCGCCACTAAGTGGTTGTGATGTCACCACGACACTTGTGCCAGGCTATGTGCACCTTAAAACACACACACCCTCACACATTCATCCACTCACCTCACACTGCACACCCCCACACACACACACACACTATCCACCACACTCCTCCCACACACACACACGATCCACCACGCGCCACCCACACACTATCTACCACACCACACACACACTATCCACCACACACACACACACACTATCCACCACACCTATCCACCACGCGCCACCCACACACACACTATCCACCCACACACACACTATCCACCACACCCCACACACACACTACCACCACACACACACACTATCCACCACACACACACACACANCACACACTATCACCACACACCACACACACACACACACACCACACACCACCACACACCCACACACACACCACCACCACACACACACACACCACACACACACACACACACACACTATCCACCCACACACACACACACCACACACCCACACACACACTATCCACACACACACACACTCATCCACCACACACACACACACCACACACCCACACACACACTATCCACACACACACACACACTATCCACCACACACCACCCACACACACACACACACTATCACCACACATCCACACACACACACATCCCACACACACACACTACCCACACACACACCCTCTCTCACTCCGCTCACCGCTGTCACCAGTCTCTCACCTGCGGCCACGTCAGCCGTGAGCTCCGAGGCCGAATCGGAGCGCCGAGTTTGGCTGACGACCGGCAAACACCACCGCCACACAGCGCCGGCAACAGCCCTCAGCGCCTCCTCCCGTGGCCCCGTGTCCCCGTGCCTCCCAGCTGCACCGTCCCTGCAGCAGACACACACGCCACAAAGACAAAGATCCCCGTATAGCCTTAACAGACTGTTGGGGCAAGTGCTGTTAAACACGTAGGCTTTCGCTGTCGCCTCGACAGACCTGGTCTTCACCTGAGGACGGCTGCTTGCGTTGTGGCCGAAACGTCGCGGGAATTATTTTATTATGTTTATTTTTATTATTTTATTACTTCCCTTCTACGTGACTTTACCGAAAGAACCAAGAAGACGTAGGCTTTCGCGACCGATATCATCCATAATAGAGATTTTTGGGTTGGATCGCGTAAATATCAAAATGTGTCGTCAAAACCCGCCACCACCTGTCACGGCCGCTCGCTAACAAGCGTTGTCAGCGAGTGGCACCTAGAAAGGCACAGGGAGGTGGGTGGCCAGCACCACGCCCGACCGCCTTTGTCTCCCCAAGTGGCGATGTTTACCAGACACTGCACCTGGCACTCCTAGGGGAAGCCCAGGACCGGTTCAGATAATCGTCACCGGTGTTGAGCCGTGAGCGGGAATCGAACTCGGGGTCCGTAGCGCAGCGCGCTAACCGCTACACCACCGCTCCCACAGACACAAAAGATCCCCCGTATAGCCTTAACAGACTGTAGGGGCAAGTGCTGTTAGCGAGCACCTATGAAGGCCGGAACGGTACACGAGGGGGTGGGTGGCCAGCACCACGCCGACCGCCTTTGTCTCCCCAGTGGCGATGTTTACGCACCGTACCAGGTACTCATTAAGGCTGAGTCGACCTAGGGGAGGCCCAGGACCGGCTCAGATAATCGTCACCGGTGTTGCCGTGAGCGGGAATCGAACTCGGGTCGCCAGGTCGTAGCACAGCGCGCTAACCGCTACACCACCGCTCCCCACAGACACACGCACACACGCACACACGCGTGTGTGTATACGTACACAATGGGCAGTAACAGCCTTGGTCAATCCACTGCTGCATGAAGGCCCCCCACCCCCCCCAAATGCTTTGTCCATCAATCGAGCTGTCTGCCCATACGTCACTAAACAGTCACTTGCCGATGCAGGTTGGTGAAGGGGGGGGGGGGGGCAGGATCCAGGATCGGTCGAGATTTCACCACCGCGTAACAAAGACAAAGATCCCCGTGTAGCCTTCACAGACCGCTGGGGCAAGTGCCGTTAGCGAGTGGCACCTACGAAGGCCGGCACGGCGCACGAGGGAGGTGGGTGGCCAGCACCCCGGTGGCGACGTTTACACACAGTACCAGGTACTCATTTGAGGCTGAGTCAACGTAGGGGAGGTACAGAATTGGCCGGTGTTGGCAGTGAGCCGGGATCAAACTCTGGTCGTCGAAGTGCAATGTGCTAACCACTGCACCACCGCTCCCCCAAAAAGAAAGACCCCCTACCAGAATAAACAGACTGATGGGGCAAGTGCTAAGAAGGCCGCACACACGTACACACACATAAGCACGTACACAAATACAGTGATACACCAACACACACCACCACAAAAACACTCGTGATGCACACACATACCGAAATATACACACACACAAGACACATGCCATCACACACATGATCTATTTTTATNTACATAGTAACGGGTTCCAGACACTTGTAGATGTACTTCTTTATTACAATACAACACTCCAACAGTACTCCAACTCTCCAACAGTCCTGATACTCTGTTACAGCCTAGGTACACAGTAGATACTCTACTCTGGCTACGCTCCGGAACTCGCCCTCACAAGGTCGTAGAGTTCCAGAGTCCCAGCGCAGGCTCTCACAGCATCCCAGGGTCTTCAGATGGCTGGTCGTGGGTCTTGGGTCTTGAGTTACAACTGGGCCCCGATCGTCCAGGGAGCTCTCCTTTTATGCCTGATCCAACGAGGGTGGGGCCGTGTGCGCCACCAGACATCCCACAGAGCACACACAGCCCCCCCCGTTGGCGGCGCCCAGGGATTAAGCGCCTGGGAACTCAACGCCTGGCGCCCAGAGGCTTAAGCGTCTGGACCCCCTGGGAACCAGCGCCTGGCGCCCAGAGGCTTAAGCGTCTGGACTCGCCTGGGATCCCAGAGCCCCCAGCAGCCCCTCCCTTCTTATGTCACTACATTACCCCCTCTACGTAGCCTCCAGCCGTCCCGGCTGTCAATAATTAGAAAGTTTAAATTAACGAAAGGGAGAGAGAGAAAAAAATATGCGAGCCTCAACAGGAAAAGAAAAGAGAACAAGAAAGCAACCATAAAAACATAACCAACCTGTACAACTCTACACTATATACAAGCATCAATCAACAAAAAGGTGAAGCAATAACACGTGAACAAACGACCCGCGGCACACCTAGCCCTCCTCGGATCTGCATAGAAAACGGGGAATTAACAACAAATATACAGATTCCGACGCGTTGGATGCACAACCAACACCGGTAATCGAACCGAAATCACACAACCACCGCATGGATGGCAGGGATCCACACCACTCTGCAGCCTCCCATCCGTCAGGTGGAGAGAAGGCGAAGACCAACATGTCGAGCATCCCTCTACACACACTTATCCGGACGTCTGTCTACGTCCCGGGTCGAGAAGTCGTACTTCAGGGCCGACCATGTACTGGGCAAAGAAGTCGCACTTCAGGGCTGCTCCAGTATCTACATTTTAAATATATATATAAAATTTACATGACACAACCAAAATAAATCTGCCTGCTCCTGTCCATAAATGGTGGCCGCACACGCGAACCGCATCTCCAAGGCATCCCGTGCTTGCGTCCAGCAGCCCTCAATGAGGACCACCACCGACATTACATGTCAACCGTTTGCACCCCCCGCCTTTCCAACGTGGCGTCTCCATCCTAAAACCGCGCACGTCGGCCATATCGGGGGGACTTCAACCCAGTCTCTCTCCAAGACTCGCATCGCAGCATATAGCTGTACCGACCGATCTGAGACCCAATCTTTCTCCAAGACTCGCATCGCAGCATATAGCTGTACCGACCGATCTGAGACCCAACCTCTCTCCAAGACTCGCATCGCAGCATATAGCTGTACCGACCGATCTGAGACCCAACCTCTCTCCAAGACTCGCATCGCAGCATATAGCTGTACCGACCGATCTGAGACCCAACCTCTCTCCAAGACTCGCATCGCAGCATATAGCTGTACCGACCGATCTGAGACCCAACCTCTCTCCAAGACTCGCATCGCAGCATATAGCTGTACCGACCGATCTGAGACGACCCATTGTTCACTCCCTGCACAACATGCACCCTGACAACCGAGGGATACAGTCCCAACATAACGGGACAACTACACCTGAACACCACGAATCTCCAGCCCACTGTTTCAACGCGCCTCGGAGTGTTTCAATCTCCGGGCCGTCAGGTCAAGCCGTCAGCTATTCCATGACGGGACCACATCTCCGAGCCCTGTGAGCGCACAGCCCACTAGGCCAGACATGCCACGGAGTGTTTCAATCTCCGGGCTGTCAGGTCAAGCCGTCAGCCATAGCATGACGGGACCACACTCTCCGAGCCATGTGAGCACACAGCCCACTAAGCTAGACATGCCACGGAGTGTTTCAATCTCCGGCTGTCAGGTCAAGCCTCAGCCATAGCATGACGGGACCATACTCTCTGAGCCATGTGAGCACACAGCCCACTAGGCGAGACATGCCACGGAGTGTCTCTATCTCCGGGCTGTCAGGTCAAGCCGTCAGCCATAGCATGACGGGACCACAACTCTCGTGTTAGACACGCAACACCCGCTGG
>MU249629.1:125000-213768 GCA_018977245.1 Lethenteron camtschaticum
TAAACACAGGCATCGACAGGCCAGCGGGAGGATAAATTATAAATGCGCGCGCACGCACGCACGTGTGCACACATACACGCACGCACACATTTACACACGCACGTATATAAACACACGTACACACTGGACACGCACACATATATACAAATACAAAGATCTACCGTATAGCATTTAAAAGACTGTTAGGGCAAGTGGTGTTCGCACCTATGAAGACTGAAATAGTACACGAGGGGTGGGTGGCCAGCACCACGCCCGACCGCCTTTGTCACCCCGGTGGCGACGTTTACACACCGCACCAGGTACTCCATTTGAGGCTGAGTGAACCTATGGGAGGTCGAGGACTGGTTAAGATGTTCACCACCGCTGTTTGCACAGTTCACTGACCACTGAGAATCAAAGAAGCAAACTCGAGACAACACACACATCGACACACGCGGAGAAAAAATATTCCTCACACGGCCTACGGAGGAGCATACATGAAGGCCAACACGGCCACCTTAGCACCCAAGAGGTGACGTTCACACACCACATCAGGTACTCATTAAAGGCCGAGTCAACCTAGGGGAGGGTCTGGCACCAGTTCAGATACCCGTCACTGTTATTGGTGGTGAGCAAGAGTTGAACTCGGGCCGTCGAGTTCAAAGCACAGAGCGCGAACCACTGCACTACCGCTCCCCGTACACGTACTCCCCAACCGCGCACACACACAACAAACAAAGATCCCCGTATAGCCTTAACAAACTGTAAGTGCTGTTAGCGAGCACCTATGAAGGCTGGAACGGTACACGAGGGGTGGGTGGCCAGCACCACGCCCGACCGCCTTTGTCTCCCCAGTGGCTATGTTTACACACCGCACCAGGTACTCATTCAAGGCTGAGTCGACCTAGGGAGGCCCAGGACCGGTTCAGATAATCGTCACTGGTGTTAGCCGTGAGCGGGAATCAAACCGGTCGCCAGGTTCATAGCGCAGCGCGCTAACCGCTACACTACCACACACACACGCGCGCACACACACATACTCGCGCACACACACACACTCACGCGCGCGCACCTACACACGCACCTACACACGGGCACATCAGAATCTAGCCGCAGGCAACCACCTGTGATACAGGTGTCATGGGGTGAGGGGAAGAGAGAGTGAGAGGAAGCAGTGAGAGTGAGACTGCGGGAGAGTGAGAGGTGAGATAAAAGAAAGGGTTTGGGAGAGGGAGGTGAGAGAGGCAAGAGTTGCTGAGAGCAGTAGTCAGAGCATGCACTCACCTACACTCACCACATACCGAGCATCGCACCGGGTACTCATTTAAGGCCGAGTCGACCTAGTGGAGGACCGGTTTCAGGTAATCGTCACTGGTGTTGGCCGCGAGCGGGAATCGAACCCGGGTGGCCAGGTTCGTAGCGCAAGATAAAGACAAAGATCCCCCGTATAGCCTGCAACAGACTGTAGGGGCAAGTGCTGTTTGCGAGCACCTACGAAGACCGGCACGGCACACGAGGGGTGGGTGGCCAGCGCCGCACCCGGCCACCTTTGTCTCCCCAGTGGCGATGTTCACACACCACATTAGGTAGTCATTAAAGGCTGAGTCAACCTAGGGAGGCCCGGCACCTGTTAGCGGGAATCGAACTCGCGAGAGGTTGTTCGTAGTTGCAAAGTCATTGGTGTTCCTCGCCCATTCAAAGCCCGAGTCAGTGATGGACATTCCACATTCCTTTTGTGTGCGGACGAGTCTATCCATAGGACAACGCCTGCCGATTGTCACCGCAAAGTGGTACTTTTGTTTATCGACCCCGGAGGAAAGGATGATGATGGGCTGAGTGAACTCCCCTAGCCTCCCCGCTCCCAACCAGGATTTGAACCCGCGACCTTTGATTGCGCGCCACTTTGCTCCCAGCGCACGAGCCATCTGGCGAGCCGACTCAGACACACAAACATAAATTTAGCGCGCACACTAAAATACATAACTCGGACGGATGCGCGCGCACACACACACACTTGTATATCTAACACATACACACACACCTATAGATTTAACAAAGACAAAGCCTTAACAGACTGTAGGGCAAGTGCTGTTAGCAAGCACCTATGAAGGCCGGAACGGTACACGAACGAGGGGTGGGTGGCCAGCACCACGCCGACCGCCTTTGTCTCCCCAGTGGCGATGTTTACACACCGCACCAGGTAATCATGTAAGGCTGAGTCGACCTAGGGGAGGCCCAGGACCGGTTCAGATAATCGTCACTGGGTATTGGCCATGAGCGGGAATCGAACCCGGGTCGCCAGGTTCATAGCGCAGCGTAGCGCTAACCGCTACACTACCGCTCCCCATAATTTTTAACACACACATGCACACACACATACAATATATCTAACGCTAAGACTTATGAATTTAAAACGTAAACACACATATATATTCAACACACACAGAGGATTACACACTCGATATACTATATAAGTGCGTGCGTGTGTACGTTTTCGCGTGTGTGTGTTGAATATATATGTGTGCGCGTTTCAAATTCATAAGTCTTAGTGTTGGATATTGTATCTAACACACGCACACACACATAAACATATCTACCCCACACACACACACTTGCCACCATATCTAACACATGCAAGCTTAAATATATCACACACACATATTCACTCCCACACACATACACACCTACCACCATATATCTTCTTGGTTCTTTCGGTAAAGTCACGTAAAGGGAAATAATAAAAATAAAACATAATAAAATAATTCTCCCGACGTTTCGGCCACAACGCAAGCAGCCGTCCTCAGGTGAAGAACAGGTCTGTCGAGAAGACAGACCTGAGGACGGCTGCTTGCGTTGTGCCGAAACGTCGTGAGAATTATTTTATATTTTATTTTTATTATTTTATTATTTCCATTCTACATGACTTTACCGAAAGAACCAAGAAGATGAATTCCTGCAGTCACGAAAGCTTTAAATCGAAAAAATACCACCAAATACTTAATACATGCAAACTTTAACATGTAATGCATGCGTGTACACACACACATACGGTACAACAATCCCCCATGGAGCTTTCAGCAAATTGTTGGGGCAAATTGTGTTAGCGAGCACCTATGAAGGTTGGTAAGGCACACGAAAGCGTGGTGTTACCAGACCCACGCCTGGCCGTCTTTGTTTCCCCAGTCCTGATGTTCATTCAGTACAACACAAGTGGTACTCATTTAAGACTAAGTCAACCTAGGTGAGAGGAGAAGCACGGGTTCAGACAATTGTTATTGGTGTTGGCCGTGAGCGGGACTTGAACTCTGGTCGCTGGATTCGTAGCGCAGCTTGCCAACTGCTTAATTCCGCTTCGCACACACTCGCGAANCACACACACACCCACTCACAGTCTCATATACTTACACACACACACACACGTGATCGCATATCGTCACACACACACACTCACACATACAGACACTCTCACGTGCTCACAAATATACTCACTGGTATGCGCACGCACACACAAAGACACAGATCCACACCCTAGCCTTCAACAACAGACTGTTGGGGCAAGTGCTACTAGGGAGCACCTATGAAGGCCGGTACGGTACACGAGGGGGTCAGTGGCCAGCACCACACCGGCCACATTGTCTCTGCAGTGGCGATGTTAACACTTGCATCAGGTACCCATTTGAGGCTGAGTCCACCTAAGGGAGGCCTAGGACAAGTAAAATTATTTCACTGGTGTTGGCTGTGAGCGGGAATCGAACCCGTGTCGTCAGGTCTCTAGCGCAGCTCGCTAACCGCTACATTCCCGCTCCCCACAACACAAAAATTAACCTGTAAAAACAAAGTTTTTCACTATAAATCCTTTATATGCGTGGCGGCTAGAGTCCTCTCGTCCTCTGGCTTGAGATGGCTGCCACCTATGGGTCAGATGATTGCCTGCCACCATTAAGCAATTGGTAATTAAATATTTATTTTTTTCCTAAAAAGGTGTAAAATTTTGGAAAAAAAATTTCACGAAAATAAATTGTCACGCACAACGAGAAAGACAAACACACGCATGTGCACATGGACATACGTACACACGCGCACTCACACTCTCTCTCACACGCACTCACACTCTCCTCACACGCACTTTAACCACACACAAAGATCCCCGTATAGCCTTAACAGACTGTGGGGCAAGTGCTGTTAACGAGCACCGAAGGGGGAGGGGTGGGTGGCCAGCACCACGCCCGACCGCCTTTGTCCTTTGTTTACACACGCACCAGGTACTGATTTGAGGCCTAGGGGACCCAGGAGATATGTCACTGTGTTGGTAGCGGGAAATGAACCGTTGCCGGGTTCATAGCGCAGCGCTACGCTCCTACCGCTCCCACACACAAACACACGTATACACACAACACACGTATACACAAAACACACAAACGTATGCAGACCGGCNCAATGCAGGCAGGCGAGGCAGGCAGAGCACACACACACACACAACAAAACAAAACAAACACGTAAACACACACACACACACAAGCAGGGAGACGATGAGTGACAGGGCGGTCGGGTGATTTTTAAAAACACAGACGCCGGCTTGGCCCTCGGGCACTAAATAAATATATAAGGCATTATAAAAGTGGGAGATGAAAAAGAGGGGTGGTGGTGGTGGTGGTAGGGGGTTGGTTGGTGGTGGCGATGGTTGGTGGTNGTAGGGGGTTGGTTGGTGGTGGCGATGGTGGTGGTGGTGGTGGTGTGAGCTGCTGCTGCTGCTGCTACATACACGGGGCTTGGAGGATGATGTGTGGGTTGTGGGGTTGGGTAAGGGCTGCGGTGTTCTAGGCTGGGGTTAAAATCCCAAGACTCTTGCCCAGAGGCAAACACGGCTCAGCCTCTAACAAGCGGGCAGGGGATGAGCGAGGAATATTAAACACGGAGGGAGCGAGTGTACACACACACACACGCGCGCATATAGGCACACACACACACGTGTCCACATATAGGCGGCAGCAGTGGTGTGACCCCCGCTTGTGTCCACGACAAGAAAGACCTGGGTTTGATTCCTGACTCGGGTGCCTTTGAGCATGTGTGGAAATTGTACGTTCTCCGCCTGTATCTGTACGGGTTTTCCTCCGCGTCCTCCGGTTTCCTCACGTAGCGACAAAAAAAAAACAACAACTTACAATGTAACCGACATTGGGGAAAAATATCTGAACGCCGGAAAAAATTCCCACAAATTGCTCAATTGGGATCGCAGCAGCAGCAGCAACGTCCGAAAATTGAGCAGCACCCTCTCGAAAAAGAGTCTTGAGACTCAGTGAGCTTTCCTGGATAAACAAGCGTGCTATTAAATTTATGACAGCCGCCGTGAGTGTGGCGAGCGAGCGTGTACGAGTGGTTCGTGGACGACGCTACTAACCTGTGACCTTAATGAGAGCTTGCAGACACACATACAACAACAACAACCGCCATTCGCCACTAAGTGGCGGTGACGTCACCACGACGCTTGTGCCAGGCCATGTGCACCTTGAGGCTATCACGTGAGTGTCGAACGCCCGCTGGCAGGAGGTCACGGGGCAGACCCAGGTGCCACGGGTCGACTGACCGAGATGACCGAGATGACTGGCTGATGCACCACCTGTGCCCCCTACTGTACCAACTTGCTGTGCTTTAGCCACCCGGCGCTCCGCTCGTTGTTGTGAGCGTCGCTCCTCCGCCCTCCGTTGTTGTTGGAGGGCGACTGCCTCAACTGCCCAGCAGCGTCCTTCACGAGCCTCCTCCACAGAGGCCGATCTTGACACCGCTGGTACCAGTCATCGGCAAGTCCACTCAGCTCATACATACACACGCGTGCACACCTACAAAGCGATATATACACAGCTAATGAATACGTGCGTATGTGCGTTTAGGGTTAGAGAGTGTGAGAGCGGGGCCGGTTGTGTAACGGTCAGCGCGCTTCACTCACGGCCAACACCGCTGACGATTCACTGAACCAGTTCTGGGACTCGCCTAGGTCGACTCAGCCTTGAATGTGCCATGGTGGCGAGATGTAAACTATTTGGCCTGGCATTGTGGAGGTCATGTGTTTGATCCCGACCCCGACACCTGCTGTATATTCGGAGTTTGCATATCTCTCTCTCCACGTGGTCGAATAATTTTTCTCCGTTTTTTCCCCACCACATTTGGAATGAAATGCGCATTTATAGTATTTTGCTGCTATAAATGTTCACGTGACAAGCCACTTGGCTGAGCTATCATTTGTGGTAGCCAGGTCGCTTCTGAAATAAAGATAAATATCTCAGTGGGCCTTACCTGGTAAAGTATAAGTATAACCAGTAAAAACAAAGTTTTATAAATCCTTTATATGCGTGGCGGCTAGAGTCCTCTCGTCCTCTGGCTTGAGATGGCTGCCACCTATGGGTCAGATGATTGTCTGCCAGTATTAAGCAATTGGTAATTAAATATTTAATTTGTTTTCCTAAACAGTGTAAAATTTTGGAAAAAAATTTTCACGAACATTAATTGTCTCGCACAACGAGTCTGTGTGCAAAATGTCAGCTCGATTGGATCACGGGAAGTGGGTTAAAAAACGACCGAAAATTTGCACGGTCGTAAGCGCGCAAGCAAGTGAACTTAATATAAATGATTTAAAAGATAGTTTGCATGTTTTAGTTGTGACCGATTATCTGGCGCAGTGTGCAAATATCAGCACCGGGGAGACAAAGGCGGGTGGGAATGGTGCCAAGCCACATCACCCATACCTGTGCACTGTGCACACCTTACTTAATAGGTGCTCGTTAACAGCACTTGCCCCAGCAGCCCGTGAAAGGCTATATGTGGGATCTTATATTTTGTGTGTGCCTCCATAAAAGTCTATTCACATAATTGTGTTTTATGACCCGTGTATATATATGCATGTGTTTGTATGGTAGTATTTAGCGCACCGCGCGAATAACCCACTGACCTCGGTTAGAGACAGGAGAGACGCAGAGACTGAGGGAGAAAGAGACAAAGACAAGACCAGATCTCAACTCAAGACACTGACCCTGAGACCTGGTCTCTACTCTAGACCTGACCCTGAGACCGGTCTCAACTGAAGACTCTGACCCTGAGACCGGTCTCACTCTAGACTCTGACCCTGAGACCCGGTCTCTACTCACACACTGACCCTGAGACCCGGTCTCACTCTAGACTCTGACCCTGAGACCCGGTCTCTAGACACTGACCCTGAGACCCGGTCTCTAGACACTGACCCTGAGACCCGGTCTCCAGACACTGACCCTGAGACCGGTCTCTACTCTAGACACTGACCCTGAGACCGGTCTCTACTCTAGACACTGACCCTGAGACCCGGTCTCTAGACTCTGAGACCGGTCTCTAGACACTGACCCTGAGACCCGGTCTCTAGACACTGACCCTGAGACCCGGTCTCTACTCAACACACTGACCCTGAGACCCGGTCTCACTCTAGACTCTGACCCTGAGACCCGGTCTCTAGACCCTGAGACCCGGTCTCTAGACCCTGAGACCCGGTCTCTAGACCCTGAGACCCGGTCTCAAGATACTGATCATGAAAGCCAGTCTCAAGACACTAATGATAATAATAAGAAGTGTTTAGCCTGGATAATTAAATGCTTATTTATGCAATTTTATGAAGATGTTCTCTCCGTTAAAATGTATAATTTTACAACAGGGGGTTAAGAATTCGTGAGAAGTTTTATTTTTTTTGCCGACATTAATCGCTCATCTGTGGTTGTTTTTTTGTGAGCGAGTGCACTGAGAATAAGGAATTAAAATCTGCGTTGAGGCTGTTCCCATGTGAACCTTTCAATTCTGAAAAGTTTCACTCATTCTAGTTTACACATCTAAGTGTATATGTATATACGNTTTATATATATGTAGCGTTTATTTAATTTTATTGTTCTACCTATGTGGCTTTACCGAAAAAACCAAAGAGTGTGGATTCCTGCAGTCACGAAAGCTTCAAATCAAGATCAAAGAGTATATATGTAGTGTTCTTACTGGTAGGAACCCACTGGTTCTACCAGCCCACAGGGATTATTGTGTCCGTCCGCCCGTCCGTCATGCAGGGAGGGGCTGGGTGGGAGGGTGGGAGGGTGGGGAGGGCTGGGTGGGGAAGGTGTGGCTGGTGGGAGGGGAGGGTGGGAAGGGCTGGGTGGNGAGGGTGAGGAGGGCTGGGCGGGGAGGGTGGGGAGGGTGGGCTGGAGGGGAGGGTGGGGCTGGGTGGGAGGGGTGGGCTGGGTNGGGAGGGCTGGTCACCCCGTGGTGCCTTATAAACTCAACGTTTAACCTACTCACGCCGGCTTGTGCCCGCCCTCACAGTCGGGCATATTTGCGGAATACACCACGCCGCCGTTGACCCTGCAGGCCATTGACCGAGCAACCAACGTTCCTACCAGCTCCCTCCGCAGGAATGTGTTTATGGAGGCACACACTTGAACTCGGAGGCAACACGTTGATTTACTCAGCCCATCAGGGACCGCTACGGATCATTTCACAAGTGAACTCGACCCCAACAGGGCAACTACATAACAAGGTCGGTCAGTAACGTACTGCCGACCGTCCCGTCGAGTATACGACCGACGACCCTGGGCGGAAACCGAAGACTGTCGGACACGATCGCTCTCTAGCCGTAGTGTCAAGCCGCACCTTACCATAACAAAGGCTCAGTCCTTTGTTATGTAGACTAGCCGTAGTGTCAAGCCGCACCTCGCCATAACAAAGGCTCAGTCCTGTTATGTAGACTAGCCGCAGTGTCAAGCCGCACCTTGCCATAACAAAGGCTCAGTCCTTTGTTATGTAGACTAGCCGCAGTGTCAAGCCGCACCTTACCCCCCTTCAGGATCTCTCCAGAAGCTTCTCGGCCCTCATCACGTGTCCCCGAGTCCCCTTTGGGGCCCCCTCGCGACTCTGTCCCGGTCACGTGCCCTCTCGGGTTCACAGAGAACCACGTCCTCACTTGCTCCTTCTCCGACCCCCTCACGAGAACTATGCCCCCCCCCCCTATGACCCGCTTCCTTGTCAAATCAATTCTGGCGGCAGAGAGAGAGACTCGGGACGGGCATTTTCACTCTTGTGACGGCAGTTGCCGCTAACGCCATTGTCACCCCTTTTACGCCACTACACATACAAAGGGTGGAGAGCAGTGAGTGATCGGGTGGGTGAGTGAGTGTTCAGGTGGGTGAGTGAGTATTCAGGTGGGTGAGTGAGTGAGTGGGTGAGTGAGTGGGTGAGTGAGTGTTCGGGTGGGTGAGTGAGTGTTCAGGTGGGTGAGTGAGTGAGTGGGTGGGTGAGTGAGTGGGTGAGTGGGTGAGTGGGTGAGTGAGTGAACAACTATCATAAATTCCACTTCCACAATCATCACAACCACCGCCACCACCACCGCCACCACCACCACCACCGCCATCACCATGACCATCAACACCTTTCAAAAGACAAAGATCCCCAATAGCCTTAATAAACTGTTGGGGCAAGTGCTGTTAGCGAGCACCAACGAAGGCCGGCACGGCACACGAGGGGGCGGGTGCCTAACGCCACGCCCGGCCTCCTGTCTCCCCAGTGGTGATGTTTACACATCGCACCAGCTACCTATTTGAGGCTGAGCCGACCGAGGGGAGGCCAGGACCGGTTCAGATAATCGTCACTGGTGTTATCTATAAGTAGGAATCAAACTCGGGTCTCTGGGTTTGTAGCGTAGCGAACTAACCGCTTACACTACCGCTCCACACCATCACCACCATCACATCTCTATCCTCACCACCACCACCACCACCCCCCTATCTCAACAACTATCACCACCTCTACCACACCACCACGACCTACACCATCACCACCACCACACCGTCACCACGACCTACACCATCACCACACCTACACCATCACCACGACCTACACCATCACCACGACATACACCATCACCACCACCTACCCCACCACCACGACCTACACCATCACCACCACCGCACCTCACCACCACCACCTACCTCATCACCACCACCCACCTCACCACCACGACCTACACCATCACCACCACCTACACCATCACCACCACCCACCTCACCACCACGACCTACACCATCACCACGACATACACCATCACCACCACCCGCACCATCACCACGACCTACACCATCACCACGACATACACCATCACCACCACCTACACCATCACCACCATACACCATCACCACCACCTACACCATCATCACCACACGACCTACACCATCACCACCACCGCACCTCATCACCACCACCTACACCATCACCACCCACACCATCACCACCACCACCTACCCATCACCACCACACCTAACCATCACACCACCGCACCTCATCACCACCACCGCACCTCACCACCACGACCTACACCATCACCACCACCCACCATCACCACGACTATCACCACCCCTACACCATCACCACGACATACACCATCACCACACCTACACCATCACCACGACATATACCATCACCACCACCTACACCATCACCACAACATACACCATCACCACCACCTACACCATCACCACGACATACACCATCACCACCACCACACCACCACCACACCTACCCATCACCACCACCCACCTCACCACCACCACCTACACCATCACCACCACCTACACCATCACCACGACCTACACCATCACCACACTACACCATCACCACGACCTACACCATCACCACCACCTACACCATCACCACGACCTCACCACCACGACCTACACCATCATCACCACCACCCACACCATCACCGCCGCACCTCATCACCACGACCTACACCATCACCACGACCACATCACCCCACCCATCACACCACCTACACCATCACCACGACCTACACCACCACCGCCTACACCATCACCACCACCACGGCACCTCACCCATCACACTCCGCACCTCATCGTGGCGACGACGTCGCACAGGAACTGAGGCCCTCGTGCCAGTTGGCGCGGCTGCTGCTGCTGCTGCTGGCGGCCTTGAGGGCGTCGGCCAGGCCAGCGGCGAGCAGGCCGCCAGCCAGGGCCGCCANCCCTGGTCGGAGTCGAGCGCGTCGCGCGTCCACTCGAGGTAGGAGGCCACCAGGGCCACCATGGCCCCCGCCGCCGCCGCACGGGCACGGGGGCGGGGCCGCGACCAACGAGCCGAGCTCCGAGCAGAGGCGAGACGGCACGGAGAGCAGCGCAGGGGCCACCGCGGCGGAGTCACAGCGCAGGTGGCACAGCGAGAAGAGGCCTGGGGAGGGAGGGGAGGGAGAGGTGAGGAGGGAGAGGTGANGAGGGAGGAGGGGAGAGGTGAGGAGGGAGGGGTGAGGAGGGGAGAGATGAGGAGGGGAGGGTGAGGAGGTGAGTGAGGAGGGCGAGGAGGGAGGGTGAGGAGGGTGAGAGTGGATGAGTGAGTGAGTAGGTGAACAGGTGGTGGGTGAGAAAATAGGTGAGTGAGAGGGTGAGTGAGTAAATGCGAGAATGAGTGAGTCGGTGAGTGAGTGGGTGGGTGAGTGGGTGAGTGGGTGGTGAGTGAGTGAGTGGGTGAGTGGATGAGTGAGGGGTGGGTGAGTGAGCCATGTGAGCGAGTTGGTGGGCGAGTGGGAGTTGGGAGATGAGGAGCCGAAGGGACGGGAGTAGTGGGCGGATAGCGAAACGATGAGTGCAGGAGATGTGGTGATGGCGTGTTAAAGCGGCGCCACGGTGGCAAGATGTTAACTACCTCGCCTGCTAAACAGGAGGTCGTGGGTTCAATCCCGACCCTGACGCCTGCTGCTGTATATTTGGAGTTTGCGTGTCTCTCTCTCCGTGGTGAGATGTTTACTACCTCGCCTGGTCTACAGGAGGTCGTGGTTCAATCCCGACCCTGACGCCTGCTGTATATTGGAGTTTGCGTGTCTCTCTCATCATCATCAACACGTGGCTAGATGTTAACTACCTCGCCTGGTCTGCAGGAGGTCGTGGATTCGATCCGACCCTGACGCCTGCTGCTGTATATTTGGAGTTTGCGTGTCTCTCTCTCCGTGGCTAGATGTTAACAACTCGCCTGGTATACAGGAGGTCGTGGGTTCGATCCCGACCCTGACGCCTGCTGCTGTATATTTGGAGTTTGCGTGTCTCTCTCTCTCCGTGGCTAGATGTTAACTACCTCGCCTGGTGTACAGGAGGTCGTGGGTTCGATCCCGACCCTGACGCCTGCTGTATATTTGGAGTTTGCGTGTCTCTCTCTCTCTCCCGTGGTCGCGTGGATTTTTCTCCGGGTCCCCGGTTTTTNCCCTCCACATTCACAATCGATCAAGCGTCGATTCTTATTTGGCCGCTAGGAATTTCCACACGATAAGGCACTTAAATTTCGATTTAAGCTTTCGTGACTGCAGGGATTCATCTTCTTGTTCTTTCGGTAAGTCACGTAGAAGGGAAGTAATAAAATAATAAAAATAAAACATAATAAATAATTCTCACGACGTTTCGGCCACAACGCAAGCAGCCGTCCTCAGGTGAAGAACAGGCTGTCGAGAAGACAGTCTGAATGACACCCCAGGCTTGGAGTGTCTATTTAAGCTAGGTTGGAGGGGAAGTGCGCCTTGACAAAAATTGCTCATGAATTTCAACATGATGCAGATATGGGATTCACTACTTGTGAAGTGCGTAGGAGGTGGGAAGGGTTAAGTCATTTGCCGTCCATTATGCGGATTAGCAGAATCAAGGAGGGGTTAGTAGCTTAATGAAGTGAAGGAATGCAATAGTATGTAGCTGCAGAAACCGACCGTGTAGTTACTCTAGATTGAAGCTTTTGGAGCAAGGATTCATATTCTTAGGTTTTTTCGGTAAAGTCACGTAGGTAAAAATTAAAATTAATAAAAGTAAAATAAAATAAAAATCACGACGTTTCGGAGGCAACACAAGCTTCCGTCTTCAGGTGGAACCGTCACAGCCACGACTGCTGTATCACGCCGGGTCGGGGACCAAGTCAAGGACTTGATGAGTAACTACACATATTCGACTGCTGTATCAAGTAAATGATACAGCTGTCGTGGCTGTGACGGTTCCACCTGAAGACGGAAGCTTGTGTTGCCTCCGAAACGTCGTGATTTTTATCTTTATTTTATTTTACTTTTATTAATTTTAATGTTTACCTACGTGACTTTACCGAAAAAACCTAGGAATATGTGTAGTTACTCATCAAGTCCTTGACTTGGTCCCCGACACGGTGTGTCGGACACGGCAAATCGCGCGCCACTCACCTCTCCACACGGCGAGACGCACGGCCATCGAGTCCGCATTCACAAGGTCGAGCAGCTCCAACATCCGTGACGTCACTTCCTGCAACTGAGGATAAAACCGTGACCAAACAAAAATTAAGGAATCCGCCCATCGGACGGCGAGTCATTTGAACGCGCTGTTACACGCAAGCTCACGGGATGTTATTTGACATGAAACGAGGGGGTGTGGGGTGAGACAAAAACTGCGTTCAAACCATCACACCTGCCAAACCATAAAGTCTGCGGGTTCTAGCAACGCTCACCCACACAGTGAACGAAGCCGCTCACCCGCTCACCCGCTCACCCGCTCACCCGCTCACCCGCTCACCGCTCACCCGCTCACCCACACAGTGACCGAACCCCGCTCACCCACTCAGTCGCTCACCCGCTCACCCACACATGACCGCTCACCGCTCACCCGCTCACCCGCTCANCCGCTCACCCACTCTCACTCACCTCACCCACTCCCCGCTCACCCGCTCACCCGCTCACCCACTCACCCGCTCACCAAGTCACTTACTCGACACCACAGGTCACNTCACTTCTCTTTCTGCTCCACTTTGGAAATCCTTCCTTTCCCCCGCACATCGTCTGTTTTCCCAAGCACTTATTGCCTTCTTTGATGAGTAAATTAAATAAATTAAAATTCGTCAACTCGTATGTTACAACTGTGATAGTGCCGTCTGTTGCTGGACGCTTAAAGTTTTTGAGCTGTGCAAAGTAAAAAAAAAGGAAAATATTACACTATGAGACCTCTCCTTTACCAGTGGCNAAATATAGTAGTAGGTTTTTACCCTTTCAACTGGTACAAAAACTGACACCTTTATACAAGGCATCATGTTTGCAATAACCACAACACAAGCAGTCAAAATGCAAACAAAAAGAAACAACTCTGATGATGATAATAATATGCACTGTCCTTGAAGTTGATTGGTCCACAGCTTTTCTTAGAGCCTAGTCCCATTACCAGATGACGCCAAAAGGCGCACAACTCAAACATGATGCCTTGTATAAAGGTGTCAGTCTTTGTACCAGTTGAAAGGGTAAAAAACTATTACAAAATATTACAATTAGAAAAAAATTCTGTAAAAAAAATTATTATAAAAAATATATATATATCTTCTTGGTTCTTTCGGTAAAGTCACGTAGAAGGAAGTAATAAAATAATAAAATAAAATAAAACGTAATAATATGTTTTTTATTATTTTATTATTTCCATTCTACGTGACTTTACCGAAAGAACCAAGAAGTTGAATCCCTGCAGTCACGAAAGCTTTAAATCGAAAATATATACAATTAAAAAATTAACCCGTAAAAACAAAGTTTTTCACTATACATCCTTTATATGCGTGGCATCGGTTTTATTTTATTATTAATTTCTGTTTTCTTGAGTAAGATCATTTTTATCACATTGGTATTTTAAATTAAATATAAAAAAAATTCCCAAAAAAGTGGAAAATTTTGAAAAAATTTTCACGAAAATAAATTGTCACGCACAACGAGTCTGTGTGCAAAATGTCAGCTCGATTGGATCACGGAAGTGGGTTAAAAAACGACCGAAAGATTTGCACGGTCGTAAGCGCACGCGCAAGCAAGCAAGTGAACTTAATATAAAGGATTTTAAAAAACGACCAAAAGATTTGCACGGTCGTAAGCGCGCAAGCAAGCAAGCGAACTTAATATAAAGGATTTAAAAATGAAAACGAGCAAGCATCGCCCCTTCCCATCGCCGCGTAAAAACCCGAGCTCACGTCCGACTCCGCCGCCCTTCTCCGCCGCCTGCGACGTCTCTCTCCGCTCCGCCACGGCCACCGCGACGGACAGGAAGAGGCGCACAAAGTTGTGGATGCCGGCCTCGCGAGGTCCTGCATGCGCCGCTTGTGGAATTTGGAGTAAATTCTGTGTCGGGAGGGAGGTGAGGTGAGGGAGGTGAGGGAGGTGATGGAAGGAGGGAGGGAGGGAGGTGATGGAGGGAGGTGAGGTGAGGGAGGTGAGGTGAGGGAGGTGAGGAAGGTGAGGATGGTAGGTGAGGGAGGGAGGGTGGTAGGGAGGGAGGTGAGGAGGAGGTAGGTGAGGTGGTGAGGTGAGGGAGGTGATGGAGGAGGGCGGAGGGAGGTGAGGGAGGGAGGGAGGGTGGTAGGGAGGGAGGTGAGGGAGGAGGGAGGGAGGTGAGGGAGGGAGGTGAGGGAGGTAGGGAGGGAGGGTGGTAGNGAGGGAGGGAGGTGAGGAGGTGAGGAGGGAGAGAGGTGACAGAGGGAGGTGAGGGAGGATGGTAGGTGAGGGAGGGAGGGTGGTAGGGGAGGAGGTGAGGAGGGAGGTAGGAGGGTGGTAGGTGAGGGAGGTGATAGAGGGAGGCGGGAGGGAGGTGAGGGAGGGAGGGAGGAGGGTGGTAGGTGAGGAGGTGAGGGAGGTGAGGGAGGAGGAGGTGAGGAGGGAGGTGAGGGAGGGCGGTAGGTGAGGGAGGGAGGTAGGTGAGGGTGGTGAGGTGAGGGAGGTGATGGAGGGAGGGCGGGAGGGAGGTGAGGGAGGTGTNGGAGGTGAGGGAGGTGAGGGAGGGAGGAGGAGGGTGGTAGGTGAGAGGGGGAGGTGGTAGGTGAAGGAGGGAGGAGTGAGGAGGTGGTAGGTAATGTGAGGGAGGAGGTGGTAGGGGAGGAGTAGGTGANGGTGGTAGGTGAGGAGGGAGTGAGGGAGGGAGGTGAGGGTGGCAGGTATGTGAGGATGGTAGGTGAGGGGAGAGAGGGTGGTAGGTGAGGTAGGGAGGGAGGGGAGGGAGGGAGTAGAGGGAGGGAGGGGCACATAAGCAAACAAAAAAAACGACATGATGAACGAAGCAAAGTGCCGAAAGACCGAGCATCTTTCTCGTCTGATCGTTAAAAAAGGAGGGAGGCGACAGTGAGTTGATTGAGAGGTCACTGTGTGGCTCACTCACTCACCCACACACCCACAGACATCTACTCACTCATAATACATATTTTTTTGGGTTCGATCGCGTAAATATAAATGTGTCGTTAAAACCTCCACCACCCGACACAGCCAATTAGTGAGGTTTGTCACGTACACAGAACGTGTCGAATTAGTTACTAGTTCAACACAAAAGTGTGTCTTGGCTGTGTCGGGTGGTGGCGGGTTGAACGACACATTTATATTGACGAGATCTGAACCAAAAACTCTCATAGAAATATTGGTCACGAAAGGCTACGTGTTAAATCCACTCACTCACCCATTCACCCTCTCATTAACCCACTCACCAATACATTCACTCATTCAGGCTCCCAGCCAGGCATCCACTCACCGCTCACGCAAAGTTTCACTCGCTTACCCAACCACTAACTAATCCACCCACCCATACATCCACTCACTCAGTCAACTAATCAGTCTCCTAGCCAGACACCAAATCCCTCATTCGCTTTATCACTTATCACTCTACTACAGAGACAGTCACTCGCTCATTCACTTCATCGCTCATTCATTCATTCACCCATCCACTCACTCATTCAATCTCCCACCCAAACATACACTCGAATACCCGCTCACTCATTCACATACCCACAACCGAGTTGGAACTAATAGGACCATGGGTGAAACTCATTTCCACTCACGCCAACTTGCAAACCTTTGTGGATTAATTGCCTATAAAACTGGTCAACACACTTTTTCTGGCATAAGGTATTCCAACGATTTAAGGTATTTTGGGGTGCTGATTCCAAATCTGGCATCAGTTTTTGTCTATCACATCAGGTTTTGAGATATCAAATATTGCATTTTCAATAAAAACTGCAGAAGAAAATATTCAATAAATGTGGATATCTACATAAAATGATATTATAAACACACTATCCTAAAAATACAGCACCGTATTTTAACACTAAAGCAGTCACTGACTCGCAACAACTTGCAATCATAAGTGACTGAGTTAATTTCGGGTAAAATCAATGAAAATGGGTATGCCGATAGCATAGAAATGAGATCAGATTTGGAATCAGCACCCTGAAATTAGTCTAGAACAGCTGCAAAAGTCCAGGCCAGAAAAAAAAAGTTTTTGTTGTTGACCAGTGTAATACGATTAAAATCTTTCGTGACTGCAGGGATTCATCTTCTTGGTTCTTTCGGTAAAGTCACGTAGAAGGGAAATAATAAAATAAGAAAAAATAATATTATTTTATAATAATATTATTTTATAATATATTTTATTACATTATTGTATTTATAATATTATTTTATTATTTTATTATGTTTTATTTTATTATTTTATTACTTCCCTTCTACGTGACTTTACCGAAAGAACCAAGAAGATGTTTTTTTTTTGTTGACCAGTGAAATGCGCTTGTGCTCCCTCTCACCTGCCCTTGATCTGAGCCCACGATCGCACACCGGGTCTCCCGCATCGACCAATCAGGTACCCAGAAAGGATGGCCACGAAGAGTTGAAAGCTGTCCGCGATTGGATAGAATTGGCACGGTGGGCAGGGCTAGCGGGCAGCACGCCCGGACGTCGGCCAATAGGAGCGCAGGAGAGGTGGCGGCGTTGACCAATCCCTGCAGGCCGAGCCTCGGCACGTTGAAGAGATCGTTCTGTGCGAGAGACCATCGGCCACGATCGATCGACTGCTGGATGAAGACTTGAACCGAGGAACTCAAGAGATTAACGGCTTATAGTATTACTCACAGAGGTACAGATTTAGGACTCAAAAACACCCACCATGTCAGAAAATGGGCATGGCTCACTGTCTGATACAGCCCTTTTAAAAGCCCCTAAAGTAAAATAAGTATAACCCGTAAAAACAAAGTTTTTCACTATAAATCATTTATATTGCGTGGCGGCTAGAGTCCTCTCGTCCTCTGGCTTGAGATGGCTGCCACCTATGGGTCAGATGATTGCATTGCACCAATAAGCAATTGGTAATTAAATATAATATTTTTGTCTTAAAAAGTGTAAAAAAAAATTCACGAACATTAATTGTCACGCACAACGAGTCTGTGTGCAAAATGTCAGCTCGATTGGATCACGGGAAGTGGGTTAAAAAACGACCGAAAGATTTGCACGGTCCTAGCAAGCAAGCAAAATTAATATAAAGGATTTAAAAAAGAAGACATAATCCCAAGAACTCGAGATTACCGGCTTATAGCCCTGACAGCCTTTATGACCCTCCAAAGAGAGAGAGACAGAGATAAGGAGAGAGACACGGACCCAGGACTCAAACCAGGTACTCAACACATTCCTCCTGCGGAGGAGCTGGTAGGAACGTTGGGTTGCTCGGTCAATGGCGGCGTGGTGTATTCCGCAAATATGCCCGACTGTGAGGGCGGGCACAAGCCGGCGTGAGTAGGTTAAACGTTGAGTTTTATAAGGGCACCACGGGGTGACCAGCCCCTCCCCACCCAGCCCCANCCCCCACCCCCCACCCAGCCCTCCCTGCACCCAGACGGACGGACGGACACAATAATCCCCTGTGGGCTGGTGTAACCAGGAGGTTCCTACCAGTAACAGCTCCTGGTTTATAGCCCTGACACGGCATTCACTGCCGCAACATCAAACTTGATGTGGAGCTTTCGCGACTGCAGAAACTACTCTTTGGTTCTTTCGGTAAAGTCACATAGAAAGAGGAAATAATGAATCGAACAATTATTTAAATGTATTACTTCATAAAGAAAGAAAAAAAATCAAATAATTATTCAATTTAGCATTTTATAATAAATTTAATAATTGTTTACTGGTTTTTTTCTTTATATGTGACTTTAAATAATTATTTAAATTTATTATTCTAGAATACAAACAGAAAAAAAATGACATTGAGAATTTATAACAAATTAAATAATTGTTTACTTCCTACGCGACTTTAAATAATTAAACTCATTATTTTCTCTTCCTACGCGACTTTACCGAAAGACCCAAAGAGTGTTGCAACATCCTCCAATAGCCAGAATCGGAATATGCGTCTGTCCTGGAGAGATCCGATGGAGGTACAACGCTCTTTTTCACAGATGTCCTGCATTGGCAGTAGAGAAACACCAAGGCAGAGGTCGCAACCGGGTACCGATACCCGTACCCTACCCGATACCCGGCTACCCGTTGGTAGTGTTGGTTTCTCACCGCCTGGCTGCTTGCTTCCCACGTGCTGGGGTTCCTCGGGAATACGACGCTGTAAAGATACAGCTTCTACCCCTGCTGCTGCTGCTGCTGTTCTGATGGTACAAGCCGTTTCGACCCTGGTGCGCCTGGTACAGGCCGTGATCACAGAGTTTGCACTCAGGTAGGGGTAGCGTACGGGTACCCGTACCCGGCCGGGTACCCGTACCCAGCCGGGTACGGGTACCCGTTTGCGACCCTGGTGCGGCCGGGTACGGGTAAGGAATCAAAACCCGTTTGCGACCTCTGGTTGAACCCCTTAAGAGGCATATTTCGACGACCTGGGACTCAAACAACAGCGCCCCCTCCCCCCACGTCCGCAAGAGGCGACCGGCTGCGCTTGCTTACCAGCCGCTTGCTGTAGAACTCCCACAGGAAGGCGACTGCAGCCACGCTCGGCTCCCACAGGTCGCACAGGGAGAGCGTGTGGGTCAGGGTGGCGCGGAGACGCTCCTCTCTCTGGCAGTGCTAGCGAGGGTCGACGGTACGCCACCAACAAACATCATCACCACCAGCACCAACCACCACCACTATCATCACTACCGTCATCACCACCATCACCATCATCATCACCACCAACCAACACCACCGTCACCGTCACCGTCACCGTCGTCACCATCACCATCATCGCCACCACCATCGCCACCACCATCACCATCACCACCACCATCCACCACCTCACCACCATCACCACCACCATCACCAACATTTGTTGGTAGTGTTGGTTTCTCACCGCCTGGCTGCTGCTGCCTTCCCACGTATCTGGGGTCCCTCGGAGAATACGACGCTGTAAAGATACAGCTTCTACTCTTGCTGCTGATGATGCTGATGCTGCTGATGGTGATGCTGATGATGCTGCTGATGATGCTGCTGATGATGCTGCTGATGCTGCTGCTGATGATGCTGCTGATGGTGATGAGGTGTACTGACGAAGATAAAGCTACATTAAATCACGACGTTTCGGAGGAACAAGCTTCCGTCATCAGGTGGGACAATCAGCAAAAAACTGAATTATGTCCCACTACAATAATTCTGNATTTTTTTTTTTGCTGTGGTTGTCCCACCTGATGATGGAAGCTTGTGTTGCCTCCGAAACGTCGTGATTTAATGTAGTTATTTTTATTCTCCTGGTGACTTTACCGAAAGAACCAAAGAGTATGATCCTGCTGTCACGAAAACTTTAAATCTGATGACGAAGATGTTGATACTCCTGGTGATGATGATGATGGCGGTAATGATGCAGCTGATATTGATGAGCCGATGATACTAAGATGAAAATATGCCAGTGATTATAATTATGCAAAATGCTGCTGTGATAGTGATGCCACTAGTTAAGAGCAGAGGATACCGATGATGATGCACTCATACCTGTGAATCGAAACACTTCCTCAGGAATTCCTCCATCAGCGGCCAATTACTCTGAAACTGGATTCACAACACGGATAAGCACACGAGTGAGTGAGTGAGTAGTGGATGATGTGAGCAAATGAGTGAGTAGGTGGTTGAGTGAGTGGATAGGCGAGTGAGTGAGTGGGTGGATGAGTGGGTGGATGAGTGAGCAAATGAGTGAGTAGGTGTTGAGTGAGTGAATATGCGAGTGAGTGGGTGGGTGGATGATGAGCAAATGAGTGAGTATGTGGTTGAGTGAGTGGATAGGCGAGTGAGTGAGTGAGTGGGTGGATGAGTGAGCAAATGAGTGAGTATGTGGTTGAGTGAGTAGATAGGCGAGTGAGTGAGTGAGTGAGTGGGGGATGAGTGGATGAGTGAGCAAATGAGTGAGTAGGTGGTTGAGTGAGTGAATATGCGAGTGAGTGGGTGGGTGGATGAGTGAGCAAATGAGTGAGTAGGTGGTTGAGTGAGTGAATAGGCGAGTGAGTGGGTGGATGAGTGGGCAAATGAGTGAGTAGGTGGTTGAGTGAGTGAATAGGCGAGTGAGTGAGTGGGTGGATGAGTGAGCAAATGAGTGAGTAGGTGGTTGAGTGAGTGAATAGGCGAGTGAGTTAGTGGATAGTTAGTGGGTGGTGAATGAACGAAAGTGTGGGTGAATGAGTGAGTGAATGAGTGAGTAGGTGGTTGAGTGAGTGAATAGGCGAGTGAGTGGGTAGTCAGGTGGGCTGGTGAATGAACGAAAGTGTGGGTGAATGAGTGAGTGAATGAGTGAGTAGGTGGTTGAGTGAGTGAATAGGCGAGTGAGTGAGTAGTCAGGTGGGCTGGTGAATGAACGAAAGTGTGGGTGAATGAGTGAGTGAATAGGCGAGTGAGTGAGTATTCAGGTGGGTGGTAAATGAACGAAAGTGTGGGTGAATGAATGAGTGAGTGAATGAGTGAGTGAATGAGTCATCTCAGTCATCTAGGTCATCTCGGTCAGTCGACCCGTGGCACCTGGGTCTGCCCCGTGACCTCCTGCCAGCGGGTGTTCGACACTTCACGTGGCCTCAAGGTGCACATGGCCTGGCACAAGCGTCGTGGTGACGTCACCGCCACTTAGTGGCGAATGGCGGTTGTAGTTGTTGTTGTTGAATGGGTAAGTTGGTGGGAGCGTTCTTGCAGCGATTTGCACGCTAATAACCCGGCGATCTGAGTTCGATTCCCACTCACGGCCAACACTAGTGACGATCATCTGAACCGGTCCTGGGCCTCCCCTAGGTCAACTCAGCCTCACAATGAGTACTTAGTGCAGTGTGTAAACGTTGCCATTAAGGAGCTAAAGGCGGCGGGGTCGTGGTGTTGGCCACCCACCCCTCCTGTGCCGTGCCAGCCTTCATAGGTGCTACTCGCTAACAGTCTGTTAAAGGCTCTATGAGGGATCTTTGTCTGTCTTTGATTGGGTGAGTAGGTGAGTGAGTGAGTGTGCATATGAATATGTGAAGATCTAACCCTCACGTCGAATCGCTTAACCCAACCCGGACACAGCCAAAAATCCATAGCACCAAACGTGACCCCAAAACCAACCCCTAATCCTATCCCTAACCACGACCCCCACCGCAACCACCAACCCCGCCACCAGAACTGATGTAAACGCTAACCCTTAACACCAGCCCGAGCAGTTCCATTACCCCGACTCTAACCTCGACCCCAACCCATAACTCCTTGCCTACCCACCCCCGCCCCACCTTCCTCTCCCTCACCATCTCCTCCTCCTCCGCCACTGGTCTCCGTTTCCCCCCCCCTTCACCCTTGCCCTCTCTCCCCTCCCCTCCCCTCACCGTCTCCTCCTCCCCTCCCCGCGTCGTCTTCGCCACCCCAAGTGACGCACGTGAGCCAGCAGCCAAACACCCACGGCGAGGGGATCCCTCGCTCCCCTCAATCCCTCCACCATGCCTCCCCTTCCTCCACCACCACCATCGCCACCACCGCCACCACCACCACCACCACCACCACCACCGCCACCACCTCCTCCTCCTCCATGTGTCGCGTGTCCGAGTGCGAGAGAGAACTCGGCCCAGAATGGCTGCGGGGTGCAACAACGCGTCGATTTGATCAGAGAACATCGCTAACAACTCATTGAATTATTACGAATAATTTCTTTTAACTTCACCAGGTTAAGGCCCACTGAGCAGCGTAGCTCTTTTGCATTACATCGGCTCCAATGCTCGCGATGCACTTGTCTCTGATGGGGTCTCCAAACAATGGCAGAGAGACAGACAGACTGGTCTCTAATGGGGTTTCTAAGACAATGACAGACAGACCAGTCTCTGATGGAGTCTCTACACAGTGGCAGACAGACAGAGCGGTGTCTGATGGAGTCTCTACACAGTGGTAGACAGACTAATCTCTGATAGAGTCTCGAGACAATGACAGACAGGGGTGGGGGGGGGGTTAAAGGTGCAGCCTCGCAACCACGCGCTCACGCGACCGCCAGCGGTAGGACCCACGCATGCAGGGAGCTCTGCGGTGAGCCCTTCCCTCACCTGGGTGAGGAACGTTTTGTGTCGATGGTCGAGGAACATGAGAACCATTGTCCACATCTCTCGCATGCAGCCACACGGAAACGGGTCCTGGGTGACCTCTTCGAATGGAGTTAGCTGTGGAAAAAACAAGAGTTGATGAGAATGCATACACACGGACCGGTTTCTCTGATGGGAGTCTCTAGACAATGAAAAAAATAAAAATTAACCCGTAAAAACAAAGTTTTTCACTATAAATCCTTTACATGCGTGGCGGCTAGAGTCCTCTCGTCCTCTGGCTTGAGATGGCTGCCACCTATGGGTCAGATGATTGTCTGCCACCATTAAGTAATTGATAATTAAATATAATATTTTTGTTCTAAAAAGTGTAAAATTTAGGAAAAAATTTTCACGAACATTAATTGTCACGCACAACGAGTCTGTGTGCAAAATGTCAGCTCGATTGGATCACGGGAAGTGGGTTAAAAACGACCGAAAGATTTGCACGGTCCTAAGCAAGCAAGCAAGCAAGCGAACTTAATATAAAGGATTTAAAAAACAACAGGAGATGAGAATACATACACACGGACCGGTTCTCTGATGGGAGTCTCCAGACAATGCAAAAAAATAATACTTAAGGACATAAGAGAGAGAGAGAGACGTACCTTGTTGTGTTTATTAACGGCAACTTGAACGAGGTCGGTCATTAACGAGCGAACTAGGTCGTCAATAAACGAGCTCGGTGTTTCACAGTCAAATCTATATGGCTGGAAACCTATTGTGAAACACACACACACGCACACAAAACGCACACACACACGCACACACACACACATATATAATTGGACCAACAAACACAAAGATCCCCATATTCTTAGGTTTTTTCGGTAAAGTCACGTAGGTAAAACATAAAAATAATAAAGTAAAATAAAAAAAAATCACGTTTCGGAGGCAACACAAGCTTCCGTCTTCAGGTGGAACCGTCACAGCCACGACTTTACCGAAAAAACCTAAGAATATGAATCCTTGCAGTCACGAAAGCTTCAAATCTACAAAGATCCCCCCCCCCACATATCCATACACAGTCGGGTCAAGTGCTGTTAACCGAGCGCGCGTTAATTAAGGCCGGCAAGCGCACGAGTGGATCTGTGTGGCTAGCACCACGCCAGGCTGCCTTTGTCTCCCCCAGCGCTGATCATGTACGCACTCTGCCAAGCAGCCAAGGAACGCGGAGTCCACCTAGGGGAGACCCAGGACCCCGTCAGATCATCGTCACCGGTGTTGGCCGTGAGCGGGAATCGAACTCGGGTCGGCAGGTTTGTAGCGCAGTGTAGCGCTAAACCCTGGCCCACTGCTCCCCCGCAAAAAACAAAGATCCCCGTGTAGCCTCTTGGAGCAAGTGCTGTTAGCGAGCACCTATCAAGGATGCCATGGCACACGAGGGGTGGGGTGGCCAATAACAGTAGTGATATGTACACACCACACTCGGTACTCATTTGAGGCCGAGTCGACCTAGGGAGGCTCAGAACCGGTTGAGATAATCGTCACCGGCGTTGGCTGTGAGCGGGAATCGAACTCTGGTCGCCAGGTTCGTAGCCCAGTGCACTAACCACGACACTACCGCTCCCCACGTACTGTTGAAGGACTGTGACACGGCCATCAAGAACCCCTGTCAGAGACGCCCAGACTAAGACTCGAACGCAGATCCTGACCCTTAGCATTACCGGCTCAGTGTCTCTGACACGGCCATCATGAACCCCGTGAGAGCGACGCGCAGACTCAAGACTCGAGCCTATGATTTCAGCGGTGCTGAGATGTTAACTACCTTGCCTGGTGTACAGGAGGTCGTGGGTTCGATCCCGACCCTGACACCTGCTGCTGTATATTTGGAGTTTGCGTGTCTCTCTCTCTATCATCATCACGGTGGTAGGAGATGTTAACTACCTCGCCTGGTATGCAGGAAGTCGTGGGTTCGATCCCGACCCTGACGCCTGCTGCTGTATATTTGGAGTTTGCATGTCTCTCTCTCTCATCATCATCACGGTGGCTAGGAAATGTTAACTACCTCTCCTGGTATACAGGAGGTCGTGGGTTCGATCCCGACCCTGACGCCTGCTGCTGTATATTTGGAGTTTGTGTCTCTCTCTCTCATCATCATCACGGTGGCGAGGAGATGTTAACTACCTCGCCTGGTATGCAGGAGGTCGTGGGTTCGATCCGACCCTGACGCCTGCTGCTGTATATTTGGAGTTTGCGTGTCTCTCTCTCATCATCATCACGGTGGCTAGGAGATGTTAACTACTCGCCTGGTGTACAGGAGGTCGTGGGTTCTACCCCGACCCTGATGCCTGCTGCTGTATATTTGGAGTTTGCATCTCTCTCTCATCATCACGGTGGCTAGGAGATGTTAACTACCTCGCCTGGTGTACAGGAGGTCGTGGGTTCTACCCCGACCCTGATGCATGCTGCTGTATATTTGGAGTTTGCGTGTCTCTCTCCCTGCGCTCACGTGGATTTGTCTCTGGGTCCTCCGGTTTTTCCCTCCACATTTATGATCAACGTGCGCTTAAAAGCGTGCCATCAATTGTGGCCAGGTCGCTTCTGGAAAAAAAAGTCTATAGAGCTCAGTGGGCCTCGCCTGGTAACATAAAATAAAATAGTTTAAATACTTTAGTTTGACATCTCCCCGACGACGAGGCCGTTGTGAATTATTTGCGTTTCAAGAAATGTAAACTCGTTCGATTGAAGCGCTGATTTTTATTTATTTCGCGAGCACTGTCGAGGGACAATGCGTGAGTGCGAGCGAAATGAATTTCAAAGTATCCCGTCAGTTTGAACGTACAGTTAGAAAACTCCTCCCTTTAAAACTTCAGATTTTCTTGAGGGAGCCGTAGTGTTTATGGGTCCCAGATCGCCGCAATTACCGGCGAGCTTAATTAAATGCCCTTTTAACTCTCTTCTCCGAGCCACGTGTGTGTGTGTCTGAGAGCGAGTGGGGTGGGGGGGTGGACTGTTGAGTGGACGGTTACAGTTGTGAGGTTTAAAGTACCAGTTTGTATTTGAGGTGCAAAGTGGAAGAGGTGATTGGGGATAGTTAAGGGTGGGAATTGTGAAGACAGAGCAAATGCTAATGGTTCATAATAGCTCTGTCAAAGGCACTCAGAGCCAGCAGTGCTAAGGACATGAGTTTGAGACTGGGTCAAGGTTTGTATCTCACATGGGGTTCATAATAATGGGCATGTTGAAAACACTGCATCAGCGCTGCTTATAATCCTAGGTTTGAGCCAAGAGTCTCGGTCTATATTTGTACATCTCTCTCTCTCGCTCTCATTCAGAGTGTTCATAAGACATTCACATCCTCACGGCACGGTTGACTACGTGCGGTGCGAAATCAGTTATACAGCGAGGGAAAAAAGTATTTGATCCCCTGCTGATTTTGTACGTTTGCCCACTGACAAAGAAATTATCAGTCTATAATTTTAATGGTAGGTTCATTTGAACAGTGAGAGACAGAACAACAACAACAAAATCCATAAAAACGCATGTCAAAAATGTTATAAATTGATTTGCATTTTAATGAGGGAAATAAGTATTTGACCCCCTCTCAATCAGAAAGATTTCTGGCTCCCTGTACATACATACAACCTCGTACACACTCACAGACACACACACACACATGTTCGGTCACACATACGCTCTTACAAAAGACAAAGATCCCCCATATAGCTTGAAGAGACGGTTGGGGCAAGTGCTGTTAGTGCGCACCTATGAAGGCAGGCACGGGACTGCTTCAGTGGCGATGTTTACACACCGCTTGAGGCTGAGTCGACCTAGGGGAGGCCCAGGATCGGTTAAGATATTCACCACTGTTCAGATAATCGTCACTGGTGTTGACCGTGAGCGGGAATCGAACTCGGGTCGCCGGGTTCGTAGCGCAGCCGCGCTAACCGCTACATCAGCACTCACCACAGACACTCTTATAAACACACACACACACACTCGATCTGGCACACGCACAGTCAATTCACCTGTTGTTTTCTCCTGAAGTCGATATAAAATGTCCAGGCAGGCCCATCTCATGTCCAAGTTGAGGTGGAATAAATGCCAGGACGGAGGATACACCTGCAGGGAAGATCACAGGAGGTGAATGACAAATGAAAAATACAGACACTCCACGCAGCCAATACACCACCACTTCCCGCAAAAAACACAAGGACAAAGATCCCCTGTATAGCTTCTTGGTTCTTTCGGTAAAGTCACGTAGAAGGGAAGTAATACAATAATAAAAATAAAACATAATAAATAATTATCACGACGTTTCGGCCACAACGCAAGCAGCCGTCTTCAGGTGGACAGACCTGAAGTAATAAAATAATAAAAATAAAACATAACAAAATAATTGTTTTATTTCTTATTATTAATAATAAAATTTAAAAAATAAAACATAATACATTTTCTTGGTTCTTTCGGGAAAGTCACGTAGAATGGAAATAATAAAATAATAAAAATAAAACATAATTAAATGTATTATGTTTTATTTTTGTTATTAATAATAAAATAATAAAAAATAAAATAAAATGTATTGTTTTATTTTTGTTATAATAAAATAATAAAAATAAAACATAAAATGTATTACGTTTTATTTTTGCTATTAATAATAAAATAATAAAAATAAAACATTATAAAATGTATTAGGTTTTATTTTTATTATTAATAATAAAATAATAAAAATAAAACTTAATCAAATGTATTATGTTTTATTTTTATTATTTCATTATTTCCCTTCTACGTGACTTTACCGAAAGAACCAAGAAGATGAATCCCTGCAGTCACGAAAGCTTTACATCGAAATCCCCTGTATAGCTTCAACAGACTGTTGAGACAAGTGCTGTTCGCAAGCGCCTATTAAGGCCGGAACGAGAAACGGGGGGGGCCTTTGTCTCCCTCATCGCGATGTTTACACACCGCACCAGGTACTAATTTGAGGCTGAGTCGACCTAGGAGAAGCTCAGGACCGGTTCAGATAATCGTCACCGGCGTTGGCCGTGAGCGGGAATCGAACGCGGGTCGCCGGGTTCATAGCGCAGCGCCACCGCTCCCCACACACATACGCATGTACAAACACGCACACACGCACACGTACACAACTATAGACACGCGCTCCAACACACGCGAACACCCGCCTACGTGCCCAGGACTGACTGTTGTTAGCGTGGCACCGTCAGAAGGCACGGTGGACGTGTGTGCGTGCCTTGGCGGAGGGCTGGTGAGCGGGAAGTCACCCAGTGATCCCAGGTGCTGTAGCAGGGAGCTCAGCTCTGCAAGCACGCGGGATGGGAGGGAGTCCTGTAGAGGGCTGACTGTGTGTGGGGTGGTGCACACATCCAGCCAGCTGTCCGTACACACACACACACACAGCGTACACACATACATGTTACACACAGCACACACACATACAAGTTACAGACAGACATGTTACACACAGCACACACACAGAGTACACACATACATACACACAGCACACACATACATGTTACACACAGCACACACACACATACATGTTACACACATACATGTTACACACATACATGTTACACACAGCACACACACAGCGTACACGCATACATGTTACACACAGCACACATACATGTTACACACAGCACACACACAGCGTACACGCATACATGTTACACACAGCACACATACATGTTACACACAGCACACACACAGCGTACACGCATACATGTTACACACAGCACACATACATGTTACACACAGCACACACACAGCGTACACACATACATGTTACACACAGCGTACACACATACATGTTAGACACAGCGTACATGCACACACGTTACACACAGCGTACATACACACGTTACACACAACACATACACAGCGTACACACACGCATACATGTTTACACGGGACAGGAGATAGTCCTGTAGGGAGCCGACCGTATGTGGGGAGCTCACATCCAGCCAGTTGTGTCACACGCAGCGCACACACAGCGCACACGTTACACACACAGCATACACACACATACATGTTACACACACACGTTAAACACACAGCGCACACGTTACATACACGTTACACACACGTTACACACACAGTGTACACACACATACATGTTACACACACACAGCGTACACACACATACATGTTACACACACACGTTACACACACAGCGTACACACACATACATGTTACACACACACGTTACACACACAGCGCACATGTTACACACACAGCGTACACACATCGTACACACACATACATGTTACACATACATGTTACACACACACGTTACACACACAGCGCACACGTTACACACACAGCGCACACGTTACGCACACAGGTTACACACACAGCGTACACACACATACATGTTACACACAGCAGACGTGCACATGTTTACACAGGATGGGAGGGAGTTCTGTAGGGGAGTTGACTGTGTGGGGAGTGGAGACGCAGCCAGCTGTGGTACACACACATTACACACATGTTATACACATGTTATACACATTACACACATGTTGTACACATGTTACACACTGCACACACACATTACACACATGTTATACACATTACACACATGTTGTACACATGTTACACACAGAACACACACATTACACACATGTTATACACAAGTTACACACACACGTTATACGTACGCGTTACACATGTTACACACACGTTATAATTACACACTTACATGTTACAAACGTCATACTACACCAGTTAAACAAAGCACACACGTTAAACACAATACACACGCTATATACACACGTATTCACACGGCACACATTAATAATACGATATACACACGCACAGACGTGGCATTCGACACACTATACAGATTCAACATACTATGTACATGCATACACATCACACATCGGACACGGCAATATTACTATGATGATCATGGTGCGGTGTGTGGATGTGCACGGTTTGTCTTGTAAGAGCGTAGTTAAGTCATGTTCTACATGCTTTCATTTAACTCACTCTGTCTGTTGTCGTTATTGTTGTTATATCTTCAAATCTCGTAACTCAATTTTAACCCACTTACCAATGTGGTATCCGACTGCAAACTTGGTATAATGATGACAAAAATATATTCTGTCATTAAAATAACTAAGAATATATTTTTAAATCCTTTATATTAAGTTCGCCTGCTTCCGACCGTGCAAACCTTTCGGTCGNTTTTTAACCCACTTCCCGTGATCCAATCGAGCTGACATTTTGCACACAGACTCGTTGTGCGAGACAATGTTCGTGAAAATTTTTTTCCAAATTTTACACTGTTTAGGGAAAACAAATTAAATATTTAATTACCAATTGTTTAATACTGCAATCATCTGACCCATAGGTGGCAGCCATCTCAAGCCAGAGGACGAGAGGACTCTAGCCGCCACGCATATAAAGGATTGTTTTTACGGGTTTACTTTTTACATTTTTTTTATCGTCTGGCTTGGGTCTAATTGTCTCACTGAGTTGGCTATAATTGGCCCCGGTTTAGTTTGGCAAGCTTAGGGGCCACTTCCTGGAGTCGTGGATTCTTCCATTACTAGTACATTTTGAAAGCGTGTTTTTTTAAGTTTTTTTAAATATTACTTTTTTTTCAATATACTTGAATATACTTTAAAAGACCGATGCTCGCCATCGAACGAAGGCGGCACCGCATCGCGCGCTTTCAGACGCGCTTCAGTGGCCGTCTGGAACGCTCTTCCTTCCGATATGAGGAAGCCATTGGAGCTCTGCACTTTTAAATCATCAACTGACGTTGGCTGCAATTGCCCACGGCCCCTTACGTTGTGGCAAGCTTAGGGGCCACTTCCTGGAGTCGTGGAGTTCTTCCATTACTAGTACATTTCATGAAAGCGTGTTTTTTAAAAAGTTTTTTTTAATATTACTTTTTTTTTTCAATATACTTGAATATACTTTAAAAGACCGATGCTCGCCATCGACGAAGGCGGTCACCGCATCGCGCGCCGCTTTCAGACGCGCGTTCAGTGGCCGTCTGGAACGCTCTTCCTTACCGATATGAGGAAGCCATTGGGAGCTCTGCCACTTTTAAATCATCAACTGACGTTGGCTGCAATTGCCACGGCCCTTACGTTGTGGCAAGCTTAGGCCACTTCCTGGAGTCGTGGAGTTCTTCCATTACTAGTACATTTCATGAAAGCGTGTTTTTTAAAAAGTTTTTTTTAATATTACTTTTTTTTTCAATATACTTGTATATACTTTAAAAGACCGATGCTGGCCATCGACGAAGGCGGTCACCGCATCGCGTGCCGCTTTAGACGTGCGTTCTGTGGCCGTCTGGAACGCTCTTCCTTACCGATATGAGGAAGCCATTGGGAGCTCTGCCGCTTTTAAATCATCATCTCGATCAGGGCTGGGGAACCTTTTTTCTGACAAGGGCCATTTGGATATTTATAACATCATTCGCGGGCCATGCAAAATTGTCAACTTCAAAATGAGCCTGTTGTTATATTTGGTCAAACGTTTAATTAACTCGCCCCTAATGCGATGGGCTGGAACTGTTTCTCTTGGCGAGGCATGTGATGTTAGCTGGTATTGATGATGCTGCTACTCGCAACTGCTTTTCCAGGTTTGCTCCTAGATTTGTTGAATTTCGAGTCCCGCCTGCGGTTGCCTCGGCAGGGCCAGAGACCAAATGATTTCGCGGGCCGGACGTTCCCCACCCCTGATTTAAGTTGACAAACTCATTTATTTAGAACCGCTCGTTGTTGTGTTTAGTTTGTTGTCCTTTCACCACACCTCCGATTAGCACGGGAGGCTACGTAAGTTCCACATACGTGCATAAATAGAGAAGCACAGGATCAAGTGGAGACCCATAGACTCAGATAGAGACCCACAGACTTGCATAGATTGAACACAATAGAAATGTCTCTAAAACTCGGACGCTGTCGCCTCGACAGACCTGTTCTTCACCTGAGGACGGCTGCTTGCGTTGTGGCCGAAACGTCGTGAGAATTATTTTATTATGTTTAATTTTTATTANTTTTTTACTTCCCTTCTACGTGACTTTACCGAAAGAACCAAGAAGATGAACCCCTGCAGTCACAAAGCTTTAAATCGAAATTTAAGACCAACAGACTTGCATAGATTGAACACAATAGAAATGTCTCTAGAACTGCTTTTTGGATGACTACGTAAGTTCCACATCCGTGCATATATATAGAAGCACAGGCTCAGTGGAGACCCATAGACTCACATATAGACTCACAGACTTGCATAGATTGAACACAATAGACTTTTAAAAAATGTCTCTAGACCTGTTCTTTGTTTACTTGGTTGTCCGTCCCCCGCACCTCCAGTTTGCCCGGCCTGCTACGTACAGGGGTGGTGTGAAAGAAGTTGCACGTGCCATACGTGAGATGACGATGCTGCTGCTGCTGCTGCCGATGATGCTCTCACCGATAGATGCTGATGCGGACATACAGCATGAACTTCACACACTCCTTCCGAATGCCCTCAGCTTCGCAGTGAATTCCTTTGAGCTGCCCTAAATACACACACACACACACAAATATACGTACAAGGTCCCCCGCGAAGCCTTCGACTGTTGGGGCAAGTGCTGTTAACGAGCACCTATGAAGGCCGGCACGGCACACGAGGGGTGGTGGCCAGCACCACGCCCGGCCGCCTTTGTCTCCCCAGTGGCGATGTTTAAACACCGAGGTACTCGTTTGAGGCCGAGTCGACCTAAGGAGGCCCAGAACCGATTCAGATAATCGTCAACTTTGTTGGCCGTGAGCGGGAATCGATCTCGGGTCGCCGGGTTCGTAGCACAGCGCGCTAACCGTTGCACTACCGCTCCCACACACTCAACACAAGCGCANTCGCACAGGCACGCACCACGGCGCTTGTGCCGGCCACACAGCCAGCGTGAAGTGTCGAACGCGCACACGCAGACCTAGCATACACTAGATGACTTGCATGCACAAATGTACCCCCAGCCACATACACACACAGATATACATACAAAGACCAACCACCTATAGGCTTAGACTGTTGGGGCAAGTGGTTAGCGAGTCGGATGAAGGTGCCGTGGCACACAAAGGGGGTGGACAGCCACATCAGCTCCTTACGCAGCAGGGCATGCAGGGAACAAAACCAAATTAAAAGCATTCTGGAAGGGTGGCAATGGGGTCAGATGACCGCACAAGAGTGGGAATTAGAAGGTCACTCATTTAAGGCTGAGCTTACCTGGTGGCGTATCACTCACCACTGTGTTGTGTGCGAGTTAAAGTAGTGTGTTGTGGTGCGTGTGTGTGCGTGTGTGCGTGCGTGTGCGTGTGTGTGTGCGTGTGTGTGGAGAGCGGGGAGCGATAGTGTAGCGTTAGCGCGCTGCGCTATGAACCTGGCGACCCGGGTTCGATTCCCGCTCACGGCTAACACCAGTGACGATTATCTGAACCGGTCCTGGGCCTCCCCTAGGTCGACTCAGCCTTAAATGAGTACCTGGTGCGGTGTGTAAACATCGCCACTAGGGAGACAAAGGCGGTCGGGCGTGGTGCTGGCCACCCACCCCCTCGTGTACCGTTCCGGCCTTCATAGGTGCTCGCTAACAGCACTTGCCCCTACAGTCTGTTAAGGCTATACGGGGATCTTTGTCTTTGGTGTGTNTGTGTGTGTGTGTGCGTGTGTGTGTTGTGTGTGCGTGNGTGGCGTGTGTGTGCGTGTGTGTGGGTGTGTGTGTGGTGGCANGCGNTAGTGGGGAACGGTAGTGTAGCGGTTATCGCACAAACCTGGCGACCAGAGTTTGATTCCCGCGTCACGGCCAACATCGGTGACGATATATGAACCTAGGTCGACTCAGCCTCAAATGCATACCTGGTGCGATATCGTGTGTACCCACCCGTGTGCCGTGCCGGCCTCATAGGTGCTCGCGAACAGCACTTGCCCCAACAGTCTGTTAAGGCTATACGGGCTATCTTTATCTGTGTATATGTGTAAGTGTGGTGCGTGCGTAAACTCGTGCATGTGTGTATGTCTTTGTGAGTAAACTCACGTGTGTATGTAAGCTCGTGATGTCTGCCTTTTGTGTAAACCCATGTGTGTGTAAAACTGTGTATGTGTGTGTGTAAGACCGGTGTGTCTTTGTGTGTGAGCCCATGCGTGTTGGTGTCTTTGTGTGTAAGCCCGTGTGTATGTCTGTGTGTAACCACGTGTGTGTGTGCCCATGTCCGTGTGTGTGTGTCTTTGTGTGTAAGCCCGTGTGTGTGTATGTCTGTGTGTATGTCTGTGTGTGTAAGCCCGTGTGTGTGTATGTCTGTGTGTATGTCTTTGTGTGTAAGCCCGTGTGTGTGTATGTCTGTGTGTGCACGTGTGTGTGTCAGCCATGCCTCCGTGTGTGTGTGTGCGTATGTCTGTGTGTAAGTACGTGTGTGTGTATGTCTGTGTGTAAGCCGTGTGTGTGTATGTCTGTGTGTAAGTACNTGTGTGTGTGTGTGTCTTTGTGTGTGTGTGCGCGTATGTCTTTGTGTGTAAGCCCGTGTGTGTGTATGTCTGTGTGTAAGTACGTGTGTGTGTGCGTATGTCTTTGTGTGTGTGTGTGCGCGTATGTCTTTGTGTGTAAGCCCGTGTGTGTATGTGTATGTCTGTGTGTAAGTACGTGTGTGTGTGCGTATGTCTTTGTGTGTAAGCCCGTGTGTGTGCGTATGTCTTTGTGTGTAAGCCCGTGTGTGTGTGTGTGCGTATGTCTTTGTGTGTAAGCCCGTGTGTGTGTGTGTGCGTATGTCTTTGTGTGTAAGCCCGTGTGTGTGCGCGCGCGGAGCTAAACCCGGAATAAATTTTAAATCCGCAGCAGCAGAAAGAAAAGAAGAAAAGGGAGGGAGAAGAGAGGAACTCTAAAGCTGTGTCTGTAGCCAGCACAAACCCCGAGAGCTGCTCCGTGTGTGTGTGTGCGCGAGTGTGTGAGAGGCGCGTGCGTGTGTGTGTGCGCGAGTGTGTGAGAGGCGCGTGCGTGTGTGTGTGTGCGCGAGTGTGTGAGAGGCGCGTGCGTGTGTGCGAGCGGAGTCTATGGCAGCGCCAGCCTTAATAGGTGCTCGCTAACGCAAGTTGCCGCGGGAGTATTTTAAAGGCAACAGGGGGATCTTTTCGAGTCAATTTTCAAAGACGGTCGGGCATAGTGTTGGCCGCCCACCCCCTCGTGTACCGTGCCGGCCTTCATAGGTGCTACTCGCTAACAACACTTGCCCCAACAGTCTGTTAAGGCTACACGGGGGATCTTTATATCTGCGCGAGTGTATACGCGTGAAACTGTCTATAGCTGCGCGTGTGTCCAGTCAAATCCATGGCACCTGGGTCTTTCCCGTGACCCCTCCTGCCAGCAAGCCTTCAACACTTCACGTGGCTTCAAAGTGCAGCTAGCCTGGCACAAGCGTCGTGGTGACGGGGATTGTTGTTGTGTCCGGCAGAGTGGTGAGGCGTGGAGCAGACGTTTGCAGCGCTGCACTACGAACCTGGCCCCCCGACTTCCAATTCCCGCTCACGGCCAACCAGAGGTCGCAGCCGGGTACCCGATACCCGTACCCTACCCGATACCTGGCTACCCGTACCCGTTTGCGACCCTGGTGCGGCCNGGTACGGGTACGGGTAGGCCGTGAGTCACTGGTGAGTCACCGTTTGTCACTCATTTCCCAACGTCTTGTCTCTTCTCACAATTCAAGTTCTTAGAATCAACCCACCCGCGCCTGCAACATGGCTTCATCCCAGAGGTCGCAATCAGGTACCCGATACCCGTACCCTACCTGTACCCGGCCGGGTAGGGTAGGGTACGGGTAGGGTACGGGTACGGCCGGGTACGGGTAAGGAATCAAAACCCGTTTGCGACCTCTGCACCAACACGAATGACGATTATCTGAACCGGTCCTGGGCCTCCCCTAGGTGGACTCAGCCTCCAACGAAAACCTTGATGGAGTATGTAAATACCGCCACTAGTGAGACAAACCCGCTAACAGCACCTGCCCCAAAAGTCTGTTTCGGCTATATGGGGGATCTGTCTTGTCTTGTGTCCAGCACAAACCCCAATAGCCACACATGTGTGTGTGTGTGTGTCTGTACGAGTTCGTGCGTATCTTTTAACGTGTGTGTGATTGTGTGCGTCCGTGTACGTGTCTTTGAGACACTCTTTCGTGAGTGTGCGTCTGAGTACATGTCTGTTCGCACAGCTGAATGTGTGCGTTTGCGTCCCGTGTGCGTGTCTGCGAGCGTGCACGCATCCGAGTTTGTTTCCCTAAGTGTCTTTCTAGATTTGAAGGTTTCGTGACTGCAATGATTCATACTCTTAGGTTTTTTTCGGTAAAGTCACGTAGGTAAAAAATTAAATTAAAATTAATACAAATAAAATAATAAAAATCACGACGTTTCGGAGGCAACACAAGTCTCCGTCATCAGATGGGACCGTCACAGCCAGATTTGCTGTATCAAGTGAGGCCTCAGATTTGCTGTATCGAGTGAGGTCTCACTCGATACAGAAAATCTAGCTGTGACGGTTCCACCTGATGACGGAGACTTGTGTTGCCTCCGAAACGTCGTGATTTTTATTATTTTACTTTTTATTAATTTTTATTTCATTTTTACCTACATGGTGACTTTACCGATTAAACTAAAAGTATGAATCCCTAAGTGCCGTCATTGGTGTTGCAGTGAGCACTTGCCCCAACAGGCTGTTGGGAGGCTATCGGGGGATCTTTGTCTTCGGAAATGTCTGCTTGTCTTTGTGCATGTGTCAGTCAGTGTACGTGTGGAGCAATGGTGCAGTGGTTCGCACACCGCTCTACGATACCAGCTACCCGAGTTCGATTCCCGTTGATGGTCAACTCCAGTGACGGTTATCTGAACCGGTCATGGGCCTCCCCTAGGTCGACTTGATCTATAATGAGTACCTGATGCTGTGTACAAACATCGCCTCTGTGTCTGTGTGTGTGTATATGTCGGGCGTGGTGCTGGCCACCCACCCCCTCGTGTGCCGTGTCGGCCTTCATAGGTGCTACTCGCTAACTGCACTTGCCCAACACTCTGTTAAGGCTATACGGGGGATCTGTGTCCTATACCAGTGTACGTGTGTTCTATGCGTGAGTATACATGTGTGAAAGTGGACTTTCGCATATATAAAAAGATAAATCCACGTGAAAACACGTACAAACATCTGTGTATCTGTGAGTGCACACGCTATTTTGATGTAAGCGTATCTGCGTTGTCACTGTGCGTATATCTCGATGTGTTTACGTATGTGTGCGTATCTGTGCGTTCGTATATATTCGTGAACATACGTGTGTGTGTGTGTGAAAGAGAATGTTTGTGTGCGTATGTAGTTCTCCGTGTGGGTGTGTATGCGTGTGTATATCTATAGTGTCCAGTATATCTCTAGAAGTGTATTCGCGTGTGTGTGTGTACGTATATTTATACGAGTGCGCGTAGATATACATCTTTATGGAGGTTTGTGCGTGTGAAGCATGTGTATGTGCATGTATATCTCTTTGCATGGGAGCATGTGCGTGTGCGTTTGAGCATGTGTGTAAGCGTGTGTGTGCGCGTGTGTGCGCGTGTGCGAGCGCGTGTGTGTGTGTGCATGTGTGTAAGCGTGTGTTGCGTGTGTGTGCGCGTGTGCGTGTGTTGCGCATGTGTGTGCGTGTGTGCGAGCGTGTGTGTGTGCATGTGTGTAAGCGTGTGTGTGCGAGCGCGTGTGTGTGTGTGCATGTGTGCGAGCGCGTGTGGTGCGTGTGTGTGCGAGCGCGTGTGCGAGCGTGTGTGTGCGAGCGCGTGTGTGCGCGTGTGTGTGTGTGCGAGCGCGTGTGCGAGCGGTGTGTGCTGTGTGCGAGCGCGTGTGTGTGCGTGTGTGCGCGTGTGTGTGCGAGCGCGTGTGTGTGCGAGCGCGTGTGTGCGCGTGTGTGTGTGCGAGCGCGTGTGTGTGCGTGCGAGCGCGTGTGTGCGCGTGTGTGTGTGCGAGCGCGTGTGTGTGTGTGTGCGAGCGCGTGTGTGTGTGTGCGCGTGTGTGTGCGAGTGCGTGTGTGTGTGCGTGTGTGCGAGCGCGTGTGTGTGTGTACGTGTGTGTGTGTGTGCGGGCACGTGTGTGTGCGTGTGTGTGCGTGTGTCTGTGTGCGAGCGCGTGTGTGTAAGCGTGTGTGTGTGCGTGTGTGTGTGCGAGCGCGTGTGTGTGCGTGTGTGTGCGATTGTTAGCGCCGTCAATCAATGCCGTGAGCTCCGTTGTGGCCGCTCAGCCTTTGAGTGACGGCGTAAAGACGGAGAGAGAGAGAGGGGGGGGGAGAGGCAGGAGGGAGACGGGGACACACAGGAGAGACAGAAGAGAGAGGAGTAGTGAGTGTGTGTGTGTGTGAGACTCACACACACGGGGAGAGAGAGAGATGAGAGAATGAATGACAGACAGATGGATAGCAGAGGCACATACGAACAGACAGAGGGAGACAGAGGACATCGATACAGGGGGTAACAAGACACAAAGAGGGGCAGAGGGAAGGCAGATGCAAAGGCAGGCACAGGGAAAGACATCGACACGGGGAGGGGTGAAGAAAAGCTACCGACCCACAGACAGAGGGACAGAGACATACCGACACATGGGTGCGGACGAAAAGACGCAAAGAACTGCAGACAGACGGAGACAAAAACCACAGACATGCCACAGAAAGAAAGAGAACTGGCAGATGTACAAACATCCAGAGCGGGTGAGGTAGGGACAACGAGAGGTGGGAGGGCCGAGGAAGATTGCGATAGAACACCGAGTAAGACGAGACGACAGAGAGAGGAGAGCAGAGACACATGGAGACACTCTGAGATGCAAAGAATGAAAATACGGCCGAGATGGTGATTTTGTGGGAGACTGAATCAAGGAACGACGAAGAATTGGAGAATGGGATTCGTACAGAGATGCACAGATACACATGCAGAGACACAGAGACAAAGGGAGAGACAGAGTTTGGAATAATTATAAGGGAGGCCATGAAGATGATATGAGAGACATACGAAAATGAGAATGAGTGAGACACATGGCAAGAGAGAATGATGCAGAGGCAGTGGAAGGAAACAGAGAGACAGACACAGGGAAACACACAAGAAAACAGGATGCAAGCCCACACACAGTAGCAGACAGAGCGAGGGCACAGAGGTAAGATGGAGAGTTTAGGGAAATGCAAAGAGACACACAGAGAGAGAGAGAGAGAAACAGCGGGACAGAGAGACATGGAGAAACAGAGGACTGGAGAGACACGGAGACAGATGAAGAGTTTGAGAGAGAGAAGGCAACAGAGAAACTGAGCTAGCGAGGCCAGGAGAGGCAGAGAGAGAGAGATGGAGAGAAATGGACAGGGAAAAACACTCAGGAAGCATGAACCAGAAACACGGTGAGACAAACAGAAAATAAGTGGACATAATTCTAGATTTGAAGCTTTCGTGACTGCAAGGATTCATACTCTATGTTTTTTTGCGGTAAGGTCACGTAGGTGAAAACACAATAAAATAATCAAATAATGAAAATAAAACATCATAAAATACAATTCCACGACGTTTCGGCCACAACGCAAGCAGCCATCCTCAGGTGAAGAATAGGGCTGGCGGAAAGACAGCGTTTCAGACGCTGTCTTTCCGACAGCGTTGTGGCCTAAACGTCGTGAGAATTGTATTTTATTGTGTTTTATTTTTATTATTTTATTATTTCCTTCTACGTGACTTTACCGAAGAACCAAGAAGATGAATCCCTGCATCACGAAAGCTTTAAATCGAAAAATAAAATAAATGAAACAACTAAATTAAATCACGACGTTTCGGAGGCAACACAAGCCCCTCATCAGGTGTATAAAGGCACAGCAAAATAACTGTAGCTACAGTTATTTTGCTAATTGTTTTAGCTACGTGACTTTACCGGAAAAAACAAAGAGTAGCAAGTGGACAGACAGTAGGAGCAGCGATATAGACACACAAATACATAGATAGACACAGACACTGACAGAGAGATGCAGACAAAAGGATGAAATGAAACGTGGAAATAGGAAGATAGCAAAAATTTGATAAACAGAAACACGGGGAGGCGATGAGAGACGCTAGGGGACATTGAGATGCAGAGAAAACAATGAGACATGGGACAGACAAGGAGACATCAGGGAGAGACAGAGAGACACTGGGAGACACAGAGACACACCGAGACACAGCCAACACGAATGACGATTATCTGAACCGGTCCTGGGCCTCCCCTAGGTGGACTCAGCCTCCAACGAAAACCTTGATGGAGTATGTAAATACCGCCACTAGTGAGACAAACCCGCTAACAGCACCTGCCCCAAAAGTCTGTTTCGGCTATATGGGGGATCTGTCTTGTCTTGTGTCCAGCACAAACCCCAATAGCCACACATGTGTGTGTGTGTGTGTCTGTACGAGTTCGTGCGTATCTTTTAACGTGTGTGTGATTGTGTGCGTCCGTGTACGTGTCTTTGAGACACTCTTTCGTGAGTGTGCGTCTGAGTACATGTCTGTTCGCACAGCTGAATGTGTGCGTTTGCGTCCCGTGTGCGTGTCTGCGAGCGTGCACGCATCCGAGTTTGTTTCCCTAAGTGTCTTTCTAGATTTGAAGGTTTCGTGACTGCAATGATTCATACTCTTAGGTTTTTTTCGGTAAAGTCACGTAGGTAAAAAATTAAATTAAAATTAATACAAATAAAATAATAAAAATCACGACGTTTCGGAGGCAACACAAGTCTCCGTCATCAGATGGGACCGTCACAGCCAGATTTGCTGTATCAAGTGAGGCCTCAGATTTGCTGTATCGAGTGAGGTCTCACTCGATACAGAAAATCTAGCTGTGACGGTTCCACCTGATGACGGAGACTTGTGTTGCCTCCGAAACGTCGTGATTTTTATTATTTTACTTTTTATTAATTTTTATTTCATTTTTTACCTACATGGTGACTTTACCGATTAAACTAAAAGTATGAATCCCTAAGTGCCGTCATTGGTGTTGCAGTGAGCACTTGCCCCAACAGGCTGTTGGGAGGCTATCGGGGGGATCTTTGTCTTCGGAAATGTCTGCTTGTCTTTGTGCATGTGTCAGTCAGTGTACGTGTGGAGCAATGGTGCAGTGGTTCGCACACCGCTCTACGATACCAGCTACCCGAGTTCGATTCCCGTTGATGGTCAACTCCAGTGACGGTTATCTGAACCGGTCATGGGCCTCCCCTAGGTCGACTTGATCTATAATGAGTACCTGATGCTGTGTACAAACATCGCCTCTGTGTCTGTGTGTGTGTATATGTCGGGCGTGGTGCTGGCCACCCACCCCCTCGTGTGCCGTGTCGGCCTTCATAGGTGCTACTCGCTAACTGCACTTGCCCCAACACTCTGTTAAGGCTATACGGGGGATCTGTGTCCCTATACCAGTGTACGTGTGTTCTATGCGTGAGTATACATGTGTGAAAGTGGACTTTCGCATATATAAAAAAGATAAATCCACGTGAAAACACGTACAAACATCTGTGTATCTGTGAGTGCACACGCTATTTTGATGTAAGCGTATCTGCGTTGTCACTGTGCGTATATCTCGATGTGTTTACGTATGTGTGCGTATCTGTGCGTTCGTATATATTCGTGAACATACGTGTGTGTGTGTGTGAAAGAGAATGTTTGTGTGCGTATGTAGTTCTCCGTGTGGGTGTGTATGCGTGTGTATATCTATAGTGTCCAGTATATCTCTAGAAGTGTATTCGCGTGTGTGTGTGTACGTATATTTATACGAGTGCGCGTAGATATACATCTTTATGGAGGTTTGTGCGTGTGAAGCATGTGTATGTGCATGTATATCTCTTTGCATGGGAGCATGTGCGTGTGCGTTTGAGCATGTGTGTAAGCGTGTGTGTGCGCGTGTGTGCGCGTGTGCGAGCGCGTGTGTGTGTGTGCATGTGTGTAAGCGTGTGTTGCGTGTGTGTGCGCGTGTGCGTGTGTTGCAGCATGTGTGTGCGTGTGTGCGAGCGTGTGTGTGTGCATGTGTGTAAGCGTGTGTGTGCGAGCGCGTCAGAGGTCGCAACCGGGTACTGATACCCGTACCCTACCCGATACCCGGCTACCCGTACCCTACCGATACGGCTACCCGTTTGCGACCCTGGTGCGGCCGGGTACGGTAGGCCGTGAGTCACTGGTGAGTCACCGTTTGTCACTCATTTCCCAACGTCTTGTCTCTTCTCACAATTCAAGTTCCTAGAATCAACCCACCCGCGCCTGCAACATGGCTTCATCCCAGAGGTCGCAATCAGGTACCCGATACCCGTACCCTACCTGTACCCGGTCGGGTACGGTAGGGTAAGGTACGGCCGGGTACGGGTACCCGTTGCGACCCTGGTGCGGCCGGGTACGGGTAAGGAATCAAAACCCGTTGGCGACCTCTGGTTGAACCCCTTAAGAGGCATATTTCGACGACCTGGGACTCAAACAACAGCCCCCCCCCTCCCCGCACGTCCGCAAGAGGCGACCGGCTGCGCTTGCTTACCAGCCGCTTGCTGTAGAACTCCCACAGGAAGGCGACTGCAGCCACGCTCGGCTCCCACAGGTCGCACAGGGAGAGCGTGTGGGTCAGGGTGGCGCGGAGACGCTCCTCTCTCTGGCAGTGCTAGCGAGAGTCGACGGCACGCCACCATCATCATCATCACCAACATCATCACCATCATCACCAGCACCAACCACCACCACTATGATCACTACCATCATCACCATCACCACCAACCACCACCACCGTCACCGTCGTCACCATCACCATCATCGCCACCATCATCACCACCACCATCGCCACCCCCATCACCACCACCGTCACCACCACCGTCACCACCACCGTCACCACCGTCACCGCCACCACTACCGTCACCACTACCACTACCGTCACCACCACCATCACCACCATCATCATCATCATCACCACCATCACCCAATCACCACCATCACCACCATCATCACCACCATCATCACCACCGTCACCACCACGATCACCACCACCATCACCACCACCACCACCACCATCACCACCACCATCACCACCAACCACCATCACCACCACCGTCACCACCACCATCACCACACCACCACCAACATGTGTTGGTGGTGTTGGTTTCTCACCGCCTGGCTGCTGCTGCCTTCCCACGTGTCTGGGGTCCCTGGGAGAATACGAAGCTGTAAAGATACAGCTTCTACTCTTGCTGCTGCCGAGATGCTGCTGCTGATGATGCTGCTGATGATGCTGCTGATGATGCTGACGATGATGATGATGATGCTAGTGGTGATGATGATGATGCTGCTGATGATGCTGATGCNGCTGGATGATGCTGATGACACTGCTGCTGATGATGATGATGATGTTGCTGATGATGATGATCCTGCTGCTGATGATGATGATGCTGATGCTGCTGATGATGATGATGCTGATGATGATGATGATGCTGCTGTTGCTGATGATGCTGCTGCTGATGATGATGTTGCTGATGATGATGCTGCTGATGATGCTGCTGATGATGCTTCTGATGATGATGCTGCTGCTGATGATGATACTGCTGCTGATGATGATGCTAATGATGATGATGCTGCTGATGATGCTGCTGCTGATGATGCTGCTGATGGTGATGAGGTGTACATGACGAAGATAAAAATAACTACATTAAATCACGACGTTTCGGAGGCAACACAAGCTTCCGTCATCAGGTGGGACAACTACAGCAAAAAACAGAATTACTCCCACTACAATAATTCTGTATTTTTTTTTTTTGCTGTGGTTGTCCCACTTGATGACGGAAGCTTGTGTTGCCTCCGAAACGTCGTGATTTAATTGAGTTATAGTTATTTTATTTTCACCTACGTGACTTTACCAAAAGAACCAAAGAGTATGGATCCTTGCAGTCACGAAAACTTTTAATCTAGAATGACGAAGATGTTGACACTCCTGTAATGATGCAGCTGATATTGATGCAGCCGATGATACTAACGATGAAAATATTCCACTGATTATAATTATGAAAATGCTGCTGGCGATAGTGATGCCACTAGTTAAGAGCAGAGGATACCGATGATGATGATGACGATGCACTCATACCTGTGAATCGAAAACATCCTCAGGAATTCCCCCATCAACGGCCAATTACTCTGAAACTGGATTCACAACACGGATTAGCACACGAGTGAGTGGTGGGTGAGCAAATGAGTGAGTATGTGGTTGAGCGAGTAGATAGGCGAGTGAGTGCGTGGATGAGTGAGCAAATGAGTGAGTAGGTGGTTGAGTGAGTGGATAGGCGAGTGGTGCGTGGATGAGTGAGCAAATGAGTGAGTAGGTGGTTGAGTGAGTGGATAGGCGAGTCAGGGATAGGCGAGTGAGTGAGTGGGTGGATGAGTGAGCAATGAGTGAGTAGGTGGTTGAGTGAGTAGGTGGTTGAGTGAGTGAATAGGCGAGTGAGTGGGTGGGTGGATGAGTGAGCAATGAGTGAGTAGGTGGTTGAGTGAGTGAATAGGCGAGTGAGTGGGTGGGTGGATGAGTGAGCAAATGAGTGAGTAGGTGGTTGAGTGAGGGAATAGGCGAGTGAGTGAATGGATGGGTGGGTGGGTGGATGAGTGAGCAAATGAGTGAGTAGGTGGTTGAGTGAGTGGATGGGCGAGTGAGTGGGTGGATGAGTGAGAAAATGAGTGAGTAGGTGGTTGAGTGAGTGGATAGGCGAGTGAGTGAGTGGGTCGTTAAGTGGGCTGGTGAATGAACGAAAGTGTGGGTGAATGAGTGAGTGAATGAGTCATCTCAGTCATCTCGGTCTGCCCCGTGACCTCCTGCCAGCGGGCGTTCGACACTTCACGTGGCCTGAAGGTGCACATGGCCTGGCACAAGCGCCGTGGTGACGTCACCGCCACTTAGTGGCGAATGGCGGTTGTTGTTGTTGTTGTTGAATGGGTAAGTTGTGGGGAGCGTTAGTGCAGCGATTTGCACGCTACTAACCCGGCGACCTGAGTTCGATTCCCACTCACGGCCAACACTAGTGACGATTATCTGAACCGGTCCTGGGCCTCCCCTAGGTCAACTCAGCCTCACAATGAGTACTTGGTGCAGTGTGTAAACGTCGCCATTAAGGAGCTAAAGGCGGCGGGGTCGTGGTGTTGGCCATCCACCCCCTCGTGTGCCGTGCCAGCCTTCATAGGTGCTACTCGCTAACAGTCTGTTAAAGGCTCTACGAGGGATCTTTGTCTGTCTTTGAATGGGTGAGTAGGTGAGTGAGTGAGTGTGCATATGAATATGTGAAGGTGTAACCCCAATGCTGGATGTAACCCTCACGTTTAATCGCTTAACCCAACCCGGACACAGCCAAAAATCCATAGCACCAAACGTGACCCCAAAACCAACCCCTAATCCTATCCTAACCACGACCCCCACCGCAACCACCAACCCCGCCACCAGAACTGATGTAAACGCTAACCCTTAACACCAGCCCGAGCAGTTCCATTACCCCGACTCTAACCTCGACCCCAACCCATAACTCCTTGCCTACCCACCACCCCCGCCCCACCTTCCTCTCCCTCACCATCTCCTCCTCCTCCGCCACTGGTCTCCGTTTCCCCCCCCCTTCACCCCTTGCTCCCTTGCCCCCTCTCCCTCCCCTCACCGTCTCCTCCTCCCCTCCCCGCGTCGTCTTCGCCACCCCAAGTGACGCAACGTGAGCCAGCAGCCAAACACCCACGGCGAGGGGATCCCTCGCTCCCCTCAATCCCTCCACCATGCCTCCCCTTCCTCCACCACCACCATCGCCACCACCACCGCCACCACCGCCTCCTCCTCCATGTGTCGCGTGTCCGAGTGCGAGAGAGAACTCGGCCCAGAATGGCTGCGGGGTGCGACAACGCGTCGATTTGATCAGAGAACATCGCTAACAACTCATTGAATTATTACGAATAATTTGTTTTAACTTCACCAGGTTAAGGCCCACTGAGCAGTGTAGCTCTTTTGCATTACATCGGCTCCAATGCTCGCGATGCACTTGTCTCTGATGGGGTCTCCAAACAATGGCAGAGAGACAGACAGACTGGTCTCTAATGGGGTTTCTAAGACAATGACAGACAGACCAGTCTCTGATGGAGTCTCTACACAGTGGCAGACAGACAGAGCGGTGTCTGATGGAGTCTCTACACAGTGGTAGACAGACTAATCTCTGATAGAGTCTCGAGACAATGACAGACAGGGGTGGGGGGGGGGGTTAAAGGTGCAGCCTCGCAACCACGCGCTCACGCGACCGCCAGCGGTAGGACCCACGCATGCAGGGAGCTCTGCGGTGAGCCCTTCCCTCACCTGGGTGAGGAACGTTTTGTGTCGATGGTCGAGGAACATGAGAACCATTGTCCACATCTCTCGCATGCAGCCACACGGAAACGGGTCCTGGGTGACCTCTTCGAATGGAGTTAGCTGTGGAAAAAACAAGAGTTGATGAGAATGCATACACACGGACCGGTTTCTCTGATGGGAGTCTCTAGACAATGAAAAAAATAAAAATTAACCCGTAAAAACAAAGTTTTCACTATAAATCCTTTACATGCGTGGCGGCTAGAGTCCTCTCGTCCTCTGGCTTGAGATGGCTGCCACCTATGGGTCAGATGATTGTCTGCCACCATTAAGTAATTGATAATTAAATATAATATTTTTGTTCTAAAAAGTGTAAAATTTAGGAAAAAATTTTCACGAACATTAATTGTCACGCACAACGAGTCTGTGTGCAAAATGTCAGCTCGATTGGATCACGGGAAGTGGGTTAAAAAACGACCGAAAGATTTGCACGGTCCTAAGCAAGCAAGCAAGCAAGCGAACTTAATATAAAGGATTTAAAAAACAACAGGAGATGAGAATACATACACACGGACCGGTTCGCTGATGGGAGTCTCCAGACAATGCAAAAAAATAATACTTAAGGACATAGAGAGAGAGAGAGAGACGTACCTTGTTGTGTTTATTAACGGCAACTTGAACGAGGTCGGTCATTAACGAGCGAACCAGGTCGTCAATAAACGAGCTGGGTGTTTCACAGTCAAATCTATATGGCTGGAAACCTATTGTGAAACACACACACACAAAACGCACACACACACGCACGCACACACACACATATATAATTGGACCAACAAACACAAAGATCCCCATATTCTTAGGTTTTTTCGGTAAAGTCACGTAGGTAAAAAAAAATGAATAAAAGTAAAATAAAAAAAAATAAAATCACGACGTTTCGGAGGCAACACAAGCTTCCGTCTTCAGGTGGAACCGTCACAGCCACGACTTTACCGAAAAAACCTAAGAATATGAATCCTTGCAGTCACGAAAGCTTCAAATCTACAAAGATCCCCCCCCCCCACATATCCATACACAGTTGGGTCAAGTGCTGTTAACCGAGCGCACGTTAATTAAGGCCGGCAAGCGCACGAGTGGGTCGGTGTGGCTAGCACCACGCCAGGCTGCCTTTGTCTCTCCCCAGCGCTGATCATGTACGCACGCTGCCAAGCAGCCAAGGAACGCGGAGTCCACCTAGGGGAGACCCAGGACCCCGTCAGATCATCGTCACCGGTGTTGGCCGTGAGCGGGAATCGAACTCGGGTCGGCAGGTTTGTAGCGCAGCGTAGCGCTAAACCCGGGACCACTGCTCCCCCGCAAAAAACAAAGATCCCCGTGTAGCCTCTTAGAGCAAGTGCTGTTAGCGAGCACCTATCAAGGCTGCCATGGCACACGAGGGGTGGGGTGGCCAATAACAGTAGTGAAATGTACACACCACACTCGGTACTCATTTGAGGCCGAGTCGACCTAGGAGAGGCTCAGAACCGGTTGAGATAATCGTCACCGGCGTTGGCTGTGAGCGGGAATCGAACTCTGGTCGCCAGGTTCGTAGCCCAGTGCGCTAACCACGACACTACCGCTCCCCACGTACTGTTGAAGGACTATGACACGGCCAGCAAGAACCCCTGTCAGAGACACCCAGACTATAGACTCGAACCCAGATCCTGACCCTTAGCATTACCGGCTCAGTGTCTCTGACATGGCCATCATGAACCCCGTGAGAGCGACACGCAAACTCAAGACTTGGACCTATGATTTCAGCGGTGCTGGCTCAGGGTGCTGTGGTGGCCAGATGTTAACTACCTCGCCTGGTCTACAGGAGGTCGTGGGTTCGATTTCGAGCCTGACGCCTGCTGCTGTATATTTGGAGTTTGCGTGNCTCTCTCTCTCATCATCATCACGGTGGCTAGGAGATGTTAACTACCTCGCCTGGTATACAGGAGGTCGTGGGTTTGATCCCGACCCTGACGCCTGCTGCTGTATATTTAGAGTTTGCGTCTCTCTCTCATCATCATCACGGTGGCTAGGAGATGTTGACTACCTCGCCTGGTATGCAGGAGGTCGTGGGTTCGATTCCGACCCTGACGCCTGCTGCTGTATATTTGGAGTTTGCGTCTCTCTCATCATCATCACGGTAGCTAGGAGATGTTAACTACCTCGCCTGGTATGCAGGAGGTCGTGGGTTCGATTCCGACCCTGATGCCTGCTGCTGTATATTTGGAGTTTTCGTCTCTCTCATCATCATCACGGTGGCTAGGAGATGTTAACTACCTCGCCTGGTGTACAGGAGGTCGTGGGTTTGATCCCGACCTGACGCCTGCTGTATACTTGGAGTTTGCGTGTCTCTCTCATCATCTCACGGTGGCTAGGAGATGTTAACTACCTCGCATGGTGTGCAGGAGGTCGTGGGTTCGATTCCGACCCTGATGCCTGCTGCTGTATATTTGGAGTTTGCGTCTCTCTCTCATCACCATCACGGTGGCTAGGAGATGTTAACTACCTCGCCTGGTATGGAGGAGGTCGTGGGCTCGATCCCAACCTGACGCNTGCTGCTGTATATTTGGAGTTTGCATGTCTCTCTCTCTCTCATCATCATCACGGTGGCTAGATGTTGACTACCTCGCCTGGTGTGCAGGAGATCGTGGGTTCGATTCCGACCCTGACGCCTGCTGCTGTATATTTGGAGTTTGCGTCTCTCTCTCATCATCATCACGGTGGCTAGGAGATGTTAACTACCTCGCCTGGTGTACAGGAGGTCGTGGGTTCTACCCCGACCTGATGCNTGCTGCTGTATATTTGGAGTTTGCGTGTCTCTCTCTCATCATCATCACGGTGGCTAGGAGATGTTAACTACCTCGCCTGGTGTACAGGAGGTCGTGGTGCGATCCCGACCCTGACGCNTGCTGCTGTATATTTGGAGTTTGCGTGTCTCTCTCTCTCTCTCATCACCATCACGGTGGCTAGGAGATGTTAACTACCTCGCCTGGTATGGAGGAGGTCGTGGGCTCGATCCCAACCTGACGCCTGCTGCTGTATATTTGGAGTTTGCATGTCTCTCTCTCTCATCATCATCACGGTGGCTAGATGTTGACTACCTCGCCTGGTGTGCAGGAGATCGTGGGTTCGATTCCGACCCTGACGCCTGCTGCTGTATATTTGGAGTTTGCGTGNCTCTCTCTCATCATCATCACGGTGGCTAGGAGATGTTAACTACCTCGCCTGGTGTACAGGAGGTCGTGGGTTCTACCCCGACCCTGATGCCTGCTGCTGTATATTTGGAGTTTGCGTGTCTCTCTCCCTGCGTCACGTGGATTTGTCTCTAGGTCCTCCGGTTTTTCCCTCCACATTTATGATCAACGTGCGCTTAAAAGCGTGCCATCAATTGTGGCCAGTCGCGTCTGGNAAAAAAAGTCTAGAGAGCTCAGTGGGCCTCGCCTGGTAACATAAAATAAAATAGTTTAAATACTTTAGTTTGACATCTCCCCGACGACGAGGCCGTTGCGAATTATTTGCGTTTCAAGAAATGTAAACTCGTTCGATTGAAGCGCTGATTTTTATTTATTTCGCGAGCACTGTCGAGGGACAATGCGTGAGTGCGAGCGAAATGAATTTCAAAGTATCCCGTCAGTTTGAACGTACAGTTAGAAAACTCCTCCCTTTAAAACTTCAGATTTTCTTGAGGGAGCCGTAGTGTTTATGGGTCCCAGATCGCCGCAATTACCGGCGAGCTTAATTAAATGCCCTTTTAACTCTCTTCTCCGAGCCACGTGTGTGTGTGTCTGAGAGCGAGTGGGGTGGGGGGGGGTGGACTGTTGAGTGGACGGTTACAGTTGTGAGGTTTAAAGTACCAGTTTGTATTTGAGGTGCAAAGTGGAAGAGGTGATTGGGGATAGTTAAGGGTGGGAATTGTGAAGACAGAGCAAATGCTAATGGTTCATAATAGCTCTGTCAAAGGCACTCAGAGCCAGCAGTGCTAAGGACATGAGTTTGAGACTGGGTCAAGGTTTGTATCTCACATGGGGTTCATAATAATCGGCATGTTGAAAACACTGCTTCAGCGCTGCTTATAATCCTAGGTTTGAGCCAAGAGTCTCGGTCTATATGTGTACATCTCTCTCTCTCGCTCTCATTCAGAGTGTTCATAAGACATTCACATCCTCACTGCACGGTTGACTACGTGCGGTGCGAAATCAGTTATACAGCGAGGGAAAAAAGTATTTGATCCCCTGCTGATTTTGTACGTTTGCCCACTGACAAAGAAATTATCAGTCTATAATTTTAATGGTAGGTTATTTGAACAGTGAGAGACAGAACAACAACAACAAAATCCATAAAAACGCATGTCAAAAATGTTATAAATTGATTTGCATTTTAATGAGGGAAATAAGTATTTGACCCCCTCTCAATCAGAAAGATTTCTGGCTCCCTGTACATACATACAACCGCGTACACACTCACAGACACACACACACACATGTTCGGTCACACATACGCTCTTACAAAAGACAAAGATCCCCCATATAGCTTGAAGAGACGGTTGGGGCAAGTGCTGTTAGTGCGCACCTATGAAGGCAGGCACGGGACTGCTTCAGTGGCGATGTTTACACACCGCTTGAGGCTGAGTCGACCTAGGGAGGCCCAGGATCGGTTAAGATATTCACCACTGTTCAGATAATCGTCACTGGTGTTGACTGTGAGCGGGAATCGAACTCGGGTCGCCGGGTTCGTAGCGCAGCCGCGCTAACCGCTACATCAGCACTCACCACAGACACTCTTATAAACACACACACACACTCGATCTCGCACACGCACAGTCAATTCACCTGTTGTTTTCTCCTGAAGTCGATATAAAATGTCCAGGCAGGCCCATCTCATGTCCAAGTTGAGGTGGAATAAATGCCAGGACGGAGGATACACCTGCAGGGAAGATCACAGGAGGTGAATGACAAATGAAAATACAGACACCCCAACACAGCCAATACACCACCACTTCCCGCAAAAAACACAAAGACAAAGATCCCCTATATATCTTCTTGGTTCTTTCGGTAAAGTCACGTAGAAGGGAAGTAATACAATAATAAAAATAAAACATAAGAAAATAATTCTCACGACGTTTCGGCCACAACACAAGCAGCCGTCCTCAGGTGGACAGACCTGAAGTAATAAAATAATAAAAATAAAACATCACAAAATAATTATGTTTTATTTTTATTATTAAAATTAAAAAAATTAAACATAATACATTTTCTTGGTTCTTTCGGGAAAGTCACGTAGAATGGAAATAATAAAATAATAAAAATAAAACATAATAAAATGTATTATGTTTATTTTTGTTATTAATAATAAAATAATAAAAATAAAACATAAAATGTATTATTTTATTTTTGTTAATAATAAAATAATAAAAATAAAACATAAAATGTATTACGTTTTATTTTTGCTATTAATAATAAAATAATAAAAATAAAACATTATAAAATGTATTAGGTTTTATTTTTATTATTAATAATAAAATAATAAAAATAAAACTTAATCAAATGTATTATGTTTTATTTTTATTATTTCATTATTTCCCTTCTACGTGACTTTACCGAAAGAACCAAGAAGATGAATCCCTGCAGTCACGAAAGCTTTACATCGAAATCCCCTGTATAGCTTCAACAGACTGTTGAGACAAGTGCTGTTCGCAAGCGCCTATTAAGGCCGGAACGAGAAACGGGGGGGGCCTTTGTCTCCCTCATCGCGATGTTTACACACCGCACCAGGTACTAATTTGAGGCTGAGTCGACCTAGGAGAAGCTCAGGACCGGTTCAGATAATCGTCACCGGCGTTGGCCGTGAGCGGGAATCGAACGCGGGTCGCCGGGTTCATAGCGCAGCGCCACCGCTCCCCGCACACATACGCATGTACAAACACGCACACACAACCTAAGACACGCGCTCCAACACACGCGAACACCCGCCTACGTGCCCAGGACTGACTGTTGTTAGCGTGGCACCGTCAGAAGGCACGGTGGACGTGTGTGCGTGCCTTGGCGGAGGGCTGGTGAGCGGGGAAGTCACTCAGTGATCCCAGGTGCTGTAGCAGGGAGCTCAGCTCTGCAAGCACGCGGGATGGGAGGGAGTCCTGTAGAGGGCTGACTGTGTGTGGGGTGGTGCACACATCCAGCCAGCTGTCGTACACACACACACACAGCGTACACGCACACGTGTTACACACAGCACACACACAGCACACACACAGTGTACACACATACATACACACAGCACACACACAGCACACCCACAGCGTAACACACATATATGTTACACACAGCACACACACATACATGTTACACACAGCACACACACATTCATGTTACACACAGCACACACACATTACACACATGTTATACACATTACACTGACACATGTTACACACAGCACACACACGTTACACACCTTATACACATTACACTGACACATGTTACACACTGCACACACACATTACACACATGTTATACACATTACACTGACATGTGTATCACACAGCACACACATTACACATATGTCATACACACGTTACACACACACGTTATACGTACGCATTACACATGTTACACACACGTTATACTTACACACTTACATGTTACAAACGTCATACTTACACCAGTTAAACGAAGCACACACGTTAAACATACAATACACACGCTATATACACACGTATTCACACGGCACACATTAATAATACGATATACACACGCACAGACGTGGCATTAGACACACTATACAGATTCAACATACTATGTACATGCATACATATCACACATCGGACACGGCAATATTACTACGATGATCATGGTGCGGTGTGTGGATGTGCACGGTTTGTCTTATAAGAGCGTAGTTAAGTCATGTTCTACACGCTTTCATTTAACTCACTCTGTCTGTTGTCGTTATTGTTGTTGTATCTTCAAATCTCGTAACTCAATTTTAACCCACTTACCAATGTGGTATCCGACTGCAAACTTGGTATAATGATGACAAAAATATATTCTGTCATTAAAAATAACTAAGAATATATTTTTAAATCCTTTATATTAAGTTCGCTTGCTTGCTTGCTTACGACCGTGCAAACCTTTCGGTCGTTTTTTAACCCACTTCCCGTGATCCAATCGAGCTGACATTTTGCACACAGACTCGTTGTGCGAGACAATTAATGTTCGTGAAAATTTTTTTCCAAATTTTACACTGTTTAGGGAAAACAAATTAAATATTTAATTACCAATTGTTTAATACTGCAGACAATCATCTGACCCATAGGTGGCAGCCATCTCAAGCCAGAGGACGAGAGGACTCTAGCCGCCACGCATATAAAGGATTTAGAGTGAAAAACTTTGTTTTTACGGGTTATACTTATTTGCATTCTTTTTTATACGTTACGTTTCGGCTTGGGTCTAATTGTCCACGCTCAACTGACGTTGGCTATAATTGGCCCCGGTCCCTTACGTTGTGGCAAGCTTAGGGGCCACTGGAGTCGTGGAGTTCTTCCATTACTAGTACATTTCATGAAAGCGTGTTTTTTTTAAGTTTTTTTAAATATTACTTTTTTTTTCAATATACTTGAATATACTTTAAAAGACCGATGCTCGCCATCGAACGAAGGCGGCACCGCATCGCGCGCCGCTTTCAGACGCGCGTTCAGTGGCCGTCTGGAACGCTCTTCCTTACCGATATGAGGAAGCCATTGGGAGCTCTGCCACTTTTAAATCATCAACTGACGTTGGCTGCAATTGCCCACGGCCCCTTACGTTGTGGCAAGCTTCGGGGCCACTTCCTGGAGTCGTGGAGTTCTGCCATTACTAGTACATTTCATGAAAGCGTGTTTTTTAAAAAGTTTTTTTTAATATTACTTTTTTTTTCAATATACTTGTATATACTTTAAAAGACCGATGCTGCCATCGACGAAGGCGGTCACCGCATCGCGTGCCGCTTTCAGACGGCGTTCAGTGGCCGTCTGGAACGCTCTTCCTTACCGATATGAGGAAGCCATTGGGAGCTCTGCCACTTTTAAATTATCAACTGACGTTGGCTGTAATTGCCACGGCCCTTACGTTGTGGCAAGCTTAGGCCACTTCCTGGAGTCGTGGAGTTCTTCCATTACTAGTACATTTCATGAAAGCGTGTTTTTTAAAAAGTTTTTTTTAATATTACTTTTTTTTTTCAATATACTTGTATATACTTTAAAAGACCGATGCTGGCCATCGGACGAAGGCGGTCACCGCATCGCGCGCCGCTTTCAGACGCGCGTTCTGGCCGTCTGGAACGCTCTTCCTTCCGATATGAGGAAGCCATTGGGAGCTCTGCCGCTTTTTCATCATCTCGATCAGGGCTGGGGAACCTTTTTTCTGACAAGGGCCATTTGGATATTTATAACATCATTCGCGGGCCATGCAAAATTGTCAACTTCAAAATGAGCCTGTTGTTATATTTGGTCAAACAATTAACTCGCCCTAATGCGATGGGCTGGAACTGTTTCTCTTTGGCGAGGCGTGTGATGTTAGCTGGTATTGATGATGATGCTGCTACTCGCAACTGCTTTTCCAGGTTTGCTCCTAGATTTGTTGAATTTCGAGTCCCGCCTGCGGTTGCCTGGCAGGGCCAGAGACCAAATGATTTCGCGGGCCGGACGTTCCCCACCCCTGATTTAAGTTGACAAACTCATTTCTTTAGAACCTCGTTGTTGTGTTGAGTTTGTTGTCCTTTCACCGCACCTCCGATTAGCACGGGAGGCTACGTAAGTTCCACATCGTGCATAAATAGAGAAGCACAGGATCATGTGGAGACCCATAGACTCAGATAGAGACCCACAGACTTGCATAGATTGAACACAATAGAAATGTCTCTAAAACTCAGACGCTGTCGCCTCGACAGACCTGTTCTTCACCTGAGGACGGCTGCTTGCGTTGTGGCCGAAACGTCGTGAGAATTATTTTATTATGTTTTATTTTTATTATTTTTTACTTCCCTTCTACGTGACTTTACCGAAAGAACCAAGAAGATGAATCCCTGCAGTCACGAAAGCTTTAAATCGAAATTTAAGACCACAAACTTGCATATTGAACACAATAGAAATGTCTCTAAACTGCTTTTTGGTGCTACTAAGTTCCACATCCGTGCATATATAGAGAAGCACAGGCTCAGTGGAGACCCATAGACTCACATAGAGACCACAGACTTGCATAGATTGAACACAATAGACTTTTAAAAAATGTCTCTAGACCTGTTCTTTGTTTACTTGGTTGTCCGTCCCCCGCACCTCCAGTTTGCCCGGCCTGCTACGTACAGGGGTGGTGTGAAAGAAGTTGAACGTGCCGTACGTGAGATGCGATGCTGCTGCTGCTGCTGCCGATGATGCTCTCACCGATAGATGCTGATGCGGACATACAGCATGAACTTCACACACTCCTTCCGAATGCCCTCAGCTTCGCAGTGAATTCCTTTGAGCTGCCCTAAATACACACACACACACAAATATACGTACAAGGTCCCCCGCGAAAGCCTTCGACTGTTGGGGCAAGTGCTGTTAACGAGAAGCGCCTATGAAGGCCGGCACGGCACACGAGGGGTGGTGTGGCGCAGCACCACGCCCGGCCGCCTTTGTCTCCCCAGTGGCGATGTTTCTAAACACCGCACCAGGTACTCGTTTGAGGCCGAGTCGACCTAAGAGAGGCCCAGAACGCGATTCAGATAATCGTCGGGTTCGTAGCACAGCGCGCTAACCGTTGCACTACCGCTCCCCTATACACACTCAACAACAAGCGCCATTCGCCACTAAGTGGCGGTGACGTCACCACGGCGCTTGTGCCAGGCCATGTGCACGTTGAAGCCACGTGAAGTGTCGAACGCCCGCTGGCAGGAGGTCACGGGGCAGACCCAGGTGCCATAGGTCGACTGACTGAGATGACTTGCCTATGCACCAAATGTACCCCTACTGTGCCAACATACACACACAGATATACATACAAAGACCCCCCCCCCCCCACCACCTATAGGCTTAGACTGTTGGGCAAGTGCTGTTAGCGAGTACGGATGAAGGCTGCCGTGGCACACAAAGGGGGTGGCACAGCCACATACAGCTCCTTACGCAGCAGGGCATGCAGGGAACAAAACCAAATTAAAAGCATTCTGGGAAGGGTGGCAATGGGTCAGATGACTGCACAAGAGGTGGGAATTAGAAGGTCACTCATTTAAGGCTGAGCTTACCTGGTGGCGTATCACTCACCACTGTGTTGTGTGCGAGTTAAAATACGTGTGCGTGTGTGTGTGTGCGTGTGTGCGTGTGTGCGTGTGTGTGTGTGCGTGTGTGCGTGTGTGCGTGTGTGCGTGCGTGTGTGTGTGCGTGCCGATCAGTGGGGAATGGTAGTGTAGCGGTTATCGCTACGCTGCGCTACAAACCCGGCGACCAGAGTTTGATTCCCGCTCACGGCCAACATCGATGACGATTATATGAGCCGGTCCTGGGCCTCCCTAGGTCGACTCAGCCTCAAATGAGATGTGTAAACATGGCCACTGGGAGATAAAGGAGGCTGGGCGTGGTGCTGGCCACCAACCCCCTCGTGTGCCGTGCCGGCCTTCATAGGTGGTCGCGAACAGCACTTGCCCCTCCAGTCTGTTAAAGGCTATACGGGCTATCTTTGTATCTGTGTATATGTGTAAGTCCGTACGTGCGTGCGTAAACTCGTGCATGTGTGTATGTCTTTGTGAGTAAACTCACGTGTGTATGTAAGCTCGTGCATGTCTGCCTTTTGTGTAAACCCATGTGTGTGTAAAACTGTGTATGTGTGTGTAAGACCNTGTGTGTGTGTGTGTCTTTGTGTGTGAGCCCATGCGTGTGTGTATGTCTTTGTGTGTAAGCCCGTGTGTGTGTATGTCTGTGTGTAACCACGTGTGTGTGTGTTAGCCCATGCCTCCGTGTGTGTGTGTCTTTGTGTGTAAGCCCGTGTGTGTGTATGTCTGTGTGTATGTCTGTGTGTATGTCTGTGTGTGTGTATGTCTGTGTGTATGTCTGTGTGTATGTCTGTGTGTAAGCATGTGTGTGTGTTAGCCCATGCCTCCGTGTGTGTGTATGTCTTTGTGTGTAAGCCCGTGTGTATGTCTGTGTGTAAGCACGTGTGTGTGTGTCAGCCCATGCCTCATTGTGTGTGTGTGCGTATGTCTTTGTGTGTAAGCCCGTGTGTGTATGTCTGTGTGTATGTCTGTGTGTAAGCCCGTGTGTGTGCGTATGTCTTTGTGTGTAAGCCCGTGTGTGTGTATGTCTGTGTGTAAGTACGTGTGTGTGTGCGTATGTCTTTGTGTGTAAGCCCGTGTGTGTGCGTATGTCTTTGTGTGTAAGCCCGTGTGTGTGTGTGCGTATGTCTGTGTGTAAGCCCGTGTGTGTGTGCGCGTATGTCTTTGTGTGTAAGCCCGTGTGTGTGTGCGCGTATGTCTTTGTGTGTAAGCCCGTGTGTGTGCGTATGTCTTTGTGTGTAAGCCCGTGTGTGTGTATGTCTGTGTGTAAGTACGTGTGTGTGTGTGCGTATGTCTTTGTGTGTAAGCCCGTGTGTGTGCGTATGTCTTTGTGTGTAAGCCCGTGTGTGTGCGTATGTCTTTGTGTGTAAGCCCGTGTGTGTGCGTATGTCTTTGTGTGTAAGCCCGTGTGTGTGCGCGCGCGGAGCTAAACCCGGAATAAATTTTAAATCCGCAGCAGCAGAAAGAAAAGAAGAAAAGGGAGGGAGAAGAGAGGGAACTCTAAAGCTGTGTCTGTAGCCAGCACAAACCCCGAGAGCTGCTCCGTGTGTGTGTGTGCGCGAGTGTGTGAGAGGCGCGTGCGTGTGTGTGTGCGCGAGTGTGTGAGAGGCGCGTGCGTGTGTGTGTGTGCGCGAGTGTGTGAGAGGCGCGTGCGTGTGTGCGAGCGGAGTCTATGGCAGCGCCAGCCTTAATAGGTGCTCGCTAACGCAAGTTGCCGCGGGAGTATTTTAAAGGCAACAGGGGGATCTTTTCGAGTCAATTTTCAAAGACGGTCGGGCATAGTGTTGGCCGCCCACCCCTCGTGTACCGTGCCGGCCTTCATAGGTGCTACTCGCTAACAACACTTGCCCCAACAGTCTGTTAAGGCTACACGGGGGATCTTTATATCTGCGCGAGTGTATACGCGTGAAACTGTCTATAGCTGCGCGTGTGTCCAGTCAAATCCATGGCACCTGGGTCTTTCCCGTGACCCCCTCCTGCCAGCAAGCCTTCAACACTTCACGTGGCTTCAAAGTGCAGCTAGCCTGGCACAAGCGTCGTGGTGACGGGGATTGTTGTTGTGTCCGGCAGAGTGGTGAGGCGTGGAGCAGACGTTTGCAGCGCTGCACTACGAACCTGGCCCCCCGACTTCCAATTCCCGCTCACGGCCAACCAGAGGTCGCAACCGGGTACCCGATACCCGTACCCTACCGATACCTGGCTACCCGTACCCGTTTGCGACCCTGGTGCGGCCGGGTACGGTACGGGTAGGCCGTGAGTCACTGGTGAGTCACCGTTTGTCACTCATTTCCCAACGTCTTGTCTCTTCTCACAATTCAAGTTCTTAGAATCAACCCACCGCGCCTGCAACATGGCTTCATCCCAGAGGTCGCAATCAGGTACCCGATACCCGGCCGGGTACGGGTAGGGTACCCGTTTGCGACCCTGGTGCGGCCGGGTACGGGTAAGGAATCAAAACCCGTTTGCGACCTCTGGTCCAGCACAAACCCCAACAGCCACACTATGTGTGTGTGTGTCTGTACGAATTCGTGCGTATCTTTTAACGTGTGTGTGTGTGATTGTGTGCGTCCGTGTACGTGTCTTTGCGACACTCTTTCGTGAGTGTGCGTCCGTGTGTGTGTCTGTTCGCACAGCTGAATGTGTGCGTTTGCGTCCGTGTGCGTGTCTGTTCGCACAGCTGAATGTGTGCGTTTGCATCCCGTGTGCGTGTCTGCGAGCGTGCGCACATCCGAGTTTGTTTCCCTAAGTGTCTTTCTAGATTTGAAGCTTTCGTGACTGCAAGGATTCATACGCTTAGGTTTTTTTCGGTAAAGTCACGTAGGTAAAAAATGAAATAAAAATTAATAAAAATAAATAATAAAATCACGACGTTTCGGAGGCAACACAAGTCTCCGTCATCAGTTGGGACCGTCACAGCCAGATTTGCTGCATCAAGTGAAGCCTCAGATTTGCTGTATCGAGTGAGGTCTCACTCGATACAGAAAATCTAGCTGTGACGGTTCCACCTGATGACGGAGACTTGTGCTGCCTCCGAAACGTCGTGATTTTATTATTTTACTTTTTATTAATTTTTATTTCATTTTTTACCTACATGGTGACTTTACCGATTAAACTAAAAGTATGAATCCCTAAGTGTCGTCATTGGTGTTGCAGTGAGCACCTGATGACGGAGACTTGTGTTGCCTCCGAAACGTCGTGATTTTTATTATTTACTTTTATTAATTTTATTTCATTTTTACCTACATGGTGACTTTACCGATTAAACTAAAAGTATGAATCCCTAAGTGCCGTCATTGGTGTTGCAGTGAGCACCTGATGACGGAGACTTGTGTTGCCTCCGAAACGTCGTGATTTTTATTATTATTTTATTTTATTAATTTTTATTTCATTTTTACCTACATGGTGACTTTACCGATTAAACTAAAAGTATGAATCCCTAAGTGCCGTCATTGGTGTTGCAGTGAGCACTTGCCCCAACAGGCTGTTGGGAGGCTATCGGGGGAACTTTGTCTTCGGAAATGTCTGCTTGTCTTTGTGCATGTGTCAGTCAGTGTACGTGTGGAGCAATGGTGCAGTGGTTCGCACACCGCTCTACGATACCGGCTACCCTAGTTCGATTCCCGTTGATGGTCAACTCCAGTGACGGTTATCTGAACCGGTCATGGGCCTCCCCTAGGTCGACTCGATCTATAATGAGTACCTGATGCTGCGTACAAACATCGCATCTGTGTGTGTGTATATGCCGGGCGTGGTGCTGGCCACCCACCCCCTCGTGTGCCGTGTCGGCCTTAATAGGTGCTACTCGCTAACTGCACTTGCCCCAACAGTCTCTAAAGCCTATACGGGGGATCTTTGTGTGTGTTTGCGAGTGTGTACGTGTGTTCTATGCGTGAGTATACATGTGTGAAAGTGGACTTTCGCATATATAAAAAAGATAAATCCACGTGAAAACACGTACAAACATCTGTGTATCTGTGAGTGCACACGCTATTTTGATGTAAGCGTATCTGCGTTGTCACTGTGCGTATATCTCGATGTGTTTACGTATGTGTGCGTATCTGTGCGTTCGTATATATTCGTGGACATACGTGTGTGTGTGTGTGAAAGAGAATGTTTGTGTGCGTATGTAGTTCTCCGTGTGGGTGTGTATGCGTGTGTATATCTATAGTGTCCAGTATATCTCTAGAAGTGTATTCGCGTGTGTGTGTGTACGTATATTTATACGAGTGCGCGTAGATATACATCTTTATGGAGGTTTGTGCGTGTGAAGCATGTGTATGTGCATGTATATCTCTTTGCATGGGAGCATGTGCGTGTGCGTTTGAGCATGTGTGTAAGCGTGTGTGCGCGTGTGTGCGCGTGTGCGAGCGCGTGTGTGTGTGTGCATGTGTGTAAGCGTGTGTGTGCGTGTGTGTGCGCGTGTGCGTGTGTTGCAGCATGTGTGTGCGTGTGTGCGAGCGTGTGTGTGTGCATGTGTGTAAGCGTGTGTGTGCGAGCGCGTGTGTGTGTGCATGTGTGCGAGCGCGTGTGTGTGCGTGTGTGTGCGAGCGCGTGTGCGAGCGCGTGTGTGCGAGCGCGTGTGTGCGTGTGCGAGCGCGTGTGCGAGCGCGTGTGTGCGTGTGTGCGAGCGTGTGTGCGAGCGCGTGTGTGTGCGCGTGTGTGTGTGCGAGCGCGTGTGTGTGCGCGTGTGTGTGTGCGTGTGTGCGAGCGCGTGTGTGCGCGTGTGTGTGTGCGAGCGCGTGTGTGTGCGTGCGAGCGCGTGTGTGCGCGGGTGTGTGCGAGCGCGTGTGTGTGTGTGCGCGTGTGTGTGCGAGTGCGTGTGTGTGTGCGTGTGTGCGAGCGCGTGTGTGTGTACGTGTGTGTGTGTGTGCGAGCACGTGTGTGTGCGTGTGTGTGCGTGTGTCTGTGTGCGAGCGCGTGTGTGTAAGCGTGTGTGTGTGCGTGTGTGTGTGCGAGCGCGTGTGTGTGCGTGTGTGTGCGATTGTTAGCGCCGTCAATCAATGCCGTGAGCTCCGTTGTGGCCGCTCAGCCTTTGAGTGACGGCGTAAAGACGGAGAGAGAGGGGGGGGGAGAGGCAGGAGGGAGACGGGACACACACAGGAGAGACAAGAGAGAGGAGTAGTGAGTGTGTGTGTGTGAGACTCACACACACGGGAGAGAGAGAGATGGAGAGAATGAATGACAGACAGATGGATAGGCAGAGGCACATACGAACAGACAGAGGGAGACAGAGGCACATCGATACAGGGGGTAACAAGACACAAAGAGGGGCAGAGGGACAGGCAGATGCAAAGGCAGGCACAGGGAAAGACATCGACACGGGGAGGGGTGAAGAAAAGCGACCGACCCACAGACAGAGGGACAGAGACATACCGACACATGGGTGCGGACGAAAATACGCAAAGAACTGCAGACAAGACGGAGACAAAAACCAACAGACATGCCACAGAAAGAAAGAGAAACTGGCAGAATGTACAAACATCCAGAGCGGGTGAGGCAGAGACAACGAGAGGTGGAGAGGGCCGAGGAAGATTGCGATAGACAACCGAGTAAGACGAGACAGACAGAGAGAGAGAGACAGAGACACATGGAGACACTCTGAGATGCAAAGAATGAAAATACGGCCGAGATGGTGATTTTGTGGGAGACTGAATCAAGAGAAACGACGAAGAATTGGAGAATGGGATTCGTACAGAGATGCACAAATACACATGCAGAGACACAGAGACAAAGGAAGAGACAGAGTTTGGAATAATTAATAAGGGAGGCCAATAAAAGATGATATGAGAGACATACGAAAATGAGAATGAGTGAGACACATGGCAAGAGAGAATGATGCAGGGGTAGTGGAAAGAGAAACAGAGAGACAGACACAGGGAACACACAAAGAAAACAAGGATGCAAGCCCACACACAGTAGCAGACAGAGCGAGGGACACAGAGGTAAGATGGAGAGTTTAGGGAAATGCAAAGAGACACACNGAGAGAGAGAGAGAGAAACAGCGGGACAGAGAGACATGGAGAAACAGAGGACTGGAGAGACACGGAGACAGATGAAGAGTTTGAGAGAGAGAAGGCAACAGAGAAACTGAGCTAGCGAGGCCAGGAGAGGCAGAGAGAGAGATGGAGAGAAATGGACAGGGAAAAACACTCAGGAAGCATGAACACAGAAACACGGTGAGACAAACAGAAAATAAGTGGACATAATTCTAGATTTGAAGCTTTCGTGACTGCAAGGATTCATACTCTATGTTTTTTTGCGGTAAGGTCACGTAGGTGAAACAATTAACACAATAAAATAATCAAATAATGAAAATAAAACATCATAAAATACAATTCTCACGACGTTTCGGCCACAACGCAAGCAGCCGTCCTCAGGTGAAGAACAGGTCTGTCGAGAAGACAGCGTTTAAGACGCTGTCTTACGACTGCGTTGTGGCCGAAACGTCGTGAGAATTGTATTTTATTATGTTTAATTTTTATTATATTATTTCCCTTCTACGTGACTTTACCAAAGAACCAAGAAGATGAATCCCTGCAGTCACGAAAGCTTTAAATCGAAAAATAAAATAAATGAAACAACTAAATTAAATCACGACGTTTCGGAGGCAACACAAGCCTCCCTCGTCAGGTGTATAAAGGCACAGCAAAATAACTATAGCTACAGTTATTTTGCTAATTGTTTTAGCTACGTGACTTTACCGGNAAAAAACAAAGAGTAGCAAGTGGACAGACAGTAGGAGCAGCGATATAGACACACAAATACATAGATAGACACAGACACTGACAGAGAGATGCAGACAAAAGGATGAAATGAAACGTGGAAATAGGAAGATAGCAAAAATTTGATAAACAGAAACACGGGGAGCGATGAGAGACGCTAGGAGATATTGAGATGCAGGGAAACAATGAGACATGGACAGACAAGGAGACATCAGGGAGAGACAGAGAGACACTGGGAGACACAGAGACACCGAGACACAGAGAGACACTGGAGACACAGAGACACACCGAGACACCAGGAGACTTCAGGAGAGACAGGGAGATACTGGAGACATTGAGATGCAGAGAAAACAATGAGACATGGACAAACACTGAGCATTAGGAGAGACAGAGAGACACACCGAGACACAGAGACTCGGAGAGACAGAGAGACACACGAGACACAGGAGACTTCAGGAGAGACGAGAGACACACCGAGACACCAGGAGACTTCAGGAGAGACAGAGAACACACAGACACCAGGAGATTCAGGAGAGACAGAGAGACACTGGAGACATTGAGATGCAGATAAAACAATGAGACATGGACAAACACTGAGACATCAGGAGAACGGAGAGACACACGAACACAGGAGACACCAGGAGAGACAGAGAGACCTGGGAGACATTGAGACCGGGCAGACACAGAGACGGGGGGGGGTGTTGGGTCGGGGTGAGTGGAGTGCACGGGTGTCAATCAAAGCTCCCTTGAAAACAGTCGGCAACTGTAAAAGGCAACACACGCCAACTCACAGCCCTCTCTCACACACACATGCGTGCACACTGTTACAAGCAATACATACAAAGATCCCCATATAGCCTTAACAGACTGTAGGGGAATGTGTTAGCGACCGGAACGGTACACGAGAGGGGGGTGGGTGGCCACCACCACGCCGACCGCCTTTGTCTCCCCAATGCCGGACTCTGGGCCGAGTCGACCTAGGGAGGCCCGGACGGCAGTAATGTACGGCCGTGAGCGGGTGGCTCAAGGCAGCGCGTTCGTAGCCAGTGGCCATTGTGACACCTCTCACACACACACACACACCGCACGCACACTCACAAACAAAGATAAAGATCCCCTGTACAGCTTCACAGACTGCAGGGCAAGTGCTGTTAGAGAGCATCTGTCCGAACGACAAACGAGGGGGGTGGGTGGCGAAAATCACGCCTGGCCACCTTTGTTTCCCCAATGCGCTTATCAACGGCCATCGATCTAGGGAGGCCCGAAACCAGTCAGTATTTGTAATCACGCAGGGAATTGAGCTCAAGGCCCGAGTGTACACAGTGTGTACCATTGTGCCACCGCTCCCTACTCACACAAAGACAAAGACCCCCCGTATAGCCTTAACAGACTGCAGGGCAAGTGCTGCTAGCGAGCACCTATGAAGGCCGGCACGGCACACGAGGGGTGGTGGCCAGCACCACGCCCGGCCGCCTTTGTCTCCCTAGTAGCGATGTTTACACACCGCACCACGTACTCATTTGAGGCCGAGTCGACCAGGACCGGTTCAGATAATCGTCACTGGCGTTGGCCGTGAGCGAGAATCGAACCCGGGTCGCCAGGTTCGTAGCGCAGCGTAGCGCTAAGCGCTACACTACGCTCCCACTAACACAGACACGCAGACACACCACACGCACACAAACATGCACACACACACACGCACGCCCAGTGGTGTCCGTGATGGGTATTGAGTGGCTGTCTGGCCTCGCCCGCACGGCTCTGCTGGGGCTGTGTCAACCTGGGCTCGTTATAGGCACATCGACCCGCGTGTGTGCGACTGTGTGGGGCAAGTGCTGTTACACACACACGCGCGTGGATAGAGACACACTCACGTGCGCACTGATGCTCACTCATACACGCACGGACAGAGACCCACTCGCCACTCGTGACAAAGAAGTCCACGGATACACTCGCAACAACAACCGCACTTTGCCTCCAAGTGGAGGTGATGTCACCACAATGCTTGTGCCAGGCTGGGTGCACCCACAGCAACACACACACATGGATAGATACACCCAGACACAACCTACAAATCGCCGTTCGCCACTAGTGGTGGTGACATCACCACAGCGCTCGTGCCAGGCCAGGTGCACACAGTCGCACACTTAGGACACAAACACACGCAACTTCACAGATGGATAGATGTACGTACACACGCGCAAGCAGACGCAGGCATACACACAAGTGGATCGTCACACAAAGACAAAGATGCCCCCTATAGCCGACACAGGCTGGGAAGGCAAGTTCTATTAGCGAGCACCTATGAAGGTCGGCACGGCACACGACAGGAGGGGCGGTTCACAACAACCGCACGCATGCTTACAGACTCAGAAAAAAAATAAAATTTTTTTTAATTTTACCAGGTAAGGCCCACCGAACAACACAGCTCGTTTTGAGAAGCGACCTGGCCACAAATAATAGCTCAACGAAGTGGCTCATCATTTTTGGTAAAGTCACGTAGAATGGAAATAATAAATTATAAAATAAAACATAATAAAATAATTTTCACGACGTTTCGGGCACAACGCAAGCAGACTGTCTCCTCGACAGACCTGCTCTTCACCTGAGGACGGCTGCTTGCGTTGTGGCCGAAACGTCGTGAGAATTATTTTATTATGTTTTATTTTTATTATTTAATTACTTCCCTTCTACGTGACTTTACCGAAAGAACCAAGAAGAGGAATCCCTGCAGTCACGAAAGCTTTGAATCGAAATTTTGGCTCATCATTATCACGTGGGCATTTATAGCAGCCAAATAATAAAAATCGCATGTCGATTCTAAATGTGGAGGTGAAAAAACCGGGGGACACGGGAGAAAAATCCACACGATCACAGCGGAGAACACGCAAACTCCAAACATTACAGCAGGGGTCAGGGTCGGGATCAACCCATGACCTCCTGCACACAAGGCGAGGTAGTTAACATTTCACCACTGTGGATGCCAGTGGCGGCTGCTTGCGTTGTGGCCGAAACGTCGTGAGAATAATTTATTGTTTTATTTTTATTATTTATTACTTCCTTCTACGTGACTTTACCGAAAGAACCAAGAAGAAGAAGACATACAGATCGTTACATACGTACACAGACCCACGCACACCGATACGAAGAAACATAACTACACAAATAGACAAACACTCACAGCACATACACACACGTATTCATATAATGACGGACATGCACTGCCCTTATGTCAATCCACTGCGAGATGAGGCCTCCCAAACAGTCCGTGCGGGTCACAAGGCTTGCTTGACCACACTTGACCACGATGGTCAGTGCGATTGGCAAAGACAGTGGAGCATAGACATGGAGCATAGAAGCACAGTACAACAGGGTATTTTTTTCTTCTCNTGCAATATCCACCACTGCCCAAGGCAGGCTGGCATGCGTGCTGGTCACTCATTCAAGCACTATCCAGGCTCAACCTTGCTTAGCCTTCAAAGATGTGATGAGGCCAGGTGCATGCCGGGTGATTTGTTCATGCGCTGTGCGTGTGTGTGTGTGCGCGTGTGTACCACACTCAGTCATCTCAGTCATCTCGGTCAGTCGACCCGTGGCACCTGGGTCTGCCCCGTGACCTCCTGCCAGCGGGCGTTCGACACTTCACGTGGCCTCAAGGTGCACTTGGCCTGGCACAAGCGTCGTGGTGACGTCACCGCCACTTAGTGGGAATGGCGGTTGTTGTTGTTGTACCACACTAGGCCAGGCTATGTGCACCTTGAGGCCACGTGAAGTGTCGAACGCCCGCTGGCAGGAGGTCACGGGGCAGACCCAGCAGGTGCCACGGGTCGACTGACTGAGATGACCGAGAGCCTGGCACAAGCGTCGTGGTGACGTCACCGCCACTTAGTGGCGAATGGCGGTTGTTGTTGTTGTTGTACCACACTAGCACGAGCTTATTTTGGTGTTTCCACCGTGATGATATGGAGGCTCGTGAAGGACGCTGCTGCTGGGCAGTTGGAGGCAGTCGCCCTCCAGCAACAACGGAGGGCAGAGGAACGACGCTCACAACAACGAGCGCAGCGCCAGACGGCTAAAATGCAGGTATGCATCTACCGGTCATCTCAGTCAGTCAACCCATGGCACATGCTGGGTCTGTCCCGAGACCTCCTGTCAGCGAAGCTTTCGACACTTCACGTGGCCTCAAAGTGCACCTAGCCTGGCACAGGCCCGTGGTGACGTCACCGTGACTTCGTGGCGAATGGCGGGGTATTGGTATTGATATCGCACTAACAGCACTTGCCCCAACATTCTGTTAAGGCTATAGGGGGGGATCTTTGTCTTTGTACCGCACTGCGCTACAATGCTGTAGAGAGTATAGGGGAGACCTTTGTGTTTGTCATTTTATACCGAATATAATGTTGGTGTGTGCATGGTTATGACACAGAGACAGTGGTACGAAGGCTCACCGAAGTCTAGGATGTTGTTATGACTCATGTTTTGTAGTTTCATGATGGCCTGCCTGTGACACACACACACAGACACAAGCACACACGAACATTAGCGCCATCTCGATGTAAAGCTTTCGTGACTGCAGGGATTCATCTTCTTGGTTCTTTCGGTAAAGTCACGTAGAAGGGAAATAATAAAATAATAAAAATAAAACATAATAAAATTTCGATGTAAAGCTTTCGTGACTGCAGGGATTCATCTTCTTGGTTCTTTCGGTAAAGTCACGTAGAAGGGAAGTAATAAAAGAACCAAGAAGATTAGCGCCATCATCGTCACCATCATCATTGTCATCGTCACCATTGCTACCATCACCGCCGTCTTTAATGTCATCGTCACTATCACTGCCAATATGCAATCGTCGTGATCACCGTGATTGGGAGTAGAAAGTGGCAGGAAAGTGTTCGTCGAAAATACAATTTTTGAAGAAATGGTTGTGATGGGTGGACGCGTGGTTTGCAGGGTGGAGCATCATGAGGCAGGTCACCGAAACGATGGGCCACAGGCGAGTGACCCAGGGGCGGCGTGAAGGTGACGAGCCTCTAGCAGCGGTCCTTAACTTCAAGGACAGTGCATACATTATCAGAGTTATGTTTTTTGTTTGCATCACGACTGCAGATATTGTGGTCTATGCAAACATGACTCCTTGTAAAAAAGGTGTCAGTTTTGTTGCCAGATAAAGGGTAAAAAACCAATTATCATATTTTGCTATTGGCAAATGAGGTTCCAATGGTGTAAATAAAATAACTTTATCGGTACCAAGTCTCCCACCAGGCCATGCGGGAGGGCGTGTGGCACAGTTTGGCGGCTGCTCTTGGAGAGTGGCGTCGGTCGTGTTGCTACGGTGTGTAACAACAACAACAACCTTACTACGACGCCCCTCGAAATAAAATCGAGGCCGAACCGCTTGCGCGTTACGATATTCGACGGCGAACGGGATCCACACCCTGCAACAACTTGCAGACGTTCCCGCAGCGGGAAGGGGGTTAAGAGGTCACTGTGGGTTTCGTAAAAAACTTGGATCTGTGACTGACAAGGTCGGGACGACCTCTTTCCCGTGACCCAGACGCCACAGCGCCGCTGCCCCCCCCCCCCCCTGTCGCTCACCGAAGGAGACCGAAGAGAAGCGAGGATTTCTCCTCCAGTGCCGTCTCCGTGACAAACGCGAAGCCGAACAGCGTCGAGACGTCCACCTCGTACGCCGTCGGAGCCGGGTCCAACCGCAGGAAGAGTCTGCGGAGACGCCAGGGAGAGAGACGAGACACGGGGAGAAACGTCGGGAGGTGTGCGGAGTGACACGCGGAGGAGAGCGGAGGCATGGGGGGGGGGAGAAAGAGAGGTGGATAGAGAAGACGTGGAGGGATGCAGGGAGACTAAAAGAGATGTGAGACATGGGGAACATCAGGAGATGCCGGGAGACCAGGGCGGACAAGGTCACCACGATGGTGAGATGTTAGCTACCTCGCCTGGTATACAGGAGGTCGTGGGTTCAATCCCGACCCCTGACACCTGCTTTATATTTCGAGTCTGCGTGTCTCTCTCTCATCATCACGGTGGCTAGGAGATGTTAACTACCTCGCCTGGTGTACAGGAGGTCGTGGGTTCGATCCCAACCCTGACGCCTGCTGCTGTATATTTGGAGTTTTCGTGTCTCTCTCTCATCATCATCATCACGGTGGCTAGGAGATGTTAACTACCTCGCCTGGTATACAGGAGGTCGTGGGTTCGACACTCTCACTATCCCGTGGTAGTGTGGATTTTTCTCCAGGTCTTGTGGTTTTTCCCTCCACCTTAAGAATCGACACGCGCTTAGACTACTTGGCAGCTGCTATATATTTCCAAATGATGAGCCACTTCGTTGAGCTATCATTTGTGGCCAGGTCGCTTCTGAAAAAGAGCTGTATAGCTCAATGGGATTAACCTGAAGTAAAAATGATAGTTGAGTTTAATAAGTGGGAGACACGAGACGATGGAGAGGTAACGGGACACATGAGGAGACGCACAGAGGTGAAGGGAGACACAAAAGGCAAGGGAGACACAGGGAGACATGGGGAGACACAGGAAGCCATGAGGAGACACAGGGAGACACGGGGAGACACAGGGAGACATGGGGAGACACAGGGCAGACATGGGGAGACACAGGGAGACATGGGGAGACACAGGGAGACATGGGGAGCCATGAGGAGACACAGGGAGACATGGGGAGACACAAGGAGACACTGGGAGGCAAGGGGAGACACAAGGAGACATGAGGAGACACTGAGAGACATGGGAGACACAGGGAGACATGGAGAGACACAGGGAGACATGGAGAGACACAGGGAGACATGGAGAGACACAGGGAGACACAGGGAGGCAAGGGGAGACACAAGGAGACATGAGGAGACACTGAGAGACATGGGAGACACAGGGAGACATGGAGAGACACAGGGAGACATGGAGAGACACAGGGAGACACAGGGAGGCAAGGGGAGACACAAGGAGACATGAGGAGACACTAAGAGACATNGGGAGACACAGGGAGACATGGAGAGACACAGGGAGAATGGAGAGACACAGGGAGACACAGGGAGGCAAGGGGAGACACAAGGAGACATGAGGAGACACTGAGAGACATGGAGAGACACAGGGAGGTAGAGACACAGGGAGACATGAGAGAGACACAGGGAGACACAGGGAGACAAGGGAGGACAAGGGAGAGGAGACATGAGGAGACACAGGGAGACATGGGAGACACAGGGAGACATGGAGAGACACAGGGAGATACATGAGACACAGGAAGGCAGAGACACGGGGAGCCATGAGGAGACACAGGGAGACATGGGAGGTGGGGAGGGAGACATGGAGAGACATAGGGAGACACAAGGAAGCAGANGAGACACGGGGAGCCATGAGGAGACACAGGGAGACATGGGAGACACAGGGAGACATGGAGAGACATAGGGAGACACAAGGAAGCAAGAGGAGACACAGGGAGGCATGGAGAGACACAGGGAGACATGAGGAAACNGGAGGAGGCATGGAGAAACAGAGAGGTGAGCGGAGGTGAAGTGAGACACAGAGAGACAAAGGGAGGCAATCTGAGCCCCGGCGAGGTGAGGGGAGGTCAGAGGAGCAACAGGGAGACGAGGCGACGCACAAAGAGGCACGTGGACGCGCGGGGAGGACTCGCGGAGATGGACGGTGGAACAGAGATGCAACACAAGTCCAAGTACATATTGAACACAACATCATCCGCCATTCGCCACAAGTGGCGGTGTGTCTTCAACTCGGCGCACGTGCAAAGCGAGGTGCACTGTGAGGCCAAAGGGTTGNTTTTTTTTTAGAAGGCTCGCGACAGACCCAGGTGCTGTGGGTTAACAAGCCGAGGCGATTGGCAGATGCACCACCCGACAGTCAGGCACGCGCAAAAACTCACCACACGCACACACACACATATATAAAGATCCCCGTGTAGCCATGCAGACCGCTAGGGCAAAGGCTGTTAGCGAGCACTTATTAAGGCCGGCACGGTTCACGAAGAAGTGGTGTGCCCTGTGGTTCTTTCGGTAAAGTCAGGTAGGTGAAAATAAAATTAATAATAAAATAAAAAATTTAATAATAAAAATACAATTTAAATAACGAATTAAATCATTTTTATTTATTTTTTTCTATTATTATTTTTTATTTTAAAAATATTTTCACCTACGTGACTTTACCGAAAGAACCCAAGAATATGGATCCTTGCAGTCACGAAAACTTCAAATCTAGAATTAAGTGGCGTGCCAATACGTACACACCGTACCAGGCACTCGTGTACGGCTGAGTCAACCTATAGGAGACCCAGTAGATTCCTTGTATCGTGATGATGCCGATAATACAAATCGGGATAAAACTGGGAGAAATTACAACAGTAAGACACAAAGACACGTAGGTTTTTACTTTTGCAGACGCATACACATACACACAGACGCACCCGGCCAGCAGGGTTAAGTTCCCGCTCACGGCTAACATCAGTGGCGAGTGATATTTCAACCGGCTCCGGGCATCAGCATCCCCTACTCTTCAACAAACCCATAGTTCGCCAGCTACGAACGATGGGCCAAATAACCCTTCATCCAGCAGTGGAATGACACAAAAGGGCAGCAAACGATTGCGTGTAACTGCCTCTGGTCGCCATGCTCACAGTTGCTCCCATTGTTACGACACTGCCAATCCCTCTAGCCACACTATAGCCGCAGTCTCCCCGGGGAGAGAGAGAGGGGAGGAGATGGAGGGGAGAGAGAGAGAGAGAAGTTGCGTGTTCTGTCTGCCACCTGCGTAGGTCAATGCAGGGTCGGCCATTGTGAAAGAAAGTAGCCAAGTAACTTATACGGGGAGGGTGAGAGGGTGGGTTGGGGAGAGGAGTGGAAAGAAGGGCCGAGATGTGGGGGAGTGAAAGACAGAGAGAGACGGTGGCTACGTATAGAACGAGAAGTGAGCGAGAGAATGAGCGACAGAACGAGCGAGAGAACGAGTGAGAGAGTGAGAGAGCGAGCGAGCGAGCGAGCGAGCGAGGGTTACATAAAACCCCGTTAAAAAAAAACATTTTACGAAATGATGAACGAAACAGTGCCGAATACACCGAGCATCTTCTTGTTTCCACTGATCGTAAAAAAAAAAAGAGACGGTGAAAAGTGACTAGGAGAGAGAGAGAGAGCGTGATGCAGCACTTGTCGTAGTTAAAAAAAAGAATATAAAACAAACAAAAACTAAATGATGAACGAAGCAAAGTGCCGACTACACCGAGCATCTTCTAGTTTCCTCTATTCATGGAGAGACATGGGGAGGCAAGGGGAGACACAGGGAGACATGGGGAGACACGGGGAGGCAAGGGGAGGCATGGGGAGACAGGGGAGACACAGGGAGACATGGGAGACAGGGAGACATGGGGGAGACAGGGAGACAGGGAGACATGGGAGACACAGGGAGACATGGGAGACACAGGGAGACATGGGGGGAGACATGGGGAGACACAGGGAGACATGGGGAGACACAGGGAGGGGGAGACACAGGGAGACATGGGGAGACATGGGAGACACAGGGAGACATGGAGAGACACAGGGAACAATATAATGGCACGGGAAAGGAGAGACGGAGAGACAGACTCATGTACAGGGACAAAGACTAAGACACGTGTGGAGAAACACTCAACACGCACGGACAGACGTGCACGCAGTCAAAACACACGCACAGACACTCTCAATCACGCAAATGACACTCGCCACCAGTCCGATGCAGACACTCAAGTAAAAAATATTCTTACGTAGACAAACGCTCGCTTGCAAACTCCCGCAACACTCGCACACGCTCACTCACACTCGCGCGCATGTCCGCTCGCGCGCACACGCACACACCAACACCCGCCATTCGCCACTAAGTGACGGCGACATCGCCACGGCGCCTGTGCCAGGCCAGGTGCACTTTGAGGCTATCACGTGAAGTGTCGAAGGCTCGATGACGGAAGGTCACGGGACAGACCCAGCATGTGCCGTGGGTTGGCTGACTGAGATAACTAGCCGATGTACCAGCTGTACCCCCTACTGTGCCAACTTTCTGCATCTTCTTGGTTCTTTCGGTAAAGTCACGTAGAATTTTGTTTTTTTACCTGAAGACAATTGCTTGTGTTGCGATCGAAATTTGTATTATTTTAATATTTCCATTCTAAGTGACTTTACCGAAAGAACCAAGAAGATGAATCCCTGCAGTCACGAAAGCTTTAAATCGAAACTTTCTGCATTTTAGCCGCCCGGCACTCGGCTCATTGTTGTGAGCGCCGCTCCTCTGCCCTCTGTTGTTGCTGGAAAACGACTGCCTCAAACCGCTGAGTAGCGTCCTTCACGAGCCTCCTCCATCGAGGCCTCCATAGACAGACACACATTCACTCACACAGACACCCTCACTCACATAGTGTCAAGCACTCTCCCTCATACACAAAAGACAAAAATCCCCCGTGTAGCCTTACAGACTGTTGGGGCAAGTGCTGTTAGCGAGTAGCACCTATGAAGGCCGGGACGGTAAACGAGGGGGTGGGTGGCCAGCACCACGCCGGTCGCCTTTCGCTACCCAGTGGCGATATCTACTACACATCGCACCAGGTACTATTTAAGGCTGAGTCGACCTAGGGGAGGCCCATGACCACTTCAGATAATCGTCACCCGGTGTTGGCCGTGAGAGGGAATCGAACTCGGGTCGTCGGGTTCGTAGCGCAGCGCGCTGAGTGCTGCACTACCCTCCCTCGAACACACCCACATAGACACACTCGCACACTCATTCTCAACACATACACTCTCACGCACACTATCACTCACACACACATACACTTTCCCGTCCACACACACACACTCTCTGGCTCACGCACACACTCTCTCACACACACAGGGAGCGTGAGAGAGGCTATGGGAGCTCATGGAAGTCACAGCGCTCAGAGATGAAAGCTTCCAATGACATCGAGAGCTCGGAGTGAGGGGAGAGAGAGGGGAGAGAGAGAAGTAAGGGAGAGGCGAGAGGGGGAGAGAGATACGTGAAAGAGAGGGGAGAGAGAAGAGAGAGGAGAGGGGAGAGGAGAGGGAAGTGAGTAGAGCTACACATGGAACTCGGAGCTGATGTAAAACTATATTTTATTTTACAAGGAAAGTCCCACTGATCTATGTAGCTCTATTTCAGAAGTGACCTGGGCAATCACAAATGCTAGCTCAACGAAGTTGCTTATCACATGGACATTTCTGCAGCAGCAGCCAATGCTCGAAACACAGTAATGTTGATTCCAAATGAGGGAAAAACCAGAGGACCCGGAGAAAAATCCACGCGGCCACGGGTAGAACATACAAACTCCAAATATGCAGGCGTTAGGATCGGGAACAAACCCACGACCTCCTATATACCAGCGAGGCAGTTAACATCCCACCATTCTGGCGCCGTGAACCTAACACTGACCCCCTAACCCTTGCTGCTGATGTACATATGAACTGGGGTGGTTAAATAATTTAAAACCGTGAAAACCCGTTAACCATTTTGCCGCGAGTATACAATTGCCTCCGGCATTAAAAGCGACCGACAACGTTTCGATGTTCAACTGAGAAACGAAGGCAGCCGTGTCGTTGATGGTGAGTGGCGGTGCTGGACTTGCCACGCAGAGGGGTGCCCGGTTCGATTCCATCTCCCCCGCCTCCCCCCCCCGCCTTCTCGCCTCCGTGCACACAGAAGTATAAGTGGGCTCAAAACTGACACCTTTTTTACAAGGAGTCATGTTTGCATAGACCACAATACCTGCAGTCGTATTGCAAACAAAAAACATAACTCTGATAATGTATGCACTGTCCTTGAAGTTGATTGGTCCACACCCGAGACAGCTTTTCTTAGAGCCTAGTCTCACATGGTGTTGGACCAGATGACGCCAAAAGGCGCACAACTCAAAGACAATGCACCATTAGAGTATGAGAGCTCAGGGTAAGCATTTACACCATTGGAACCTCCTTTGCCAGTAGCAAAATATGATAATTGCTTTTTTTACCCTTTTATCTGGCAACAAAACTGACACCTTTTTTTCACAAGGAGTCATGTTAGCATAGACCACAATACCTGCAGTCGTAATGCAAACAAAAAACATAACTCTGATAATGTATGCACTGTCCTTGAAGTTGATTGGTCCACACCCGAGACAGCTTTCCTTAGAGCCTAGTCTCACATGGTGTTGGACCAGATGACGCCAAAAGGCGCACAACTCAAAGACAATGCACCATCAGAGTATGAGAGCTCGGGGTAAGCATTTACACCATTGGAACCTCATTTGCCAGTAGAAAAATATGATAATTGTTTTTTTACCTTTTTATCTCGGGTGTGGACCAATCAACTTCAAGGACAGTGCATACATTATCAGAGTTATGTTTTTTGTTTGCATTACGACTGCAGGTATTGTGGTCTATGCAAACATGACTCCTTGTAAAAAAAGGTGCAGTTTTGTTGCCAGATAAAAGGGTCAAAAACAATTATCATATTTTTCTACCGGCAAATGAGGTTCCAATGGTATAAGTGGGCTCTCACCACGGCTGGTCTATGATCGGCAGGTCGCGCGTGGTTGCGGTGGTGTGGGTAACGCCTACCTCATCCAACACGCCCCGGCTAGCGTAGAAGAGGAGGCCAAGATAACCCTTAGAGATGCTTCTAGCGGAGGCATGCAAACATCATTTCAGACCTTTATCTTTTAGTTACCCATGATAACGATCGTGCCCGGGACCTGCCGCCGTGCCATTTGTACTTCGTGTGCCTGTCAGTGAGTGCATTGATGACTCAAATGACGCTGGAATCGATTTCTGGTTCCAGACTTTCAGAACTAATAATCACTTCTGCAAACGGTTACTGAGAGGAGGAGAGTAAGGGAGAGAGATAGAAGGGCTGCGTGCAGAACGATAGAGAGCGAGAGAGAAAGCGAGAGAGTGAGCAAGAGAGTGAGCGAGAGTGAGCGAGAGAGTGAGCGAGAGAGAGAGCGAGAGAGCGAGAGAGTGAGTGAGAGAGTGAGCGAGAGAGTGAGCGAGAGAGAGAGCGAGAGAGTGACCGAGAGAGTGAGCGAGTGAGCGAGAGAGTGAGTGAGAGAGTGAGCGAGAGAGTGAGCGAGAGAGAGCGAGAGAGTGAGCGAGAGAGTGAGCAAGAGAGTGACGAGAGAGTGAGCGAGAGAGTGAGCGAGAGAGAGAGCGAGAGAGAGAGCGAGAGAGTGAGCGAGAGAGTGAGCGGGAGAGAGAGTGAGCGAGAGAGTGAGCGAGAGAGTGAGCGAGAGAGTGAGCGAGAGAGTGAGCGAGAAGTGAGCGAGAGAGTGAGCGAGAGAGTGAGCGAGAGAGTGAGCGAGAGAGTGAGCGAGAGAGAGGGCGAGAGAGTGAGCGAGAGAGTGAGCGAGAGAGTGAGCGAGAGAGTGAGCGAGAGAGTGAGCGAGAGAGTGAGCGAGGGAGTGAGCGAGAGAGTGAGCGAGAGAGTGAGCGAGAGAGAGGGCGAGAGAGTGAGCGAGAGGTGAGCGAGAGAGTGAGCGAGAGAGTGAGCAAGAGAGTGAGCGAGAGAGTGAGCGAGAGAGTGAGCGAGAGAGTGAGCGAGAGAGTGAGCGAGAGAGTGAGAGAGTGAGCGAGAGAGTGAGCGAGAGAGTGAGCGAGAGAGTGAGCGAGAAAGTGAGCGAGAGAGTGAGCGAGAGAGTGAGCAAACTCCAGAGAGAGAGAGCGAGAGAGTGAGCGAGCGAGAGAGTGACCGAGAGAGTGAGCGAGAGGTGGGGGTTTTACATAAAGCTTGTTTCCACTGATCGTAAGAAAAAAGAGAGGAAAGAGACAGAGAGGGTNGAAGAAGAGAGAGGGAGACGTGGCAGAGAGCGANGGGAGAGAGACAACATCAGGGGTAGAGCAGAGCCGCAATGTTTTTGACCTAGCGATCGCGTTGAAATAAAATTTCGCTAAATAATCTAAATACACGTTGATGATTCTAAAGGTGAGAGAGACACGCAAACTCCAAATATACAGCAGCAGGCGTCAGGGTCGGGATCAAACCCGCGACCTCCTATCACCAGGCGAGGTAGTTAACATCTCCTAGCCACCGTGATGATGATGAGAGAGGCACAACCCCAAATATACAGCAGCAGGCGTCAGGGTCGGGATCGAACCCGCGACCTTCTGTACACCAGGCGATGTAGTTAACATCTCCTAGCCACCGTGGCGCCCAATAGACTGGGGCAGCAGAGGAGAGTGAGGGGGTCATTGTGAACCTCCCACTGGGCCAGGTGGGGCGACGGCTGCGAGAGATTCGAGACCGGAGCTAAGTGTGGAGTGGCAACGCTCACTTCGAGAGGGAGGGGGGGGGAAGAGGTAGGGGGGTGGAAGGAGAGCGAGGGANGGGGGGGAGACACAGGGAGGTGATGGGTTAGAGCAAAGGGAAGACGGTGATGGTGGGAAGAAGAGAGCGGGGGAGAAGTAAAGAGAGTTAAGGGAGGGAGGGGAGAGAAGGGGGAGAGTGGGAGTGATGGGTGGATGGAGAGGGAAGATNGGGGGGGGGGTAGAGAGAGAGGAGGGGGAGGGATATGATGGGGGGAGAAGGAGAGAGGGGGTAGAGTAAAACGATGGGTGGAGAGGGACGGGAGGGAGGGGGCGGAGGGATTTGATTATAGCCGAGCCACCACTGCTCTTCGCCCGTGATGAAAGTGAGAGAGGGGAGAGAGACAGAGAGGGGGGGAGAGAGGGAATAAGGAGAGAGTAGTGTAGGGGAGTCAAGGAGGGAGAAGGGGGGGGTAGGGAGAGGGGGGGAGAGAAAGAGCAAGGGAGAGAGTAGTAATGGAAGGGAGAAGGAGGGAGAAGGGGGGAGAGGGGTAGGGAGAGGGGGGGGGAGAGGGGGGGGGAGAGGGTAGGGAGAGGGGTAGGGAGGGGGGGGGAGAGGGGTAGGGAGAGGGGGGGGAGAGGGGGGGAGAGGGTAGGGAGAGGGGTAGGGAGAGGGGGGGGAGAGGGGTAGGAGAGGGGTAGGGAGAAGGGGGGGGAGAGGGGTAGGGAGAGGGGTAGGGAGATGGTAGGGAGATGGGTAGGGAGAAGGGGAGAGAGGGGTAGGAGAGGGGGGGGGAGAGGGTAGGGAGAGGGTAGGGAGAAGGGGGGAGAGGTGTGGGTAGGGAGAGAGAGGGAGGGGGAGAGAGACACAGGTAGACACAGGTTTGATGTCCTCACCTCCAGTGACTGCAAAGAGGATTCATTTACACGAGCACAGGAGATATATTTACGCGCGCACACGCGGACACGCACACACACACACACATATACATAAAAACAAAGATCCCCCGTATAGCCTTGACACACTACTGAGGCAAGTACTCTTGGAGAGAAGCTACCTTTATTAGAACCTAGAAAGGGTAGAGGTGGCAAGCAACACACCCCGCCGCCTTTGTCTCCGCAGTGCTAATGTTTACCTACTTTAGCAGGTACTCGTTTAAGGCCGAGTCGACCCAGAGAAGGCCCAAGATCGGTCCATATATTTGTCACCGATGCTAGCCATGGTCGGGAATTGAACTCGGGTCGCTAGGTTACATAGTGCACTTCCAGCCCATGTAAACGGTGTGTAGGAAATGCACAAAAACTATAAAACAAGCACGACATCCATTATCACCATTCCACCAACAGCATTACCATCATCCCACCGCTATTACCAAAATTACCACAAATCACATTCATAATCACCATCATCATCACTGCATCGACCAGCAACACATTTGCATTCATCACCATCATCACCACCACCACCATCACCACCATCATCATAATCGCGACCATACACCTTCAACAAATGTGCATTTATCAACATAATCTCCACCACCGTGATCGTCACCACCGCATCCACCATCAACACAATCGCATTCATCACCATCATCTCCACCACCATCACCATCATCACCACCACCATCACCACCATCATCATAATCGCCACCATACAGCTCCAACAAATGTGCATTTATCAACATAATCTCCACCACCGTGATCGTCATCACCGCATCCACCATCAACACAATCGCATTCATCACCATCATCTCCACCACCATCATCATCACCACCACCATCATCATAATCGCCACCATACAGCTCCAACAAATGTGCATTTATCAACATAATCTCCACCACCATGATCGTCATCACCACATCCACCATCAACACAATCGCATTCATCACCATCATCACCATCATCACCATCACCACCATCATCATAATCGCAACCATACACCTCCAACCAATGTGCATTTATCAACATAATCTCCACCACCGTGATCGTCATCACTGCATCCACCACCAACACATTGCATTCATCACCATCATCTCCACCACCATCATCATCACCACCATCATCATCATAATCGCCATCATACACCTCCAACAAATGTGCATTATCAACATAATCTCCACCACCATGATCGTCATCACCACATCCACCATCAACACAATCGCATTCATCACCATCATCTCCACCACCACCACCATCATCATCACCACCAGCACCACCACCAGCACCACCATTACATTGCCACACCCACTCCCACTCCCCGCCACCATTGCAATCATCAGCACCCACCACCACAATCACACACCATCTCTCACATGTATTTATTTTGTCCGTGAGTAATACTGCGGGCGGGCGGCGAGCGAGCGGGCGGGCGAGCGAGCGAGCGAGCGGCTTTCCGGGCTACGCCTGCCCGGGCAGGCTGGGTTTGGGAGCTCGTTTAATGTGGCGTTATTCCCAGCCTGTAATTTATAGCGAACCACAGCTCTTGAAAATTGTCAGCAGAGCCATGTGTGAATGTGGAATTGATGAGTAACAGGGTGCTGGTGGTGGTGTAGGGAGGAGGAAGGTGGATGTAGATGGAAGGGGGGTGGGGGGTGGAATTGAGTTTATTCCCACATGTATATACAGTACATGCATATATACATACAGGTGTGCATATACACATGCACGCGTGGATACTTGCAACGCACACACACACACGCACGCACACGTGTGCGTAGCTAAAAGTGCCTGTCATACACACACGTATGCATACCCCTACAAATGTATAATACAAACATGCCCGTATTTTGATGTATATACGCACGCATAATTGTGTATGCATAAAATGCATACGCACGTACGTATAGACACATTAATGCGTTTATACATAAGCACGCGTGTATACGTAAAACAATAAATGTCGACTAGCACACACACACACAAACAACCTCTATTTTCCAACACACGTGTGGACATGTATATGCACAGCAATACGCAACATTAATATCCCTATACAATGAGCAAGAGGTCCCATGCATTTCGATTGAAAGCTTTCGTGACTGCAGGGATTCATCTTCTTGGTTCTTTCGGTAAAGTCACGTAGAAGGGAAGTAATAAAATAATAAAAAATAAAACAAAATAAAATAATTCTCACGACGTTTCGGCCACAACACCTGAGGACAGCTGCTTGCGTTGTGGCCGAAACGTCGTGAGAATTATTATTTGTTTAATTTGTATCATTGTATTATTTCCCTTCTACGTGACTTTACCGAAAGAACCAAGAAGAAGGTTCCATGTAGTCGACACAGGCTGTTGGGCGGTGCCGTTCGTGAGCGGAGCCTGAACCCCGGGATCTCAGCAGTACCGACAGTGACACGGCGTCGTGAACCTCTTAACCGGTCCAAATTAAAAAAAATTCTTGCAAATAACTCCGTTGGGGTTAGGCCTCGCAACGTCCGCCCCTTCCTGCGAAACTACTGGNAACCATCTTCTTGGTTCTTTCGGTAAAGTCACGTAGAAGGGAGATAATAAANAATAAAATAATTCTCACGACGTTTCGGCACAACGCAAGCAGCCGTCCTCAGGTGAAGAAGGCTGTCGCTCCAAGCGTGGTGTGTTTCATTCAGACGCTGTCTCCCCGACAGACCTTCTTCACCTGAGGACGGCTGCTTGCGTTGTGGCCGAAACGTCGTGAGAATTATTTTATTATGTTTTATTTTTATTATTTTATTACTTCCCTTCTACGGACTTTACCGAAAGAACCAAGAAGATGAATCCCTGCAGTCACGAAAGCTTTAAATCTAAATTTTATGATGTTAAATTTTTATTATTTTATTATTTCCCTTCTACGTGACTTTACCGAAAGAACCAGAAGATGAATCCCTGCAGTCACGAAAGCTTTAAATCGAAATATATGTTTTATATTTTATATATTTCCCTTCTACGTGACTTTACCGAAAGACGGATGAATCCCTGCAGTCCGAAAGCTTTAAATNGAAATTTTATTATGTTTTATTTTTATTATTTTATTATTTCCCTTCTACGTGACTTTACCGAAAGAACCAAGAAGATGAATCCCTGCAGTCACGAAAGCTTTAAATCGAAATATGCAACCATTCCGCGAAACTCAGCAGCGCCTTACTCCTCCATGATAGCCCTGCGCTATGCGAACGACGGGCGATTACCAATCATGCTCGGTCGGTATTATGTTGCTACTACCCTTGAGTGCGTCGTTGGCGTAAGAGTCACGGATATGAGTCCCGGCGGGCACGAAAACCAGGGCACCCATGGGAAGTCGAAGGACCCCTCGGGGCGGCGGTGGCCCGCGAAGGTTGGGGAGACGGGGGGCGTGAGGGACAGGGCCGTGTCTTGAGACATCATCTGTGAAACGCAAGAGGTCAAGGTCAATAGGTCATGGCAGTTCAACGCAGCACCCTGCCGTCACCTTGTTTCGCCCATTCGCAGTTCTGCTCTCGAATCGCGTGACCACCACCACCACCACCATCTGGATTTGGGGTCTTCCCTTTGTTAAGCAGTGGACACGTCCTTTCAAGGATCGCTCTTGCAGTCTTATCGTCACCACCGTCTGGGTACAACTCCAATGCCTGATTTGAACACATTCCTGCGGAGGGAGCTGGTAGGAATGTCAGGTTGCTCGGTCAATGGCCTGCAGGGTCAACGGCGGCGTGGTGTATTCCGCAAATATGCCCGACTGTGAGGGCGGGCACAAGCCGGCGTGAGTAGGTTAAACGTTGAGCTTTATAAGGGCACCACGGGGTGACCAGCCCCTCCCCATCCTCCCCACCCAGCCCCTCCCCACCCAGCCCCTACCTGCACGACGGACGGACACAATAATCCCCTGTGGGCTAGTAGAACCAGGTGGTTCCTACCAGTATAACCAGTCTTCCTCCACCCTGCACACGTGTCCTATCATCCCCCCCCACCGCCCTCTTCCTCATCACATCTACAATGCTGTGCCACCACGTTCTATTGAGAACCTACCAGTTCATCTTCTTGGTTCTTTCGGTAAAGTCACGTAGAATGGAAATAATAAAATAATAAAANTAAAACATTATAAAATAATTCTCACGACGTTTCGACCGATTTTATTATTTCCATTCTACGTGACTTTACCGAAAGAACCAAGAAGATGAATCCCTGCAGTCACGAAAGCTTTAAATCGAAATTTTATAATGTTAAATTTTATTATTTTATTATTCCCTTCTACGTGACTTTACCGAAAGAACCAAGAAGATGAATCCCTGCAGTCACGAAAGCTTTAAATCGAAATTTATGATGTGAAATTTTTATTATTTTATTATTTCCCTTCTACGTGACTTTACCGAAAGAACCAAGAAGATGAATCCCTGCAGTCACGAAAGCTTTAAATCGAAATTTTATGATGTAAATTTTTATTATTTTATTATTTCCCTTCTACGTGACTTTACGAAAAAGAAATGAATCCCATCACGAAAGCTTAAATCGAAATTTTATATTAAATTTATTATTTTATTATTTCCTTCTACGTGACTTTACCAAAGAACCAAGAAGATGAATCCCTGCAGTCACGAAAGCTTTAAATCGAAACCTACAAGTTGCTACCCTCGCTTGCTCAACGGTGGTCAGTCGTCCCCTGATCACACCTACATCGCTACTTCTACGGTTACCGTTCCTGTGCATATCAACACATTCCTCCTCTCGTGTTGACGACTCAATCTTTCAGACCGATTCGTCTCATCCACACACGACGTTCAACCACCATCACACACTGCAGGTCACAATAACACACCCTCCATCTATCTTCTCTCTCCAACTCAACCACGACCTCGCCCCACTCTTTTAGGTCACAACCCTTTTCTGCGTTTCCCCTAGCACCTCTTTCATTTTGGAATTCCCTTCCATGCTCCTCTCTTCTCAAAATCTGGTGCAATGAGTATGCTAAATTCCTCTTGATATGCAAATTATTTTGTCAAAGTGCTCTTCGCCCTCCATTCCAGCATAAATAGTCGCTCCAAGCCTGGGGCGTGCATTCAGACGCTGTCTTCTCGACAGACCTGCTCTTCACCTGAGGACGGCTGCTTGCGTTGTGGCCGAAACGTCGTGAGAATTATTTTATTATGTTTTATTTTTATTATTTTATTATTTTCCTTCTGCGTGACTTTACCGAAAGAACCAAGAAGAGTATGCATACTCTTAGTTTTTTCGGTAAAGTCACGTAGGTAAAAAATGGAATTAAAATTAATAAAAATAAAATAATAAAAATCACGACGTTTCGGAGGCAACACAAGTCTCCGTCATCAGGTGGGACCGTCACAGCCAGATTTGCTGCATCAAGTGAGCCTCACTTGATACAGCAAATCTAGCTGTGACGGTCAAGTGAGCCTCACTTGATACAGCAAATCTGGCTGTGACGATCAAGTGAGCCTCACTTGATACAGCAAATCTAGCTGTGACGATCAAGTGAGCCTCACTTGATACAGCAAATCTGGCTGTGACGATCAAGTGAGCCTCACTTGATACAGCAAATCTGGCTGTGACGATCAAGTGAGCCTCACTTGATACAGCAAATCTAGCTGTGACGATCAAGTGAGCCTCACTTGATACAGCAAATCTGGCTGTGACGATCAAGTGAGCCTCATTGATACAGCAAATCTAGCTGTGACGATCAAGTGAGCCTCACTTGATACAGCAAATCTGCTGTGACGATCAAGTGAGCCTCACTTGATACAGCAATCTGCTGTGACGATCAAGTGAGCTCACTTGATACAGCAAATCTAGCTGTGACGATCAAGTGAGCCTCACTTGATACAGCAAATCTGGCTGTGACGATCAAGTGAGCCTCACTTGATACAGTAAATCTAGCTGTGACGATCAAGTGAGCTCACTTGATACAGTAAATTGGCTGTGACATCAAGTGAGCCTCACTTGATACAGTAAATCTAGCTGGACCGCCTCACAGCCAGATTAGCTGTATCAAGTGAGCCTCACTTGATACAGCAAATCTGGCTGTGACGATCAAGTGAGCTTCACTTGATACAGCAAATCTGGCTGTGACGGTCCCACCTGATGACGGAGACTTGTGTTGCCTCCGAAACGTCGTGATTTTTATTATTTTATTTTTATTCATTTTTACCTACGTGACTTTACCGAAAAAACTACGAGTATGAATCCTTGCAGTCACGAAAGCTTCACATCTAGAAGCAATGAGTATGCTCAGTTCAAGAAAAGTGTCGCCGCTCATCTGTTTGCGATACTAACAGCGCCGTTTGTTACCGGCCGCTTTGCGTCTTTGCCTTCGAGGCCTGTGCCCAGCAACTATGGTTTAAAAACAAAAACAACAGGTAAGAACCAAGCAACTCAATACACAGGACCTCCCAGAAAAGCCCTCTTGAGGGCTGGGTAAGGCTTCGTCGTATACGCGAGTATATTTTTGAAATCCTTTATATTAAGTTCACTTGCTTGCATGCACGCGCGCTTACGACCGTGCAAATCTTTCGGTCGTTTTTTAACCCACTCCCGTGATCCAATCGAGCTGACATTTTGCACACAGACTCGTTGAGCGTGACAATTTATTTTCGTGAAAATTTTTTTCCAAAATTTTCAACATTTTAGGAAAAAAAAATTATATTTAATTACAAATTGCTTAATGGTGGCAGGCAATCATCTGACCCATAGGTGGCAGCCATCTCAAGCCAGAGGACGAGAGGACTCTAGCCGCCACGCATATAAAGGATTTATAGTGAAAAACTTTGTTTTTACGGGTTAATTTTTATCCATTGATTTGCTTCAAATGCCAACCACCATCACCACAAGCACGGTGTGAAGGCTGCCACCGATATCCAGCCTGCAGTGCCTGCCAATGGCCACCACAGGGCTTCGTCTGTGTGCCAATTAGGGATCGTGGCTGGAGTTATACACAGAGATTAACTCAATTAATCCGCACACGGGAGTCAAGGCCCAAAGAGAGAGAGAGAGCTGTGTGAGCGAGAGTTACAAAGTGTGCAGTGTAGACGACCAAGGGTCTGAACAATCAATACCGCTCTATGATATGTGTCTGAATATAATTAAACAAGCAACACACACACACCACACGTGCGCTTTCATAGAGTATGAAGGTAAAGGTGCAGCTGGGCATTGAGCAAATTCTGGAGAAATGTCCTCCACTAGAGGGAGCTCTAGAAGGCATCTCCAGAGGGTAACCCCAATTGTTTTAAGACGTCTTGAAAGGAAGTTGAATTACCAACACTTCACCTCACCACATGCAACATACCGATTGACTATGCTACAAGGCAAGGATAAGTTTCGAATTAAAGCTTTCGTGACTGCAGGGATTCATATTCTTGGTTCTTTCGGTAAAGTCACGAAGGGAAATAATAAAAAACAATAAAATAATCACGACATTTCGATTGCAACACAAGCAATCATCATCAGGTGTGAAAACGAAAAACAAATCTTGCTGTGTTTTCACACCTGATGATGATGCTTGTGTTGCAATCGAAACGTCGTGAGAATTTTATTGTTTTTATTTTTATTATTATATTATTTCCCTTCTACGTGACTTTACCGAAAGAACCAAGAATAAGGCAAGGGCATTTAAGAATCATATTCATAACCAGAATATGTATTTATACTGGAGGAATCCAACAACAATCAATACAAAAACACGATTGCAGTGCAAATATAGGAAAAGTAAACAAATCACTTTAAAATATAAATATACAAATAAAACTAAACAAGATCATTGTTTTTTAACCCTTCTATCTGGCAACAAAACTGACACCTTTTTTACAAGGAGTCATGTTTGCATAGACCACAATACCTGCAGTCATAATGCAAACAAAAAACATAACTCTGATAATGTGCACTGTACTTGTAGTTGATTGGTCCACACCCGAGACAGCTTTCCTTAGAGCCTAGTCTCACATGGTGTTGGACCAGATGACGCCAAAAGGCGCTTACCCCGAGCTCTCATACTCTGATGGTGCATTGTCATTGAGTTGTGCGCCTTTTGGCGTCATCTGGTCCAACACCATGTGAGACTAGGCTCTAAGGAAAGCTGTCTCGGGTGTGGACCAATCAACTTCAAGGACAGTGCATACATTATCAGAGTTGTGTTTTTTGTTTGCATTATGGCTGCAGGTATTGTGGTCTATGCAAACATGACTCCTTGTAAAAAAGGTGTCAGTTTTGTTGCCAGATAGAAGGGTAACAAACTAATGATCATATTTTTTACTGGCAAATGAGGTTCCAATGGTTTAAAAAACTAAACAATTTTGTAATCTTACCAGATAAACCCCACGGAGGTATTAACTTATTTTTCAGAAGTGGCCTGGCCACAAATGATAGCTCAACAAAGTGGCTTATCACGTGGGAATTTATAGCAGTAAAATAAAAAAATAAACATGCACGTTTCTAAATGTGGAAGGAAAAGCCGGAATAAAAAATCCACGCGACCACGGGGAGAACATGCAAACTCCAGATATACAGCAGAAAATCCTCATCAAAATAATCAAGACCATTAAAATAATCAAGGTCAGAATCAGAATAATTTTTTTGAGTGGAGCAGGCAGCCACTGAGCTATGAAGCTATGAAGCTATTTCACTGGTAGGAACAACCTGGAACCACCTGGTGCCACCAGCCCACAGGGGATTATTGTGTCCGTCCGTCCGTCGTGCATCCAAAAATAGGCGGGGTGGGGCTGGGTGGAGAGGGGAGGGTCGGGAGGGGCTGGGTGGGGAGGGTGGGGAGGGGCTGGGTGGGGAGAGGAGGGTGGGGAGGGTGGGGAGGGTGGGGAGGGTGCGGAGGGGAGGGTGGGGAGGGTGCGGAGGGGGTGGGTGCTGAGGGTGGGGAGAGGGTGGGTGGGAGGGTGGGTGGGTGGTGGGGAGGGTGGGTGGGTGGGTGGGTGGGGAGGGTGGGTGGGTGGGGAGGGTGGGTGGGTGGGTGGGTGGGGAGGGTGGGAGGGTGGGTGGGTGGGTGGGGAGGGTGGGAGGGTGGGTGGGTGAGTGGGGAGGGTGGGTGGGTGGGTGGGTGGGGAGGGGTGGGTGGGTGGGGAGGGTGGGGCTGGGTGGCGGGTGGGAGGGGTGGGGCTGGGTGGAGAGGGGCTAGTCACCCCGTGGTGCCCTTATAAAACTCAACGTTTAACCTACTCACGCCGGCTTGTGCCCGCCCTCACAGTCGGCCATATTTGCGGAATACACCACGCCGCCGTTGACCCTGCAGGCCATTGACCGAGCAACCCAACGTTCCTACCAGCTCCCTCCGCAGGAATGTGTTTCACAGATGTCCAATTAGGGGAGGGTCAACAAGGTAAGCCTTGTTGCACAAGCCATCGAAACTAGTTCAGAGTCTTGCTCGTCTTGAATCAGTGCCGCCGAAGTGACACACTCCCAGGTGACCATGCGGCCGATGGCTTGTGTAAGCAGTACGACTCTTATTTTATAGCGCAGAGACGAATATGTGGAGACATTTATTAATTACGGTATTTGTATATTCTACGTAACGATTGCATTGAGCTAAAAATCCGTTAATGTATCAGTCTGGCTCTATGAATATCATGCATGAACCCTAAGAATAATATTGGTAGGAACCTCTGGTTACACCAGCCCACAGGGGATTATTGTGTCCGCCCGTCCGTCGTGGTGGGAGGGGCTGGGTGGGGAGGGGAGGGTGGGGAGGGGCTGGGTGGGGAGGGTGGGGAGGGGATGGGTGGGTGGGAAGGGGGTGGGTCGGTGGGAAGGGGGTGGGTGGGTGGGGAGGGTGGGGAGGGGTGGGTGGGTGGGAGGGTGGGGAGGGGGGGTGGGTGGGTGGGGAGGGGTGGGGAGGGGGGTGGGTGGGTGGGGAGGGTGGGGAGGGGTGGGTGGGTGGGGAGGGTGGTGGGTGGGGAGGGTGGGAGGGTGGTGGGGTGGGTGGGGA
>MU249629.1:213868-238868 GCA_018977245.1 Lethenteron camtschaticum
GGCAATATCTTTTCATCGGTTGCGTAACGCTGTGTGGAAGCTACCTGGTCTGTCGCTCCGCACGAAGCTTCAGGTCTTCTCGGCCACAGTCATTCCCTCCCTTCTCTACGCTTGCGAAACGTGGACCCCCCCTAATGGAGCATCTTCGCCGGTTGGAAACATTTAGGCTGGCCTGCCTACGATCCATCCTGGGTTAAACCAGGCTGGATTGTGTGAGGAGCTCACAAATCCTTGAAAGATCTGGGCAAAGTCCCATCAGTGAGCTCCCCCGGCAGGCAAGGCTGCGTTGGCTGGGTCATGTAGCCCGCATGCCGCATGCCTAAACAGCTTTTGTTCAGCCGGATCGAGGGGGCTAAACGGGCGCGGCACGGGCTAGAGAAGAGATGGAGTGATGTGGTACGGGAGGACGTGGGGCTGAGTGGACTTGCCGATGACTGGTACCAGCGGTGTCAAGATCGGCCTCAGTGGAGGAGGCTCGTGAAGGACGCTACTGGGCAGTTGGAGGCAGTCGCCCTCCAACAACAACGGAGGGCGGAGGAGCGACGCTCACAACAACGAGCGGAGCGCCGGGTGGCTAAAGCACAGCAAGTTGGCACAGTAGGGGGCACAGGTGGTGCATCAGGCAGTCATCTCGGTCATCTCAGTCAGTCGACCCGAGGCACCTGCTGGGTCTGCCCCTTGACCTCCTGCCAGCGGGCGTTCGACACTTCACGTGGCCTCAAGGTGCACTTGGCCTGGCACAAGCGTCGTGGTGACGTCACCGCCACTTAGTGGCGAATGGCGGTTGTTGTGTGTGTACACGTGTGCGTGATCTCTTTGGTGTGTGTGTATCTCTCTCTTGGTGTATCTCATCTTGGTGTGTGTGTATTTTGGTGTGTGTGTATCTCTCTTGGTGTGTGGTCTCTCTTGGTGTGTGCGTGTGTATCTCTTGGTGTGTGTGGTATCTCTCTCTNTGTGTATCTCTTGGTGTGTGTGTGTCTCTCTCTCCCCCCGTGTGAGTGGGTCCGGGTCTGGCAGTGTATTTGCATCTGTTGTGAGAGGAGGGTGGCCAACCCAACACGGTGCGTGTGTGTGGTACTGTGGTGTGTGTGTGTGTGTGTGTGGTGTGTGTGTGTNGGTGTGTGTCGTGTGTGTGTGTGTGTCGTGNGTGTCGTGTGTGTGTGTATGTCATGTGTGTCGTGTGTGTGTCGTGTGTGTGTGTGTGTGTGTGTGTGTNNGTGTGTGTGTGTGTGTATGTGTGTGTGTGTGTGTGTGTGTACTCGTGTGTGTCACGTGTGCGTGTGTGTGACGTGTATGTCTGTGTGTGACNTGCGGTNTGTCACGTGTGTGTGTGTGTNGATGGGGAGCGGTGGTGCAGTGGTTAGCGCTACGAACCTGGCGACCCGAGTTCGATTCCCGCTCACGGCCAACACCGGTGACGATTATCTGAACCGGTCCTGGGCCTCCCCTAGGTCGACTCAGCCTGAAACGAGTACCTGGTGCGGTGTGTAAACATCGCCACTAGGGAGACAAAGGCGGTCGGGCGTGGTGCTGGCCACCCACCCCTCGTGTACCGTTCCGGCCTTCATAGGTGCTCGCTAACAGCACTTGCCCCTACAGTCTGTTAAGGCTATACGGGGATCTTGTCTGTGTTAAGGTGTGTGAAGGTGTGTGTGTGTGTGTGTGTGTGTGTATGTCACGTGTGTGTGTGTGTGTCGTGTGGTGTACGTGTGTGTGTGTGTACGTGTGTGTGAAGGTGTGTGTGTGTACGTGTGTGTGAATGTGTGTGTACGTGTGTGTGTAGGTGTGTGTGAGGTGTGTGTGTACGTGTGCNGTGTGTGTACGTACGTCGGTGTGTATGTGTGTGTGTATGTACGTGTGTATGTGTACGTGTGTGTGTGTACATGTGTGTGTGTATGTGTCTGTACGTGTACACGTGCTCGCTAACAGCACTTGCCCACCAGTCTGTTAAGGCTATAGGGGGATCTTTGTCTTTGTGTGTGTTACACTACGGGGGAGCGGTGGGATAGTGGTCAGCGCGCTGCGCTATGAACCCGGCGACCCGAGTTCGATTCCCTCTCACTGCCTGCGGGACCAAGGCGCAGCACCTGCAACTGCCGAGCTCACGCCCCTGTTGACTGATGCCTCCCCTCCCGCCCCGCCTCTACCAGGTATTTGGCCTACTCTTCCACATCTGAGCTGTGGCGCTGTTCATTGTACAAGCGGCGCTAACTCCTCTGGCTTGCGATGGTGTCAGGAGCCAGCGAAACGTCCCCGCGTTGATCGATTTTCTTTGCGAAATGTGGCAAGCCCATAGTGAACTTACACTACACTATACACTACTATACACTACTACACACTACTATACACTAAACTATACATACACTATACACTACTACACTATACACAGTACTACACACTACTACACATTACTACACATACACTACACTATACACTACNCACTACACACTACTACACACTACTACACACTACTACACTACACACTACTACACATTACACTATACACTACACACACTATACACTACTACACACCACTACACTACACACTACTACACATTACACATACACTACACTACACATTACTACACTACACTACACTACTACACACNATACACTACACACACTACTACACTACACACTACACTACACACGACTACACATTACACTATACATACACTACACAGGCTGCTTACTACACTACACTATACATACACTATACACTACTATACTATACACTACACTATACACTACACTAATACACACTACTATACATTATTACACTACTACACTACACACTACTACACATTACACATACACTACACTATACACTNCTATACACTACACTACTNCACACTACACTACTACACACTACACTACTACACTATACACTACACTATTATACACTACTACACACTAAACTATACTATACACTACTACACATTACACTATACACTACTATACATTACTATATACTACTACACTATACACTACACTATACACTACACACTACTACACTATACACTACTATATACTACTNCATACACTACACTATACACTACACTATACACTACACTACTACACTATACACTAATATACACTATACAGAGGGGGACAAAGTCATTGTTATGCAAGTCCAAGTCGAGTCTTAACACAAATTCATACTAGTCCACACCTCTGCACTACACTATACACTACACATACACTACACTATACATTACACTATACATTACACTATACNTTACACTATACACTACACTATACTATACNTTACACTATACATTACACTATACACTACACTATACTACACTATACATTACACTATACATTACACTATACTACACTATACATTACACTATACACTACACTATACATTACACTATACATTACACTATACACTACACTATACATTACTATACATTACACTATACACTACACATAATTACACTATACATTACACTATACACTACATATACATTACACTATACATACACTATACACTACACTATACACTACTATACACTACTATACACTACTATACATTACACTATACATACACTATACACTACACTATACATTACTATACATTACACTATACATTACACTATACACTACACTATACATTACACTATACACTACACTATACATTACACTATACATTACACTATACACTACAATACATTACACTATACATTACACTATACACTACACTATACACTACACTATACATCACTATACATTACACTATACATTACACTATACATCACTACACTACACTATACACTNCACTATACATTACACTATACACTACACTATACATTACACTATACACTACACTATACATTACACTATACACTACTACACATTACACACTACACACTACACTATACACTACACCATACACTACATACACTACACTACACTACTACACTTATACTATACTACACTACACTACATTATACACTATACACTCTACACTACACTACTACTATACACTACTACACTACACACTACACTACAAACTACACTACTATACATTACTATACACTACTACACACTACACTACACCCACACACTATACACACTACACACTACACTACACACTACACTNCACATATACACTACCATACACTACTACACTATACAACTACACACTCTAACACTACACACTACTACACACTAACACACTACTACACTACAACTACTACACTACACATACCCTACCCACACACACACACTACTACACACACACACNCTATACACACACNACACACCACTACACNCTACACACATTACACACTATACACTATACACACACACTATACACTGCTATACATTACACACACACTACACTATGCACTACTACACATTACTACACTACACTACTATACACTACACACTACACTACATTACTACTCTACTATACACTACACTATACACTACACTATACACTACTATACTACACTACTACACTACACTATACACTACTACACATTACTACACTATACACATTACTACACTATACACTACACTATACACTACACTACACACTACTACACTATACACCAGAGGTGTGGACTCGAGTCATGTGACTTGGACTCGAGTCAGACTCGAGTCATGAATTTGATGACTTCAGACTCGACTTGGACTTGCATAACAATGACTTTGTCCCACCTCTGCTATACACTACACACTACTACACTACCCACCACACTACATACTACTAGACTACTACACTACATACTACACTATACACTTTACACTACTACACTNCCCCACTACACTACACATACACTACACACTACACCACACTACTACACACTACACTACACACTACACTACACACTACACTACACACTACACTACACACTACACTACACACTACACACTACTACACTACACTACTACACTACCCACTACACTACATCCACTACACTACCCACTACACTACATTTCCCCAGGGGTTCCCAGGCCAGCTGATCGACATCGTCCCACAGCCAATCAGCGTGCTCCTGCCCCCCCCCCCCCCGAAGCCGTTGACCAATCGGACGTGGTGCCCCCGCCGGAGCCCCAGGGGGGGCCGACCGCCCGGAGCCATGGAATCAACATTGGGGGGCCACATCTTGCAGGGGGCCCCCCCCCAGAAAAAAAAATTGAAAACTCATTTCCTGCCATTTCCTGCCTAAAATATTAAAAAATTCAGCAACACATTAGGATGGATTTTTTTTTTTACAATAATGTCTGATAGTGTCTGGTGTTAATTCTGGGTTTGAAGCATTCGTGACTGCAAGGATTCATACTCTTAGGTTTTTTCGGTAAAGTCACGTAGAAGGAAAATAATAAAATAATNAAAAAAAACATAATAAAATAATTCTCACGACGTTTCGGCCACAACGCAAGCAGCCGTCCTCAGGCGAAGACCAGGTCTGTCGGGGAGACAGCGTCTGAATTCAGAATTATTTTATTATGTTTTATTTTTATTATTTTATTACTTCCCTTCTACATGACTTTACCGAAAGAACCAAGAAGATCACTTTAAGATGTTTTCTTGTTCATGTTTTTGTATTTTGTTTGTTGCGGTTGCACCCGATTCAAGAGCCGAATGGCTCACAGGGCTATACCTAATGAATGAAACTTGAAACTTGAAATCTATTTTATAGCAATATATTGGGGGATGGGGGGGGGCATTTTGAGCATATTTGAATATTGTCTGTCAGTGGGCAGAATTGGTGGCTTCACTCCGAGCTCTCCCGGATCACAGAGCTCCTGGCCAAATATTCTAGGTTTTTCGGTAAAGTCACGTAGGTAAAAATTAAATTAATAAAAGTAAAATAAATAAAAATCACGACGTTTCGGAGGCAACACAAGCTTCGGAGTGGTATCTCCTGTAATCTCTAACTTACTTGATACAGCTGTCGTGCTGTGACGGTTCCACCTGAAGACGGAAGCTTGTGTTGCCTCCAAAACGTCGTGATTTTTATTTTATTTTTATTTATTAATTTAAATTTTTTACCTACGTGACTTTGCCGAAAAAACCTAAGAATATGAATTTGCAGTCCAGAAAGCTTCATCTTCCTGGCCAAAGCTCGCGATCCTGNCCGTGGNTTCATTTCAATTCAAGTTCATGTATGTTGTAGGTGAGCCATTCGGCTCTTGAATCGGGTCAACCGCAACAAACAAAAAACATCTTAAAGTGAATATGTGACTGAGTGCAAACAGAAAATCCAAGAAAAGACAGCAAAATATTGCGAAAAACACCGTACCCAACGTGTGTGCGCCAGTGGGATGAAGTAAACAACAACAAAACAACCAAAGACAACTTAGATTGGCCATCAGTACTAACGTACTACAACAAACAAACATGGCAATTTGACTGCAGGACATCTTCTTGGTTCTTTCGGTAAAGTTAGAAGGAATAAAAAATAATAAAATAAAACATTATTTTCTCACGACGTTTCGGCCACAACGTAAGAGCCGCCTCAGGTGAAGAACAGGTCTGTCGGATAGACAGCGTCAGTTAGTGAGTGTTGTATAGTTATTATGAGTTAGTATATGNATAGTGAGTAGCAGGTTGTATAGGTGCTAGGTATGGTTATGTATAGTTTGTTAGTAGTGTAGTGTATAGGTAGGTATAGTTGTGTATGAGTATGTATGAGTTGTATGAGTGTTAGGTATAGTATAGTGTATAGTATAGTGTCCCATAGTGTTGAGTATGTANAAGTGTGTTGTAGTAGTGTACAGTGTAGTGTACTAGTGTAGTGGATAGTATGTAGTGTGGTAGTTGTAGTGTATGTAGTTATAGTAGACACCGTGTAGTGATAGCAGTAGTGTGTATAGGTGCAGTGTAGTGTATAGAGTGTATAGTAGTATAGTGTAGGTTATAGTAGTTTAGTGTAGTATACATTCAGCCCACCGGTGTGTTGGAAGTAAATCCACAACATTTACAATCTCAGTACTCGTGCGTAATTTCCAGCAGCATGGCATCAGTCGTGAGCAATGCACTGCTGGATCTTAAATAAAGCCGTGACTTTACCACATCCATCATTCAGACATGGTCATTCAACTGCGGATGAAATCCTTCCAGCGATAAACTCAGCGGTGGATCAGGCGATGTGATCACCCGACCGATCACACTTGCTCGTCACACGAGCAGCTATACTCAGCTAGTTTTACTGGTAGGAACCTCCTGGTTACACCAGCCCACAGGGGATTATTGTGTCCGTCCGTCCGTCGTGCAGGGAGGGCTGGGTGGGGANGGGCTGGGTGGGGAGGGCTGGGTGGGGAGGGTGGGGCTGGGTGGGGGTGGGAGGGGTGGGGCTGGGTGGGGAGGGGCTNGGTGGGAAGGGCGGGTCACCCCGTGGTGCCCTTATAAAACTCAACGTTTAACCTACTCACGCCGGCTTGTGCCGCCCTCACAGTCGCCATATTTGCGAAATACACCACGCCGCCGTTGACCGAGCAACCCGACGTTCCTACCAGCTCCCTCCGCAATGTGTTATGATTACTACACGCTTTCATTTAACTCACTCTGTCTGTTGTTGTTGTCGTTGTTGTATCCTCAAATCTTGTAACTCAATTTTTACCCAATTCACAATGTGGTATCGACTGCAAACTTGGTATACTTTTGTCATACTGATGACAAAACTATATTCTAAAAAAAAAATATTTTTTTAAACATTATTTTGTATATGTTATGTTTCGGCTTGGGTCTAATTGTCCACGGTAAACTGATCACCGTTTCATTGCTTTCATGGCTTTATTTTGGTGATTTTGAAAAGTTATTTGGTTTAGCCATGTTTGTTTGTTGTAGTACAGAGTTAGACTGATGGCCTTAATCTAAGTTGTCTTGTGGTTGTTGTTGTTGTTTGACTTGCATCCCACTGGGATTTTTGCACACAGTGTTGGTGTACAGTGATTTTTTTCTTCAATATTTTGCTGTCTTTTCTTGGATTTTCTGTTTGCACTTAGTCACATATTCACTTTAAGATTTTTTTGTTCATGTTTTTGTTTTTTGTTTGTTGCGGTTGCACCCGATTCAAGAGCCGAATGGCTCACAGGGCTTACGTTGTGGCAAGCTTAGGGGCCACTTCCTGGAGTCGTGGAGTTATTCCATTACTCGTACATTTCATAAAAGCGTGTTTAAAAAAAAGATTATTTATATATTACTATTTTATGTTACGGGGCAAGGACCCAATCAGCTATGTGGCTATCACAAACGGTAGCTCAACGAATTGGGCTCATGATCATCATCATCATCAGCACGTGGACACTTACAGCAGCAGCCAAATAACTCTACACGTGTGACGCTGATTCTAAATGTGGAGGGAGGAAAACCCGGAGGACCCCAGAGACAAATCCACGCGACCGCGGGAGAGAGACACGCAGACTCCGAATATACAGCAGCAGGGTCAGGGTCGGGATCGAACCCACGACCTCCTGTACACCAGGCGAGGTAGTTAACATCTCCTAGTCACCGTGATGATGATGAGAGAGAGAGAGACACGCAAACTCCAAATATACAGCAGCAGGCGTCAGGATCGGGACCGAACCCACGACCTCCTGTACACCAGGCGAGGTAGTTAACATCTCCTAGCCACCGTGATGATGAGAGAGACACGCAAACTCCAAATATACAGCAGCAGGCGTCAGGGTCAGGATCGAACCCACGACCTCCTGTATACCAGGCGAGGTAGTTAACATCTCATAGCCACCGTGATGATGAGAGAGACACGCAAACTCCAAATATACAGCAGGCGTCAGGGTCAGGATCGAACCCACGACCTCCTGTATACCAGGCGAGGTAGTTAACATCTCCCAGTCACTGTGGCGTGGCAGCGTGTTTGATTATACCATCGTATTCATCAGCTCTACCTTTATTTACACACCACTCTCTCTCTCTCTGTGTCAACCTCCGTCTATCACTTTGTGTATTTATAATTGTAGCATCACGTCTGTCATCTTCAACTTCCACCCTATCTAATCTCCCATCTCGAACTCCATATATCTCTCTCTCGCCCTCACACATCCCACCGTAACATCTCCTGAATTTCTCTACATCTCATCTGCGCGTTATTCCATCTCGTATCTGCCCTCTCTCTCTCTAATCTCTCTGCATCTCTCTCTCCCAAATCTCCCTATCAAATCTTCCCCTACATCTCCCATCCCTCTCCCTGTATCTCTCTCGCCGTCTCCCCCTGCATCTCTCCCTGCATCTCTCCCGTGTCTGCTCTCTCTCCTATCTCAGTGATGGATGTCGTCTTCGTCCTGACTCTGGCTCTGAGGCTCATGCATAATGCATGGTTCTCAGTCACACCGTGATTTAATTCACAGCTCCACCTAATCACATTAACCCTCGCACTGCCCACACACACACACTAACAGATACGAGCACGTACATTCTAGCACACACTAGCTCACTAATATACACACTAATAATCACTAGCACACACTAACACAAGCACTAACATACACACTAACACACACACTAACACACTAACACACACACTAACACTAATAATCACTAGCACACACTAACACACACTAACACTAGCACACACTAACACACACAATAATAACACTAGCACACACTAACACTAACACACACTAACATAGCACACTAACACACACACTAACACACACACTAACACACAACACACACAAATAATCACTAGCACACACTAACACTAACACACACTAACAATGTAGCACACTAACACACACTAACACACACAAACACACACACACACACTAACACACACACTAATCACTNGCACACACTANCATACACACACACTAACAGCACACACACACACTAACACACACATAATCACACACACACACTAACACACACTCACACACAACACACACACACACACTNACACACACACTCACTAGNACACACACACACACTAGCACACTAACACACACACTAATAATCACTAGCACACTAACGATACACACACTAACACACACACTAGCACATACACTAATAATCACTAGCACACACTACGACACACACACACTAACACACACACTAACACACACACTAACACACACACTAACACACACACTAACACACACACTAACAATCACACACACACTAACACACACACACACACACACTAACACACAAACTAATAATCACTAACACACACTAACACACACACTAAGACACACACACTAAGACACACACACTAACACACTAACACACACACTAATAATCACTAGCACACACTAACACACACTAACACACTAACAAATACTAACACACACACACTAATATTCACGAACACACCAGCGCACACACTCACACCACACACTCACACGCACTAACACACACACACACTCACACACACTAACACACACTCACACCACACACTCACACGCACTAACACACACACACTCACACACACTAACACACACTCACACCACACACTCACACGCACTAACACACACACACTCGCACGCATGACCAAATACACACATACGAATACAACACTCTCACACACACTAACGTGCACTAATAAATACTAAGACACACATTCTATCACGCACTATTAGTCACTAACACACACACTAGCACACATTTGAGCACACACAAATACACACGCTAACATACACTGTCACATTATCACACACGTGGGTTCGATCCCGACCCTGACGCCTGCTGCTGTATATTTGGAGTTTGCGTGTCTCTCTCTCTCTCATCATCATCACGGTGGCTAGGAGATGTTAACTACCTCGCCTGGTATGCAGGAGGTCGTGGGTTCGATCCCGACCCTGACACCTGCTGCTGTATATTTGGAGTTTGCGTGTCTCTCTCTCATCATCATCACGGTGGCTATGAGATGTTAACTACCTCGCCTGGTGGACAGGAGGTCGTGGGTTCGATCCCGACCCTGACGCCTGCTGCTGTATTTGGAGTCTGCGTGTCTCTCTCATCATCATCACGGTGGCTAGGAGATGTTAACTACCTCGGCTGGTGTACAGGAGGACAGGAGGTCGTGGGAAGCTACTACACATGTGTAGTAGTAGTAGCTACTACACATGTGTAAGTAGTAGCTACACATGTGTAGTAGTAGCTGTGTAGTAGCAGTAGTAGTAGCTACTACACAGCTACTACACATGTAGTAGTAGCTACGGGTCCCGCACTTTCAAGGGCCACGCGCTAAATGCTTTCAGGCTATCAATTCCGGTTCAGGGATTCTGCACTTGCTCCGTTACTATAGTACTATACCGCCTTCAACTTTTACGAACGACTGGTTGTTTAAGTTTAAAAACTCCCGACGTTTCGATCGCAAAACAAGCGGTCGCAATCAGCACGAACGCTTGTGTTGGTCTGTCGCATTATCCGGCTGTACAGCAAATGAAAAATACAATTACTTTACTATGCAAGTAAAAAATGTGTGTTTTCATATTTATGTGTTTTTGAATATTTATTGTAGGACCCCACATCAGCCGTACGAATGAAGAAGACTTAACATTAAAGTTGAATTCATATCGCACCACCTGTACGAGTGTGTATATGAGTAAGTATTATGTTGAACTTCTTTCACACCATACTTAGATAACCGCGCTTACCGGAGGTGCAGGGGAAAGAAAACTAATTAAACACAAAAAACTGTTTAAAGAAGTGAGTTTGCCAGTCCAGGTGATACTGGTAGGAACCACCTGGTTACACCAGCCCACAGGGGATATTGTGTCCGTCCGTCCGTCGTGCATCCAAAATGGGAGGGGTGGGGCTGGTGATGAGGGGAGGGGCATCGGTGGGAGGGTGGGTTGGGTGGGAGGGGTGGGGAGGGCTGGGTGGGGAGGTGGGGATGGGTGGGCGGTGGGAGGGCTGGATGGGAGGGGAGGATGGGCTGGGTGGGNAGGGTGGGATGGGGCTGGGTGGGGAGGGGGGGAGGGGCTGGGTGGGAGGGTGGGGAGGGGCTGGGTGGGAGGGTGGGGAGGGGCTGGGTGGGAGGNGTGGGATGGGTGGGCAGTGGGAGGGGCTCGACTGATTCGGAGTGAGACCTCTGCTGTTAAACTGGAGCCGGTCATAAGCACACTGCCCAGGTATGGGAAACTCTCCACTCTCTCCACTACTGCCCATCACCAATTGGGAGTTGTGGGGGTGGAGTGTCCGATGGTACAAAAACCCAGGCAGGTGCTTAGTTTTGGTGGGGGTGATGGTAAGGCCCCACCTCTTAGTGGCACGCTCCAGGTTCAGCAGCAGCGTCTCCAACTCCTCTTCTGAATGAGCAGCTATTACCAAATCATCGGCATACATAACGTGGTTGACCAATAGGGAGCCATCCTTGATCTCACCCGGGCGTCGATCAGCCTCCCATTGTATCTGTACCAAATGGAAATTCCCCCGGTACAGCTATTGAAGGCTTCACGAACTACGTGGTCAAAATAGATGTTAAATAATGTGGGAGCCAGAGGACATCCCTGTCGCACCCCAAGGTGTACAGGGAAAGGCTCTGATTGCCGGCCACGTAGTTTTACCCGGGCCCGCTCACCATCCTGAAGGTCCTTAATGATCGTGAGCAGAGGGTCAGGGACTCCGAAAGCACGAAGAACAACCCAGAGCCCAGGCCTACTGATGGTATCATAGGCCTTGACCAGGTCAATGAAGCAGAGACGTAGGTCTTGTTGGAATTCCCTACACCTCTGCTGTAGCAGACGGACATAAAATATGGCATCTGTACACACACGTGTACACACACGTGTACACACACTACACANGTGATCACACACACANGTGTACACACACACGATGTNCGCANACACACACANGTGACACACACAGGGGCANTGGAGATACACACACCGTTGTACACACACACATACACACACACACGATACACACACACANAGTGTCTACACACAAGTGTACAACACACACATGTACACACACANTGATACACACACACGCACNTGTACACACACANAGTGTNCAAGACACACACACACATACACACACACACACGTGTACACACACACACATGTACNTACACAATNCACACACACAGTGNACACACACACACACAGTGNAATGTGCACACACCACACACAACACACACACACACACACACACNTGTACACACACACACACATCNCACACACATACACAGTGTACACACACNTGNCACACACACACANTGTACGCACANTGTACACACACANGACACACCCACACACTACACACACGCAGTGTCACACACACAGTGTNCACACACACAAGTGTNCACACACACGACACACACACACACACACNTCATGTNCACACACACANGTGATACACACACATTGTGATCACACACACACACGATNCACACACACATCAGTGATACACNCNCACACANNTGAGCTNCACACANTGTACACACACACACACAGTGTGACACACACCNTCGTGTACACACCCGTNTACACACTANATCAGTGTACCCATCACNCACATGTNNCACACACACAAACATACACNCACANACAGTCACCNNACACACACACAGANTGTNCACACACACGCGTGTACACNCNCTANACACACACACAGACACACATACCGCTATCAGTNTACACNCACGTACANTGCACACGACACAACACACNCACNAGTNACACCACACACTGACGCNCCACACACNCACNTGNACACACACCATAAACCACACNGTGTTACACCACACCTGACACGTGTACGTGTACNCANATACGTGTACACNCACCACACATACANTNTACACACACATACACACATCACNCATCACACACTATCACCACCACGTACGTACACAAACNCACNTACACACGTGTACACAACACACACTGTACATCAACACACACNACACACACGTGTACACACACAGTTACACACACACACCACTAGTTACCCACACNTACACGTGTACACCCATCGTAACTCGTGTACACCACACNTGTACACACACACACACACNCACACACAGTACGCNCACCAACACACACTGTACACACGTGTACACGTGTACACNCACGTANGCACACCGTANACAGGTACACCGTGTACANTNCATACACACNCACATCAGTTANACACACACACCACACCGTCACACGTACACCTACNACACACGTATGCACCACACACGCAGTGTACACACACCCCGTNNACACACACACACAACAATGTNCACACACANACACCNCACTCCGCTACATGAAACACACACNTACACAGAGANACACTCNGCACCNCNCAACACNCACACACATCGTGCAAACACACACACNCTCATTAACGCAGTGTACAGACATNCACCTGACCACCAGTNTNCACACATCGNACACACNCACAGTGACANTGTACACACCACTGTNCACACGTGTACANAACACACAACNCACACACACACACACAGTGTNCCACACACACACNCACACACACACACACACACAAACACACAGCACTACACACANNNCGTACACACACAACACAAGTACACACACACCGNACACACACTCACACCGTNCACACACCANACACACNCAATACAACAGTGACTACACCACACTCATTGANATGTACACACACACACTTACTGTACACACGTACGTACACACGTGTCACACACAACACACGTGTNCCACAACANTGACACCACACACACCGTGTACACAGTGTACACGTGTTTACACACACACTGTACAAGGCACACAGTGTNCACACACACAACAAGTGTACANACCACNCACNTGCCACAACACACACAACGACACACACACAGTGCACAACAAGTNACACACACACACAACACACANNNNAGTGAATACACAACCACACACACGCACAAGGTCTACACACANANTGNACAACATACACACACACACCTGCATACACAACACACACACGTGTACACACACACATTACACNCACACACACACACACACACACAACACACCNCGTGTNCACACACACACGTGACACACACACAACACCACACACACTACGTGNCACCACACGTGTACCACACNCGTGTACACGTGACGCGAACACGTGTACACACACACGTGTACACANNCACNTACGTGTACCNTGTGTNCACACACACACTGACCAACATCACCTACACCACACACGTGCACACACACGTGTACAACACACACCACACNACACACAACCAGAGCCACACANCNTGACACAATCACCAACTTGACACACATGACACACACGTGTACACACACTACACACACACACNCACACACACACACACCACACACACACACGTGTAGCACACACACACACGTGNAACACNGCCACACAACACGTACACACANCACACACACACACCACANTGTACACACAACACAGTGCCTACACACACACACACCACACACACNNACACACACGTGTNCACACCACACACATNTTACACACACACACACACACACACACACACACACGNACACACACACANGTGCACACACACCACACGTGTNTCCACTCTCACAATCGCAGCGNAGGTNGNCCGGGCTCTGGCTGGGAAAACTGACGCCCCGCTCGGCGGATACTTGTGGGGGGGGGGGGGGGTNACACAAAGAAAAGGTCCCCCCCCCCCGTGTCGCTTCACAGAGTGTTGGGAAGTGCTGGACGAGCACCTATGCATGCACGCACAGCTATGGGTGCGGGAACTCAACACACGCCCGGCCGCCTTTGTCTCCCCAGTGGCAAGATGTTACACAATCCGCAGCCGGTATTGTTTAGGTGAGTCGATGAGGCCCTGGAACAGGTTCAGTCGTCACCGCTCACACCACACACCAGTACAGCACATATACACACAGATACGTATCACAACNTACNTATCNTACACNCACNGATACTACAACAAGACACACACGACATACATACACACGATTNCACGCGATAACACCGAGATACATNCACGACACACATACACANAGNTACACACACGAGATACACACACGCAGATACACACGACATCGTACACCANATCACACACAGATCANCCACAGNTNACACGTNCACNTCATACANACACACACNTCGTATNCNACANTACCCTTAACAGATACACACAAGATACATATGTAGAGGTGTAATTGCGCATGGCTACGAATGTTGAGGTGTGATTATGCATGGCCACGGATGGCCAACAAACACAAGGGGCGGGGTTACGGCCGTACACAAGGGTGGCGCTAGCACCGACGTCCGCATGTGTATCCCCACGGGCCCCCCCTCGGGGCGAGTCCTATAAAAGGTGATGAGCTCGAGGGCTCGAGGTCGGGACTCAGCTTTAACCAGTGAAGAACGAAGACCTGCTAGTATAGGCCCGGAGCTCCCCTGGCTCGCTGTCCTTCTAAGGGCCGACCAGGGCAAGCCGGTGGCGTGGCCCCGAGAGCCAGACGAAGCTGGTCTGGTGACTCAGGGAGCCGGGATCCAGCTTAACCAAGCTGGACAGATAGCCTCCCTTAGTCCCGTAGTGGAGGAATTGGTATAGGGTTAGCTGTCGAGAATCCCTGTAGCCAAGTGACCTGTACAACTGTGTTGGTGTAATAAATAAGTGTGCCTCCGATCCTGTCGTCAAGCCTCCATATATACTTACTACATCTGGGGTCAGAAGTAAACGTCCAACGATGGACACACGAGGGACGACACGTACCAGGGAGTCGGAGATGGAAGACGCCGCGGCCGATTCTCCACCAGTGATGGCCGGGTCGAATCGGAGCAGCCGGGGCCGAGTACGCCCGCGCCGCTACGACAGGAGGAGGGGATGCGTCGGCCGAGAGACTCCGGCTGGCCCACTCCGCCTGGCGGACCTGCTCTACGCCGCGGCCGCCGCGTTGGAGGAGATCACGCGGCTGGGGGCTGGAGGAGCAGCGCGGTCGACGACGGCAGCCGGCGCGGGCGACGTTTCCCGCCACCCCGACGCGGCTCGCGGTCAAATTTCCCGCCATCTCTACAGTACGAGCGGAGGCGGGCCGGCCCGCGTCACGTGTCTGCTGAGCGCCAAGCACAAGCCGTGACATCATCACGCCGGCCGGCGCGTCAACATCAGAGCGACCGGCGATGCCATGTGCACGGCCCGCCCACACTGTATCATCGGCGGGAGCGACGGAGAGCGTTCTGCGGCCACGGACGCCGCCTTACAACAGCGTCTGCCGCCTCTTAAAGAATTTGTCGGCGCTGACGGAGACTGGGGCGGCTTCAAGAGGCGGTTCATCGCTCATCAAGAGATGGCGAACTGGTCGGACGCCGAGGCTCTACGCGCGCTGCCAGCGATGCTGGACAACGACGCCCTGGCTACCCTCACCTCGGCGCCGAGGGAAAAGCGCGCCACTCTACACCTGGCGTTGCAGCTGCTGTCAGCCGTCTATGGGCCGCCTTCGGACTGCAGGCAGCTGTTCCACGATCGGAGTCGGGCGCCAACGAGTCACCCTGGCCTTCCGGACGGCTCTCCTGGCTCTGGCAAAGGCTGCTTTCCCAAGGATGGACGAGGAAGGAGTGGATGCCATGGTGGCAGAGAAGCTGCTGCTACTCGCTGACGAGCTGGACGTCAACGTCCTGGCTCAGGACGACGCGGAGATGTCGTCCCTGCTGGTCGCGCGCCACATCCACGGGGCTTGCGGTCCCTGCGTCGGAAGGCGGCAAAGGGGCGGCCGGCCATGCCATGGCGACCACCGCCCTCCATCGGAGGAGGTCTGCGGGTGGAGCGGCAAGGGCAATGGAGATCGGCGGCACCGCAGGCTCGGAATGGACCGAGCCGCCAGGAGCAGCCCAGGTCATCTGGGGCGCTCACACGCTGCTACAACTGTGGCCTGCAAGGCCACGTTGCGTCTGGATGCCGGGCTCCCCGTCAGCGCGGGCGACACCTCGTCAGGACGCCACGCCGTCTTCTCCCAAGCTCCAGCAGAGAAATACGGCGAGTCGCGGCACCTCACACGTTTGGCCCACGCACACATCCGACACACACTCACGCGCACACCTAAACAGGGTTACAAATTCCCGTCCGTCGCGCGCGATTGTTCGGTAATGCGGCGAGCGCTCCAACCGGTCAGTGGTCGGAGCTCGCCCATCGTGTCGTTGCTGCGTCGGCGGGATCATCTGTCGTGGTCGGTCACATTGATGGGGTAGAGGTGCGGATTTTAATTGACACAGGGCATCGGCGACCATTATATCTGATTTAANTTATAACATCCTTCCGTTCAAAGTCGTCCCTTGCTCCCTGTTGACGTGCCGTGCTATGCCGCTAACGGAGGTTCTCTGGGCATTATTGGCCAAATCCGCGCCACTATCTGCATTGGGACATTAAATTATCCGGCCCTGTTTTGGTTTCCTCCTCACTCGCGGTTCCGTGCCTGTTGGGACGGATTTTCTGGCCAAAATGCCCATCCGAATCCTTATTGACCAAGGGTGCATTGAGCTCCCGTCGGGCCGACGCGTTACATTTCTGTCTTCCCCACCACGGAGCGTCGGGCGTTTGCCACCGTGCAGGCGCTCGTCACAAAAACTGTGCGCGTGCCTCCGGGGCTCAGATGCTCGTCCCTCTTAGGTTGCGTCGGTCGTTTGATGCAGGGTTGCGGATCGGGGGTCTTGTTGGGTCCATCACGGGCCGGGGTCAATGGACCCGATTTGCTCGCGGCTCAGACTATGGTGAGAGGGATGGGGACCCTTCATTGCAGTCCTTAATGTGGGATCGCGAACGGCCGTGGTTCCTCAAGGACCGTGCTTGCACACGCAACGCCGGTGCCCTGTGAGGAACCACTCGTGGGTCAGGTATCCACCGATCCCCGTCGCGACCGCATTCGGACTCTGATGACGGATGGCTGGATGCGCTTTGCGCGGGTTCAGTGGACCTGTCTGACTCGCAGCGCGCGCAGCTGCGAGTTCTCCTGAGCGAATTTGCTGACGTTTTTAGTCAACACAAATTTGATATTGGTTGTACAAATTGCTGCGACACCATATTGACACGGGTGACAGCGCGCCGATCCGCCAAAATCCTTTTCGGTTGAGTCCCGCCGAAAGGATCATGTCAAATCGGCTGTTGATGACATGCTAGCCGCCGATATCATTTCCCCTTCCACCAGCCGTGGGCGCGCCGATCGTTTGGTGAAAAAAACACGACGGCTCACTGAGATTTTGTGTTGACTTTCGGCGTCTCAACAAAATCTCTGTGGCAGATGCGTACCCGCTTCCTCGATGGATGAGTCGCTCGACGCCTTGGCCGTGCGCGATTCTTTTCCACCTTGATTTGCTATCTGGATTCTGGCAGCTTCCTCTGGATGACGAATCGAAACCTAAGACTGCTTTTCGTACACCACAGGGCCTCTTCCAATTTAACCGTTTGCCGATGGGTTTACATTCTGCGCCGGCAACTTTTCAGCGGTTGATGGAATTGGTCTTGGCAGGTTGCAATGGGATTCGTGTTTGATTTACTTAGACGATGTCATCGTCTTTAGCAATCCTTCGAGGAACACCTCCAGAGGTTGCGTGCTGTTTTTTCTCAAATGCGGGCTGCCAATTTGAAATTTAAACCACAAAAGTGCCATTTACTCGCGAATCGGTGCGATATTTGGGTCACATTGTCGGGCGCTCGGGATATCCACTGATCCGCCAAAACGGAATGCGTCAGCTCCTGGCCGACTCCCACCTCTGTGGGAGAGGTCAGGAGTTTCATTGGGTTCGCGTCGTATTATCGGCGATTTGTGGCTGACTTCGCTACGATTGCGAACCATTGCATGCCTTGACGTCCAAGGAGTCAGGTTTCATTGGGGGGCCGGAGGAGGAGGCTGCTTTTCGCGCCCTCAGAAATGCTTTGGTGGGAGCTCCGCCGTTGAATTACCCGGATTTTTCACAACCCTTCTTGCTCGATACTGACGCAAGTAACACGGGCATCGGGGTGTGCTGTCCCAGCTCATCGGGGCGTAGAGCATGTGGTGGCTTACGGTAGTCGGGTACTGTCTCAGCCGAACAGCGGTACTGCGTTACCCGTCGGGAATTATTGGCCATTGTTTATTTCATTCAGCAGTACGCCCGTATCTGTACGGTCGGCGGTTCACCGTCCGTACAGATCATGCGGCCCTACAGTACGCCCTGCGGGTTCAACAACCATCGGGCCAGTTGTCTCGATGGTTGGAGATCCTCCAAGACTATGACTTTGTCACCACATATCGTAAGGGTGTCCGCCACACGAACGCTGACGCCCTGTCACGATTGCCACCCACTTCGGAGTGCGCGTGCCTGTTGGGTTCGGGCGTTGTAGGCCCCGAACGTCACCACCGATTCGGTCTCGTGGCCGCTACCGATGCGCCTTCGGCTTCGGGTCCTATCGAACAAGAAGGGAGGGATTCGTTGCTGGGTTGCCGGTCGCGGAATGGGGACGCCTCCAAATGGAGGACACCTCCCTCCTCGCTTTGCGCCGTCGCGTCGGGGGGCTGGTCAGGGGGTGGAAAACGTTGACTCGTGGGGTTGTTCCAGGGTCTTTGATGCACTGGGATGGAAAAACCCGGCGCCAGCGGCTTGTGGTGCTGTTGCTTTAAGGGGTAAGGTGGTATGGGCTGTTCATGAGCGGCTTCTGCACTTGGGGTTCACAAGACCTTTGCCACGCTCCAGCTGGATTCTTCTGGCCGGGCATGGAAAAGGACGTGGGGATCTCTTGGGTCGTGCACGCAATGCGCGCAGAGGAAGCCGCCTGCGAGGGGTCCAACCCTCCGCTGCAGTCCATAAAAGTTTCCCGGGTTAACGAGCTCGTCGCTCTGGACATACTTGGGCCATTTCCCGCTACGCCCAGGGCAATAGGTATTTACTAACGGGGTTGAATACTTCACGAGATGGCCTATGGCCTGGCCCTGGCGAACCAGTCGGCAGCAGCCATCGCGGAGGCCTTTGTCCAGGGCTATGTCCTCGACAAAGGTGCTCCGGAACGGCTGCTTACTGACCAGGGTAGGAATTTTTCTGGTAAACTCCTACGTGAGGTGTGCGACCTCTTGGGTACGGAGAAGGTTCGGACCTCTCCGTATCACCCACAAACTGACGGGATGGTGGAACGGCTGCATCGGACCATCACGTCCATGCTGTCCCAGCAGGTGTCGTATCCAGACGGATTGGGACCTCCGCATAGCCGGTGTGTTGCAGGCCTACAGAATGGCTCCTCATGCGGCCACCGGATTTTCCCTTTCTTTTTGATGTATGGGCGCGAAGTTAACCCCCTGTGGCGACCCAGCTGAAGCTCTCGGCGCTCCCGGCGAAGTCTAACTTGTCCGAACACATTAAATTTAACATCGCTAAATTGTCTGAGGCACGGGAAGCGGCGTGCAAAATTCTGAACTCCGCCAGAAGGCGAACGAGAGGCTTCGGTTGGGCGGGTGCAGGTGTCAAATGGGAACCAGGGGACAGGGCGTGGTTGCACTGTCCTCAGGTGCCGCTGGCAACCTCGTCGAAATTGGTACGGCCGTGCGGGGCCAGTGGAGGTCGTGCAGGNTTTGCGGCCGCAATGTGTTCGCGTCAAATGGGGAGGCGCCGGTGGTATGTGCACCCCTCAAGGTTAAAACCATTTGTCGCGCCGCCCCGTGGTTCACACACACACACGCATGGCCAAACGTGTGAGGGTGTCGCCGACTCCCCGTCGTCGCTGCACTCGCCTAACCTGACGCCAACTGTTCCGTCCCCAGGTGAAACAGGAGTGACGGTCCACACCCACCAACCCTCCGGAGGGTCGGGGTCACTCGCAGCGACGCCTGACTCTCTTGCACCCGGACCGTCAACGACCGTCACTGAGCGCGCCAGGACGGGCCCTTGTGACGGGCCCGCGCGCGGACGCGCGCCAAAACGCGCAGACTATTGTGAGGTCGGCCGTTGGGGGCCTTGCGGACAATGGGAGGGTGGCGTCCGGAGTGTGTATATATGTTGGTTTTGGGGTATTTATTCGGGGGGGTGCGTCGGGTTANTTTTTTTCTTCTCTCTCTCTCTCTCTTCCTGTTGTTGTTCTTGTTAAGGTTCTCTTGTTCTTGTTAATAATTACGCGAGGCACACACACGGGTTTTGTAAGGGATGCACCTTTATTCTGATTTTTTTGCAGCCAGGGACGGCTGCGAGCTGTACAGGGGGGGTGATGTAGAGGTGTAATTGCGCATGGCTACGAATGTTGAGGTGTGATTATGCATGGCCACGGATGGCCAACAAACACAAGGGCGGGTTACGGCCGTACACAAGGGTGGCGCTAGCACCGACGTCCGCATGTGTATCCCCACGGGCCCCCCCTCGGGGCGAGTCCTATAAAAGGTGATGAGCTCGAGGGCTCGAGGTCGGGACTCAGCTTTAACCAGTGAAGAACGAAGACCTGCTAGTATAGGCCCGGAGCTCCCTGGCTCGCTGTCCTTCTAAGGGCCGACCAGGGCAAGCCGGTGGCGTGGCCCGAGAGCCCAGACGAAGCTGGTCTGGTGACTCAGGGAGCCGGGATCCCAGCTTAACCAAGCTGGGACAGATAGCTCCCTTAGTCCCGTAGTGGAGGAATTGGTATAGGTTAGAGGGTTAGCTGTCGAGAATCCCTGTAGCCAAGTGACCTGTACAACTGTGTTGGTGTAATAAATAAGTGTGCCTCCGATCCTGTCGTCAAGCTCCATATACTTACTACACATACACCAGATACACGTGGACACAGATACAACAGCCTCAAAATACACAGAGANACACGACAATCACCACAGATACNGATACCNAACAGATACAGTACCACCAGATACACACACCGCCATTCGCCACTAAGTGGCATGACTCACCAGACGCTTGTGCCAGGCCATGTGCACCTTGACCACTGAGTGTCGAACGCCCGCGCGAGTCANGGGCAGATCAGGCAGCGACTGACGAGATGACCGAGAGACTGGCTGANGCGACCACCTTGCCCCACTGNGCCAACTTGCTTGCNCACCCGGCGTCCGCTCTGTTTCGTCTCCTCCGCCCTCCGTTGTTTTGGAGGCGACTGCCTCNAACTGCCCAGTAGTCCTTCACAAAGAGNCTCCTCAGAGGCCAGACTTACACCGCTNGTACCAGTACATCGTCNATCCATNAGCCCACTCCCCTTACCACCAGCTCCACTCTTCACATCCAGCCCGTTCACTCTACTCAAAGCCTCACCACCATCACCACACCANCACGCACATCACNNACTCNTCCAACTCACNCAGCCACACACTCACNCACCCANCACNCACCACNACACACACCACCCCCCACTACCAGCCCCATCAACTCACCACTCANACACANCCACCACNCACTCATCCCANNCACCTCACCACCACTCACGTNATCACTCACCACTNACACTCACGATCATCACCCACTNACTCACCCCTACACTNANCCACCCTCACCCACTCACTCACCACCACCACAGTCCACTCTTCTCCGCCCCAACTTCACCCACTCACTGTGCACCACTCACCCACTCACCCACCACCCTACATCCACTCACTTGCACCACTTCACCACCACTCAGCCCACTCACCCACTCCTACCNACTCACCTCACTCACCACTACCATCACCCATCACTCCATCTCTTCTCCAGCCCGTGCCGCGCCCGTTTACCCCCTCTCTGCGGCCAAACAGAAGCTGCTTGGGGCACCTGGGCACGCGGACTGCCGCATACACACTGATGGCGTGGGCATCTGTGTCCGGATCTTTGAAGGCTACAGCGTTCTGGTGGTCAGCGTGAGGGTGATTGTCAAGATCAGGGTCAGGTCTGCAAGCGGCAGTGTGTCAGCCTTTTTCGAGGGGGCGGTGAGGGTGTGAAATGAGCGACTCTGTATGTATGTTGGACTTCTTTGTACGTGCACGACCCGTGGCAATCGGAGGTGTGTGTGAGTGTGTGAGACGGGGGTGGCGTGTGCTGGCCACCCACCCACCCACCCCTGTGTGCCACCGTGCCGGTAGCCTTCATAGGTGCTGTGTGTGTACTCGAGCACTTGCCCCAACAGTCTGTGGCTACCGGGGGTCTTTTTTATGTCGGTGTGTGTATGTGTCGGTGTATGTGTCGTGTGTGTGTGTCGGTGTGTGTCGGTGTGTGTGTGTTTGTGCTTTTGTGTCGGTGTGTGTCGGTGTGTGTATGTGTCGGTGTGTGTGTTGATGTGTGTGTCGGTGTGTGTGCGTCAGTGTGTGTGTGTTTGTGCTTTTGTGTCGGTGTGTGTCGGTGTGTGTCGGTCCGTGTGTGTGTGTGTGTCGGTGTGTGTGTGTGTCAGTGTGTGTGTGTGTCGGTGTGTGTGTCGGTGTGTGTGTTTCTGTCCGTGTGTGTGTCGGTGTGTGTGTGTCGGCGTGTGTGTGTGCGTCGGTGTGTGTGTCGGTGTGTGTGTGTCGGTGTGTGTGTGCGTCGGTGTGTGTGTGCGTCGGTGTGTGTGTCGGTGTGTGTGTGCTTGTGTGTGTGTGTGTCGGTGTGTGTGTGTGTCGGTGTGTGTGTGTCGGCGTGTGTGTGTGCGTCGGTGTGTGGCGGTTTGTATCTATTCGTGTGTGTTGGCGTGTGTGTGTCGCTCTGTGTGTATTTGTCCGTATGTGTGTGTGTGTGGCTGTGTGTGTTGGTGTGTGTGTCCGTGTGTGTGTGTCAGTGTGTGTGTGTCAGTGTGTGTGTGTCAGTGTGTGTGTGTCTGTGTGTGTGTCTGTGTGTGTGTGTGTCACTGTGTGTGTGTCTGTGTGTGTGTATCGGTGTGTGTGTGTCGGTGTGTGTGTCAGTGTGTGTATCGGTGTGTGTATCGGTGTGTGTGTCAGTGTGTGTGTGTGTTGTCAGTGTGTGTGTCTGTGTGTGTGTCAGTGTTTGTATCGGTGTGTGTGTCAGTGTGTCANTGTGTGTGTGTCGGTGTGTGTGTGTGTGTGTCAGTGTGTGTCGGTGTGTGTATCGGTGTGTGTATCGGTGTGTGTGTCAGTGTGTGTGTGTTGTCTGTGTGTGTGTCTGTGTGTGTGTCAGTGTTTGTATCGGTGTGTGTGTCAGTGTGTGTGTCGGTGTGTGTGTATCGGCGTGTGTGTGTCA
>MU249629.1:241368-352342 GCA_018977245.1 Lethenteron camtschaticum
CAGGGTGTGTGTGTGTGCAGGGTGTGTGTGCAGGCTGTGTGTGTGTGCAGGTGTGTGTGCAGGTGTGTGTGTGCAGGGTGTGTGTGTGCAGGGTGTGTGTGTGCAGGGTGTGTGTAGCAGGCTGTGTGTGTGTGCAGGGTGTGTGTGTGTGCAGGGTGTGTGTGTGCAGGGTGTGTGTGTGTAGCAGGCTGTGTGTGTGTGCAGGGTGTGTGTGTGTGCAGGGTGTGTGTGTGCAGGNTGTGTGTGTGTGCAGGGTGTGTGTGTGTAGCAGGCTGTGTGTGTATGTAGGGTGTGTGTAGCTGTGTGTGTGTGCAGGGTGTGTGTGTGTGCAGGCTGTGTGTGTGCGCAGGTGTGTGTGTGTGCAGGCTGTGTGTAGCAGGCTGTGTGTGTGTGTAGGGTGTGTGTAGTGTGTGTGTGTGCAGGGTGTATGTGTGCAGGGTGTTTGTAGCAGGCTGTGTGTGTGTAGCAGGCTGTGTGTGTGTGCAGGGTGTGTGCAGGGTGTGTGTGTGTGCAGGGTGTTTGCAGGGTGTGTGTGTGTGCAGGGTGTGTGTAGCAGGCTGTGTGTGTGTGCAGGGTGTGTGTGTGCAGGGTGTGTGTGTGCAGGCTGTGTGTGTGTGCAGGGTGTATGTAGCAGGCTATGTGTGTAGCAGGGTGTGTGTAGCAGGGTGTGTGTGTGTGCAGGGTGTGTGTAGCAGGCTGTGTGCAGGGTGTGTGTGTGTAGCAGGGTGTGTGTGTAGCAAGCTGTGTGTTTGTGCAGGGTGTGTGTAGCAGGCTGTGTGCAGGCTGTGTGTGTAACAGGCTGTGTGTGTGTAGCAAGCTGTGTGTGTGTAACAGGCTGTGTGTGTGTAGCAAGCTGTGTGTGTGCAGGCTGTGTGTGTGTGCAGGGTGTGTGTGTGCAGGGTGTGTGTAGCAGGCTGTGTGTGTGTGCAGGGTGTGTGTAGCAGGCTGTGTGTGTGTGCAGGCTGTGTGTGTGTGCAGGGTGTGTGTAGCAAGCTGTGTATGTGCAGGGTGTGTGTAGCAGGCTGTGTGCAGGGTGTGTGTGTGTAGCAGGGTGTGTAGCAAGGTGTGTGTAGCTGTTTGTGTGTGCAGGGTGTGTGTGTGCAGGCTGTGTGGGTGCAGGGTGTGTGTGTGTAACACTCTGTGTGTAATGTGCAGGGTGTGTGTGCAGTGTGTGTGTGTGTAGCAAGCTGTGTGTGTGTAGCAGTGTGTGTGTGTGTAGCAGGGTGTGTGTGTGTGCAGGCTGTGTGTGTGTACAGGGTGTGTGTAACACGCTGTGTGTGTAGCAAGCTGTGTGTGTGCAGGGTGTGTGCAGGGTGTGTGTGTGTGCAGGCTGTGTGTGTGCAGGGTGTGTGTAACACTGTGTGTGTGTAGCAAGCTGTGTGTGTGTAGCAGGGTGTGTGTAACACGCTGTGTGTAATGTGCAGGCTGTGTGTGTAGCAGGGTGTGTGTAACACTCTGTGTGTGTGTAGCAGGGTGTGTGTGTGTATCAGGGTGTGTGTAACACTCTGTGTGTGTGTAGCAGGGTGTGTGTGTGTATCAGGGTGTGTGTAACACGCTGTGTGTGTGTGTAGCTGTGTGTGTGTAGCTGTGTAATATGCAGGGTGTGTGTAACAGGCTGTGTGTGCAGGGTGTGTGTATGTAGCAGGCTGTGTGTGTGTGCAGGGTGCGTGTAACACTCTGTGTGTGTGTGTGTAGCTGTGTGTGTGTAGCAAGGTGTGTGTAACACTCTGTGTGTGTGTGTAGCTGTGTGTGTGTAGCAAGGTGTGTGTAACACTCCGTGTGTGTGTGTGTAGCTGTGTGTGTGTAGCAAGGTGTGTGTAACACTCTGTGTGTGTGTGTAGCTGTGTGTGTGTAGCAAGGTGTGTGTAACACTTCGTGTGTGTGTGTGTAGCTGTGTGTGTGTAGCAAGGTGTGTGTAACACTCTGTGTGTGTGTAGCTGTGTGTGTGTAGCAAGGTGTGTGTAACATTCCGTGTGTGTGTGTGTAGCTGTGTGTGTGTAGCAAGGTGTGTGTAACACTCTGTGTGTGTGTAGCTGTGTGTGTGTAGCAAGGTGTGTGTAACACTCTGTGTGTGTGTGTGTGTGTAGCTGTGTGTGTGTAGCAAGGTGTGTGTAACACTCTGTGTGTGTGTGTGTAGCAAGGTGTGTGTAGCAAGGTGTGTGTAACACTCTGTGTGTGTGAGCTGTGTGTGTGTAGNAGGCTGTGTGTGTGAGGGTGTGTGTGTGAGCAGGCTGTGTGCAGGGTGTGTGTNGGGTGTGTGTGTAGCAGGGTGTGTGTCNGTGTGTGTGTGCAGGGTGTGTGTGTAGCAGGCTGTGTGTGTGTACGGGTGTGTGTGTGTNGACTGTGTGTGTGCAGGTGTGTGTGTGTGCAGGCTGTGTGTGTGTCAGGCTGTGTGTGTGTGCAGGCTGTGTGTGTGTCTGTGTGTGTGTNATGTGAGGCTGTGTGTGTGNAGGGTTTGTGTGTNGAGGGTGTGTGTGTGGAGCGGGTGTGTGTGTCGGCTGTGTGTGTATGTCAGGCTGTGTGTGTNATGTGTGTGTGTGTATCAGGGTGTGTGTCAACACTGTGTGTGTGTGCAAGNTGTGTGTGTGTGTGCAGGGTGTGTGTAGCAAGCTGTGTGTGTGTGCAGGGTGTGTGTAATGAGCAGGGTGTGTGTCCGCTGTGTGTTCAGGGTGTGTGGGGGATCACTCTCTGGTTGGGTTGCCCACCCACCCTCTCTCTTTTTTTTTACTTCCAAAGTGACAGCTCTTGATGGATTANAGTACATTGACCTTACGCGTGCGTGCTGTGTNCGTTGTGTGTGCGTGTGTGTGTGTGCGCGTGTGTGTGCGTGTGTGCGTGCGTGTGTGTGTAGGTGTGTGTGTGTGCGTGTGTAGGTGGTGTAGTGGTAGGTGTGTGTGTGGCGGTGTGTGTGGTGTGGTGCGTGCGTGTGGTGTGGTAGGTGTGTGTGTGTGCGGTGTGTGGTTGTGTGTGTGTAGGGTGTGGTGTGTAGGTGTGTGTGTGTGTGCGTGTGTGCGTGTGGTGTGTGCGTGTACTGTGGTGCGTGGTTCGTGCGTGCGTGTGTGCGTGTGTGTGTGCGTGCGTGTGTGCGATGCGTGTGTGTGTGTGCGTGTGTGTGTGCGTGTGTGCGTCGTGTGTGTGGCGCGTGTGTGTGTCATATGTGTTGCGTGTGATGTGTGTGTGTNCCAGTGCGTGTGTGTGCGTTCGTGTGTGTGCTGGTATGTGTGTGCGTGTGCGTGGTGTGGCGTTCGTGTGTGTGCGTGTGTGTCATTAGAGTGTGCGAGCGTGTCGGTGTGTGTGTGGTGTCTTTGCGTGGCATCGAAAGTGCACCTAGCCTGGCACAGCGTCGTGAGACAACCGCCGCTGAGTCGGTCAGTCTNTTTCGGTGAGAGTGTGAACGTGTGTGTGTGTAGGTGTGTCTGTGATGTGTCTGTGTGTGTGTGGGGAGCGGTAGTGCAGCGGTTAGCGCTACGCTGCACTCGAACTGGCGACCCGGGTTCGGTTCCCCCTCACGGCCAAACCAGTGGTATCAACCGGTGTCTCTCTCATCATCATCACGGTGGCTAGGAATGTTAAACCTCCCTGGTATCAGGAGTCGTGGTTCGATCCCGACCGACGATGCCTGCTGCTGTGTAATTTGAGTGCGTGTCCTCTCAATCGGTGGCTAGGAATGTAACTCTCGCGGTATACAGGAGCGTGGTCGACCCGTGACGCCGGGTTTGGAGCGTGNCTCTCTCTCTCTATCATAATCACGGTGGCGAGATGTTAACTACCTCGCCTGGTATACAGGAGGTCGTGGTTGATCCCGACCCTGACGCCTGCTGCTGTATATTTGGAGTTTGCGTGTCTCTTTCTCATCATCATCACGGTGGCTAGGCGATGTTAACTACCTCGCCTGGTGTACAGGAGGTCGTGGTTTGATCCCGACGCCTGCTGCTGTAATTTGGAGTTTGCGTGTCTCTCTCTCTCTCATCATCATCACGGTGGCAGGAGATGTTAACTACCTCGCCTGGTGTACAGGAGGTCGTGGGTTTGATCCCGACCCTGACGCCTGCTGCTGTATATTTGGAGTTTGCGTGTCTCTCTCATCATCATCACGGTGGCGAGGAGATGTTAACTACCTCGCCTGGTATACAGGAGGTCGTGGGTTCTATCCGAACCTGACGCCTGCTGCTGTATATTTGGAGTTTGTGTGTCTCTCTCATCATCACGGTGGCTAGGAGATGTTAACTACCTCGCCTGGTATACAGGAGGTCGTGGGTTCTATCCCGAACCTGACGCCTGTTGTATATTTGGAGTTTGTGTGTCTCTCTCTCCGTGGTCACGTNGGATTTTTCTCCGCGTCCTCCGGTTTTTCCCTCCACGTTTAGAATCATCACCACGCGTTTAGAGTTGGAGTTTGCCTGCTGCTGCTGCTGCTGCTGCTGCTGCTGCTGCTGCTGCTGCTGCTGCTGCTGCTGCTGCTGCTGCTGCTGCTGCTGCTGCTGCTGCTGCTGCTGCTGCTGCTGCTGCTGCTGCTGCTGCTGCTGCTGCTGCTGCTGCTGCTGCTGCTGCTGCTGCTGCTGCTGCTGCTGCTGCTGCTGCTGCTGCTGCTGCTGCTGCTGCTGCTGCTGCTGCTGCTGCTGCTGCTGCTGCTGCTGCTGCTGCTGCTGCTGCTGCTGCTGCTGCTGCTGCTGCTGCTGCTGCTGCTGCTGCTGCTGCTGCTGCTGCTGCTGCTGCTGCTGCTGCTGCTGCTGCTGCTGCTGCTGCTGCTGCTGCTGCTGTGCTGCTGCTGCTGCTGCTGCTGCTGCTGCTGCACATGTCCACACCACGGCGACGAGACACTTTCGTTGAGCTGTCATCTGTGATAGCCAGAGTCGCTTCTCAAGACGGAGCTCTATGTAGCGGCTCAGTGGTAGGATTTCTTGTAAAATAAAATACAAATGTACCGACGAGTTTCACCACGTAGGGGGAGGCTTTCGCCACCAACAATATCATCCGCAATCGAGGTATTTTTAAATCCTTTATATTAAGTTCACTTGCTTGCTTGCTTGCGCGCTTACGACCGTGCAAATCTTTCGGTCGTTTTTTAACCCACTTCCCGTGATCCAATCGAGCTGACATTTTGCACACAGACTCGTTGTGCGTGACAATTTATATTCGTGAAAAATTTTTTCCAAAATTTTCCACTTTTTAGGAAAAATTAATTCATATTTAATTTAAAATACCAATGTGATAAAAATGAAACTCTTACTCAAGAAAAAACAGAAATGACTAATAAAATAAAACCGATGCCACGCATATAAAGGATTTATAGTGAAAAACTTTGTTTTTACGGGTTAATCTTTTATTTGGGAGTTAGATCTTCGTGAAATAAATCAACGCGTCAATCTTGAGTTGAAGCTTTCGTGACTGCACAAATCCATACTCTTCGGTTCTTTGGGTAAAGTAACGTAGGTATAAAAAATTAAATTAAATTAAACAAATTACGGTCGTCATCTGGCTAAGATCAGGCGATCGAAACGTCGTGATTTGTTGAACTTTATTTTATTTCTACCTACGTGACTTTGCGCGGAAGAACCAAGGAGTACGAACGCGTCGTGAAACCCTCCACCACCCGACACAGCCAACGAGTAAGGCTGTGGTCACGTGAACAGAGCGTGGACAATTCGTCACTACACCATTGGAACCTCCTTTGTCAGTAGAAAAATAATAAAAAAATTTTTTACCCTTTTATCTGGCAACAAAACTGACGCCTTTTTTACAAGGAGTCATGTTTGCATTGACCACAATACCTGCGGTCGGAATGCAAACAAAAAACATAACTCTGATAATGTATGCACTGTCGTTGAAATTGATTGGTCCACACCCGAGACAGCTTTTCTTAGAGCCTAGTCTCACTTGGGTTAGACCAGATGACGCCAAAAGGCGCACAACTCAAAGACAATGCACCATCAGAGTATGAGAGCTCGGGTAAGCATTTACACCATTGGAACCTCCTTTGTCTTTGAGTTGTGCGCCTTTTGGCGTCATCTGGTCCAACCCATGTGAGACTAGGCTCTAAGAAAAGCTGTCTCGGTGTGGACCAATCAGTTTCAAGGACAGTGCATACATTATCAGAGTTGTGTTTTTTTTTGCATTACGGCCGCAGGTATTGTGGTCAATGCAAACATGACTCCTTGTAAAAAAAAGTGTCAGTTTTGTTGCCAGATAAAATGGTAAAAAAAAAAACAATTATCAATTCGTCACTGGTCCAGCACTCCGATGTGTGGGAGAGCAAATCCACAACATTTATAATTTATTTGCAACGAGCTTGTGGGTTGCGTTCACCACCACGCTAGCGTCTCCCCGCAAAGCGTGGTGGATCCCTCGCAGAGGTCGCAACCGGGTACCGATACCGTACCCTACCCGATACCCGGCTACCTGTACCCGGCCGGGTACGGGTACCCGTTTGCGACCCTGGTGCGGCCGGGTACGGGTACGGGTAGGCCGTGAGTCACTGGTGAGTCACCGTTTGTCACTCATTTCCCAACGTCTTGTCTCTTCTCACAATTCAAGTTCCTAGAATCAACCCACCCGCGCCTGCAACATGGCTTCATCCCAGAGGTCGCAATCTGGTACCCGATACCCTACTCGATACCCGGCCGGGTACGGGTAGCCGGGTATCGGGTAGGGTACGGGTAAAGAATCAAAACCCGTTTGCGACCCTTGGTCCCTCGGGTGTTAAGGCTGTAAGCACACCGATTCGCACGGTTGGCTCCGTACGGTGCGAAAGAAGTTCAACACACACGTCCATAGCGGGGAGCATTGTATGGGAGCTGTGGGTGTATGTATGTGTGTGTGTATGTGTGTATGTGTGGTATGTGTGTATGTGTGTGTATGGTGTATGTGTGTGATGGATGTGTGTGTATGTGTGTGTGTATGTGTGTATGTGTATGTGTGTGTATGTGTGTGTGGATGTGTGTATGTGTGTGTGTATGTGTGTGTGTATGTGTGTGTGGANGTGTGTGTGTGTGTATGTGTGTGTATGTGTGTGTGTGTGTATGTGTGTATGTGTGTATGCTTAGTGTGTATGTGTGTGTATGTGTGTATGTGNGTNTATGTGTGNGTGTTGTGTGTTGTGTGTATGTATGTGTGTATGTGTGTTGATGTGTGTATGTGTGTGGATGTGTGTTGTNTGTGTGTGTGTGTGTGTATGTGTGTTGTTGTGTGTATGTGGGTGGATGTGCATTATTGTGTATGTGTGTGTATGTATGTTGTTGTATGTGTGTGTGTCATGTGTATGGGTGTATGGTGTGTGGAAGTGTGTATGTGTAGTGGATTATAGTGTGTGTATGTGCGTGTGTATGTGTTCGATGTATGTGTGTATNTTGTGTGGATGTGTGTGTGTATGTATGCGTGTATATGCGTGTGTATGTGTGAGTGTGTATGTGTGTGAATGTGTGTGTGTGTGTCTTGTGTGTGCGTGAGGGTCAGTACGTGCGNTATGAACCCGACGACCCGAGTTCGATTGTGCCAACACCAGTGNCGATTATCTGGGTCTGGGCCTNCCCTAGGTGACTCAGCCTGTGAGCATACCTGGTGTNGTGTGTACATGTGGGAGACAAAGGCGGTGGGCGTGTGTGCACCCACCCCCTTGTGTCGTGCCTTTATAGGTGTGTACATGTGTCTGTGGCTATATGGGGGATCTTTGTCTTTGTTTCTGTGGGGAGTGGTGGCGCCGCGGTTAGCGCTACTCTGCGCTACCAGCCCCAGCGGACCGAGTTCGATTCCAGCTCACGGCCGACAACGGTGACGATCATCTGAACCGGTCCTGGTCCTCCCTAGGTCGACTCAGCCTCAAATGAGTACCTGAGCCTGAAATGAGTACACTGGGGAGACAAAGGCGGTCGGGCGTGGTGCTGGCCACCACCCCCTCGTGTGCCGTGCCGGCCTTCATAGGTGCTCGCTAACAGCACTTGCCCCAACAGTCTGTGAAGCCTACACGGGGGATCTTTGTCTCTGGCACTGGTTATCGCACCGCGCTACGAACCCGGCCACCTGAGTTCAATTCCCGGGTTACTGGCCGTCATAGGTCCACTCAGCCTGAAATGAGTAAACATCAACACTGGGGAGACAAAGGCGGCCGGGCGTGGGACCTATCCACCCCCACTCCTTTTGACGCAGCCTTAATAGGTGCTTGCTAACACGAAGACTTTGCGTGCGTCCACCGGCAAAGTGATTTTTCTTCTTGTTCTTTGGTAAAGTCACGTAGAAGGGAAATAATAAAATAATGAAAATACAACAATAAAATACAATTCTCACGACGTTTCGGCCACAACGCAAGCAGCCGTCCTCAGGTGAAGAACACACCAAGCTTAAATACTTTATTTTTATTATTTCCCTTCTATGTGACTTTAAAAAGAACCAAGAAGATGAATCCCTGCAGTTACGAAAGCTTTACATCTAAATTTAATTTCCCTTCTACGTGACTTTACCGAAAGAACCAAGAAGATGAATCCCTGCAGTCACGAAAGCTTTAAATTGAATTTTTATTATGTTTAATTTTCATTATTTTATTATTTCCCTTCTACGTGACTTTACCGAAAGAACCAAGATGCATCCCTGCAGTCACGAAAGCTTTAAATCGAAATGTTATTACGTTTATTTTTATTATTTTATTAGAGGCCTTCTGGCATCTGCGTCGGTTGCCGTTCATCGACAAGTCCCTCAGTCACGCGCCCTGTGAACCGAAGGTACGTTCANGAAACCCCTCCAGCCCCTCCAGCCCCCCCCCCCCCCTACTCTATGCGCGTCGGTGGGTGGCTCTTGGGGGCCTTGGGGGGCTCTGTGGGGGCTCTGTGGGGGCTCTGTGGGGGGATCTGTGGGGGGCTCTGTGGGGGCTGGGGCTGGGTTGTAGCACAGCGGCAGCGCTAATCCCCCACACTACCGCACAGACACTCAAAGTGACTCATAGTGATAACACACACACATGCACACCGCAGTGACACACAGTGAACACAACACANTGACACACACACAGTGATACACACACAGTGACACACAGTGACACACACACACACACAGTGCACACACAGCACACACACAGACCACACACACACAGACACACACACACACAGAGTGACACACATGACACACACGCAGTGACAACACACACANGGTACACACACAGTCACACACACACAGTGACACAACAGTGACACAAAGATCCCCGTATAGCCTTAACAGGCTGTAGGGGCAAGTGCTGTTAGCGAGCACCTATGAAGGCCGGAACGGCACACGAGGGGGTGGGTGGCCAGCACCACGCCCGACCGCCTTTGTCTCCCCAGTGGCGATGTTCACACCCGCACCGCACCAGGTACTCATTTAAGGCTGAGTCGACCTAGGGGAGGCCAGGACCGGTTCAGATAATCGTCACTGGTGTTGGCCGTGAGCGGGTATCGAACCGGGTCGCCAGGTTCTTAGCGCAGCGCGCTAACCGCTACACTACGCTCCTCNGACACACTACACACAGTGACACACACACACACAGTGACACACATACAGTGACACACACACAGTGACACACACACACACACGTACACACACGTACACACACACAAACACCTACACACACGCGTACACGTACACACACACGTACACGCACTCTAATTAAGGCAGTCCCCTGCGACACAGCTAAGTGATGAAGTCCCCCTCTTCCCCCTCCCCTCTACCCCCCCTTAANCCCCCCTCTANCCCCCCCCCTCTACCCCCCCCTCACCCCCCCCTCTACCCCCCCCTCTACCCCCCCCCTCTACCCCCCCCTCTANCCCCCCCTCTACCCCCCCTCTACCCCCCCTCTACCCCCCCTCTACCCCCCCCTCTANCCCCCCCTCTACCCCCCCTCTACCCCCCCCCCTNTANCCCCCCCTCTACCCCCCCCCCCCCCTCTANCCCCCCCTCTACCCCCCCCCCCTCTACCCCCCCTCTACCCCCCCCTCTACCCCCCCCCTCTACCCCCCCCTCTANCCCCCCCCTCTCCCCCCCCCCTCTACCCCCCTCTANCCCCCCCTCTACCCCCCCTCTANCCCCCCCTCTACCCCCCCCTCTANCCCCCCCCTCTACCCCCCCTCTACCCCCCCTCTACCCCCCCCCTCTACCCCTNCCCTCTACCCCCCCTCTANCCCCCCCTCTACCCCTCCCCTCTACCCCCCTCTACCCCCCTCTACCCCCCCCCTCTACCCCCCCCTCTACCCCCCTCTACCCCCCCTCTACCCCCCCTCTCTCTCTGTTCGTCACCAATTATCACGCAGCAATTAGCGGCGTCAGGGGCCCCGTGCGAGACTCGTGTGGACCCAACACCTCGAGACTCAGGCGACAACCCACACTGACACCACCACTGTGTGTGTCACAGTGTGTGTCACTGTGTGTGTGTCACTGTGTGTGTCACTTTGTGTGTGTGTCACTGTGTGTGTACNTGTGTGTGTGTGTCACTGTGTGTGTGTCACTGTGTGTGTCACTGTGTGTGTGTGTGTCACTGTGTGTGTGTGTGTCACTGTGTGTGTGTCACAGTGTGTGTCACTGTGTGTGTGTCACTGTGTGTGTGTCACACTGTGTGTGTCACTGTGTGTGTAGTGTGTGTGTGTGTGTGTCACNGTGTGTGTGTGTCACTGTGTGTGTGTGTGTGTCACNGTGTGTGTGTGTGTNCGTGTGTGTGTGTCACTGTGTGTGTGTGTGTGTCACTGTGTGTGTGTGTCACTGTGTGTGTCACTATGTGTGTCACNGTGTGTGTGTGTCACNGTGTGTGTGTCACTGTGTGTCACTGTGTGTGTGTCACTGTGTGTGTCACTGTGTGTGTGTCACTGTGTGTGTCACTGTGTGTGTGTGTCACTGTGTGTGTCACTGTGTGTGTCACTGTGTGTGTCACTGTGTGTGTCACTGTGTGTGTCACTGTGTGTGTCACTGTGTGTGTACTGTGTGTGTGGTCACAGTGTGTGTGTTGTGTGTCACTGTGTGTGTGTGTGTGTCACNGTGTGTGTGTGTCACTGTGTGTGTCACTGTGTGTGTCACTGTGTGTGTGTGTGTGTGTGTGTCACAGTGTGTGTCACTGTGTGTGTGTCACTGTGTGTGTCAGTGTGTGTGTCTGTGTGTGTGTGTCATGTGTCTGTGTGTGTGTCACTGTGTGTGTCACTGTGTGCTGTACACTGTGTGTGTCACTGTGTGTGTGTCACTATGNGTGTCACTGTGTGTGTGTTGTGTGTGTCACTGTGTGTGTCACTGTGTGTCACTGTGTGTGTCACTGTGTGTGTGTCACTGTGTGTGTGTCAGTGTGTGTGTCACTTTGTGTGTGTGTCACTGTGTGTGTCACTGTGTGTGTGTTGTGTGTGTTGTGTGTGTCACTGTGTGTGTGTNACTGTGTGTGTGTCACTGTGTGTGTGTCACTGAGTGTGTGTCACTGTGTGTGTCACTGTGTGTGTGTCACTGTGTGTGTTGTGTGTGTGTCTGTGTGTGTGTTGTGTGTGTGTCAGGTGGTGTCACAGTATCTCGGTCANCTCGGTGTCGACCCGTGGCACCTGGGTCTGCCCCGTGACCTCCTGCAGCGGGTGTTCGACACTTCACGTGGCCTCAAGGTGCACTTGGCCTGGCACAGCATGTGTGCGTCACGCCACTTAGTGGCGAATGGCGGTTGTGTTGTGTGTGTGTGTCACTGTGTGTGTCTGTGTGTGTGTGACANTGTGTGTCACTGTGTCACTGTGTGTGTGTGTCACTTGTGTGTGTGTACGTGTGTGTGTGTCACTGTGTGTGTCACTGTGTGTGTGTGTCACTGTNTGTGTGTGTCACTGTGTGTGTCACTGTGTGTGTGTATGTCAGGTGTGTGTCACTGTGTGTGTGTACGTGTGTGTACGTGTGTGTACGTGTATGTNACNCTGTATGTGTGTGTACGTGTGTGTCCGTGTGTGTGTGATGTGTGTGTGTGTCCGTGTGTGTAGTCGGCAAAAACAACCCCCTACCTCTTCGTTGGTGCGGACGGCAGCGCTGTGGTGAGCAGTGCCGTGGAGGGCAGTGCCGTGAGGGCAGTGCCGTGGGGGGCAGTGCCGTGGGGCAGTGCCGTGGGGGGGGAGGGCCAACTTAGATTGGCTATTCCCCCCATGGCGTTTGTAGCCACCACAGCGGCCAAATGGGTGCTCTGGACGGGTGCGAGGCCTGGTAACCCCTCCACCTTCAATGAATTAGCACCACACCACGATTAGGCCCCAGGGGGACAGGCGTCTGTGACGTCTCCTGGCCAAAACTCATTTGGCGGAGCCAGGAGACTGAATCTTTACCTCGGGGCTCCTCCAGAAACAACNAAAAACCACTATGTGTGGCCACGTGGAATGTTTGAATGTCTGCGGAAGAGAGGCTGCCACTCCTCTGTCGGGAGCTGGACCGATACCGGTGGACCGGTACTGGCTCTGGCTCCTCACGAGGGGTGGACAGTCCTCTACTCGGGGCAGGAGACTGCCAAAGAACAGGGAGTGGCTCTTCTTCTGAACAAAATAATGAAGGGAGCGTGGGAGTGTGGCGGTGAGGTGTGGGAAGCTGTAAGCCCCAGGCTACTTTGGGCTCGCTTCCCATCAACCAGAGGCGAGGAGTGGTGGTGGTTACTTATGCCCCCACCGAAGACGAACATTCGTGGAGGGATGCAGGCAAGGCTGATGAGTCAGAAGCCTTCTATGACCTCCTGTCACAGGTGCTGGCTAAAGTGGCCCTCGGGATAGAGTCATCTTGTTGGGTGACTTCAATGCCCGAGTTGGTCATGATGCTGGCACCTGGTCTGGAGTGATTGGAGGCATGGGCCAGATCAGCTTAATAACACGGTAGGAGGAGGCTGCTAGATTTTTGTGCAGCCATGGCTTGTAATTACCAACACACTGTTCCGGCATCGGCGCATCCACACAACATAATGGATGCATGCCGGGTCCATGCAAGAACATCTGCTGGACTACATTGAGGGAAATCCTTCAACCTGGAAAACATCGTGGCACAAAGTGGGGATGTTACGGCTGCGTGATTGGAAGAGAAGTCCCCTGTGAGTGGCTCTGAGGTGCCATCATAGGAAACTGAAGGCGATCTGGAGTTTGAGCCAGGAGACACGGAGAGATGATCTCAAGCGATTCGAGGGAGGTGGCGTTGTGCACAGACTGTACATGACATCATCACAACAGTCTGGACCAGAGGTCGCAGATTGGAAGGATGCCCTGGTGGTCCCCCTCTTTAAGAGGGGCCCACACAGACTGTAACAACTACAGGGGCGTCTCACTCCTCAGTGTGCGGGAAAGGTCCTGGTAAGGATTATTCAACATCGCCTTGCTAGGCACGTGAGGAGAGGCTTGCGGAGCCCCAATGCTGTTTCAGAAAGGCGGTCCTGCCAGATGCCATATTTTCCCCGTAGTTTTGACCTTCGATGGGAATTTCCATCAGGTACAGATACTGGGAGGCTGATCGATGCCCGGGTGCAGTAGTGGCTCCCTAGCTCAACCCGTTATGTAGCCGATGATCTAGTAATTGCTGCTCATCAGGGAGTGAGAGGCTGCCTGAACCTGGAGCTTGCCATAAAGGTGGGCCTAACCATAGGCCCACCCTTACCCTGCCTGAATTTTGTACCATCGGATACTCACCCCACAACTCCTAATTGGTGATGGGGCAGTTGTGGAGAGAGTGGAGAGTTTCCCATACCTGGCAGTGCGCTCATGACCGGCTCCGGTTTTAAGAGCAGAGGTATCCGAATAGCGAGCGGTTATTTTTTCATCGGTTACGACCTTGTGTGGAAGCTACTGGTCTGTTGCTCCCACGAAGCTTCAGGTCTTCTCGGCCACGGTCATCCCTCCTCTACGCTTGCGAAACGTGGACACCCCTAATGGGACATCTTCCCGGTGAAACATTTGCGCCTGCTTACGATCCATCCTGGGTTAACCAGGCTGGATTGTGTGAGGAGCTCACAAATCCTTGAAAGATATGGCAAAGTCCATCGGTGAGCTCCTCCGGCAGGCAAGGCCGCATGCCTTAACAGCTTTTGTTCGGCCGGATCGAGGGGGCTGAACGGGCGCGGCACGGGCTAGAGAAGAGAGTGATGTGGTACAGGAGGACATGGAGCTGAGTGGACTTGCCGATGACTGGTACCAGCGGTGTCAAGATCGGCCTCTGTGGAGGAGGCTCGTGAAGGATGCTACTGGGCAGTTGGAGGCAGTCGCCCTCCAACAACAACGGAGGGCGGAGGAGCGACGCTCACAACAACGAGCGGAGCGCCGGGTGGCTAAAGCACAGCAAGTTGGCACAGTAGGGGCACAGGTGGTGCATCTACCGGTCATCTCGGTCAGTCGACCCGTGGCACCTGCTGGGTCTGCCCGTGACCTCCTGCCAGCGGGCGTTCGACACTTCACGTGGCCTCAAGGTGCACTTGGCCTGGCACAAGCGTCGTGGTGACGTCACCACCACTTAGTGGCGAATGGCGGTTGTTGTTGTGTACGTGTGTGTGTGTCACCTGTGTGTGTGTCGACTCACCTAAATGAGTATCTGGTGGTGTGTAAACATANTGGGAGACACGCCGGGCGTGTGTGCACCCCCTGTGTATGCGCCTTCATAGGTGTCGCTAACACACTTGTACGTCTGTAAGGCTATGCGGGGATCTTTGTCTTTGTGTGCACGTGTGTGTGTGCGTGTGTACGCGTGTGTACGTGTGTGTGTGTACATGTGTGTGTGTACGTGTGTGTGTGTCACTCTGTACGTGTATCTGTACGTGTGTGTACGTATGTGTCACTCTCTATGTGTGTGTACGTGTGTATGTGTGTGCGTGTATGTACGTGTGTTGTGTACGTGTCTGTACGTGTGTGTACGTACGTGTGTGGGTGTACGTGTGTGTCACTCTGTATGTGTATCTGTACGTGTGTGTGCTGTGTATGTGTCACTCTGTATGTGTGTGTACGTACGTGTGTGTGTACGTGTGTGTCACTGTGTATGTGTTCTGTGTGTGTGTGTGCGTGTGTATGTGTCACTCTGTATGTGTGTACGTGTGTGTGTGCGTGTGTGTCACTGTGTATGTGTGTCTGTACGTGTGTGTGTGCGTGTGTGTGTCACTCTGTGTGTGTGTGTGTGTGTGTACGTGTATGTCACTGTATGTGTGTCTGTACGTGTGTGTGCGTGTGTATGTGTCACTCTGTATGTGTGTGTACGTGTGTGTGTGTGTGTGTGTGTCTGTACGTGTGTGTCTGTGTGTGTGTCTGTACGTGGGGAGCGGTGGTGCAGCGGTTAGCGCGCTGCGCTACGAACCGCTCACGGCCAACACCGATGACGATTATCTGAACCGGTCCTGGGCCNCCCCTATGTCGACTCAGCCTAAACTGCGGTGTGTAAACATCGCCACTCGGGAGACAAAGGCGGTCGAGCGTGGTGCTGGCCACCCACCGCCTCGTGTGCCGTGCCGGCCTTCATAGGTGCTGCTCGCTAGCAGCACTTGCCCCAACAGCCTGTTAAGGCTACACGGGGGATCTTCGTCTTTTTTTTTAAAGATACGGGCAAGGCCACCTGACCTCCTCACTCATCTCCTGCTCACACCTCATCACAGCTCTCGTTATAGCACAGAGAGAGAGAGCGTGGTGGGGGAGAGGAAAGAGTGGGGAGTTGGGAGAGATTTGGGGGAGAGATGGGGAGAGTGGGGAGAGTGGGAGAGTGGGAGTGGAGAAAGTGGGGAGAGTGGGGAGAGTGGAGAGAGAGTGGGGAGAGAGATGGGGGAGTGTAGAGAGTGGGGAGAGAGATGGGACAGAGATGGGAGAGAGTGGGGAGAGAGTAGGGAGAGAGTGGGACAGAGTGGGGAGTGTAGAGAGTGTGGAGAGAGTAGGGAGAGAGTGGGGAGAGAGATGGGGAGTGTAGAGAGTGAGGCGAGAGGCGAGAGGGGAGAGAGAGGATGGAGACTAAGGGAGGAGCAGAGATAGTGGGGGTAAGAGACGACACGAGGGGGTGAGAGGGGAGAGAAAGCGGTGAGAGAGAGAGAGGAGACAGCGAGATAGGGGGGTGGAAAGCATCGACAGAGGCCACGCGATGTGGGGGGAGATGGAGAGAGTNGGGGGAGAGTGGGGGGAGAGTGGGGGAGAGTGGGGGGAGAGTGATTGGGGAGAGCGAGGGAGGACAGAAGGGAGAGAGGGTGGAGAGAAGAGAGAGAGTGTGGGGAGAGAGAGAAATTGATTGATTTGGGTGGTGAGAATGATAATACATTCCTGTCGATTAATGTTACTTTATGATTAAAATCCACGCAATCCATCACGCGTGTGCGGTTATCATGCGTGTACATGGCTCTCATGCATGGGGTGTGTGTGTGCGCGTGTGTGTGTCCTTATAGGTGCACTCAGCCTCAAATGCGTGCCTCTTCTTGTTCTTTCGGTAAAGTCACGTAGAATGGAAATAATAAAATAATAAAAATAAAACATAATAAAATAATTCTCACGACGTTTCGGCCACAACGCAAGCAGCCGTCCTAGGTGAAGAACAGGTCTGTCGAAAGACAGAGTCTGACAGACCTGTTCTTCACCTGAGGACGGATGCTTGCGTTGTGGCCGAAACGTCGTGAGAATTATTTTATGATGTTTTATTTTTATTATTTTATTATTTCCATTCTACGTGATTTTACCGAAAGAACCAAGAAGATGAATCCCTGCAGTCACGAAAGCTTTACATCGAAAAATGAGTACCTGGTGCGGTGTGTAAAACATCGCCACTGGGGAGACAAAGGCGGCCGGGCGTGGTGCTGGCCACCCACCCCTCGTGTGCCGTGCCGCCTTCATAGGCGCTACTGGCCAACAGCACTTGCCCCCAAAAGTAGTTTAAAGCTACAGGGACCGTCCATAAATGACGTCACGCACCTANGGGGGGTCAGACATTTGTGACGATGTGTGACGANGGGGGGGGGTTGAAAAATGTGACGTCACATAAAATGCGCAACTTTAAAGAATATAGACAACACGTTCTACTTAATTAAATAGACTTTTTATAAATGTTTTTCCTACAACATCAGAGTGCAGCGCCACATTAAATACGCACTACAATGACAATAGTTTAAAGAATATGAAGCATGTTTTTTTTGGGGGGGGGGGCAAGCTTTGTGACGTCATATTTGAGGGGGGGGGTCTGACTTTTTGTGACGCCGTGTGACGAGGGGGGTGGGGGGGGTCAAAAATCGTCCAAACTCGCGTGACGTCATTTATGGACGACCCTAAGACGGGTTCCTGAGCGGAATCGAACTCGGCTGGGCGCTCACACGCCGACTGCACCAGACAAAGTCCCCCGGCTTTCGCAGAATCTTGGGACAGGGCTGTTCACGCGAGCACCTATACACTGTGGCACACGAGGGGGTGGGTGGCCAGCACCACGCCCGGCCGCCTTTGTCTTCCCAGTGTACTCATTTCAGGCTCAGGTATTCATTTGAAGCTGAGTCGACCTAGGGCGAGACCCCGGACCGTCATCGGTGTTGGCCGTGAGCGGGAATCGAACTCGGTCCGCCGGGGCTGATAGCACAGCGTAGCGCTAACCGCGGCGCCACTGCTCCCACGAGTTTACACAGCGCACCGGGTCCTCGTTTTTAAGGCGAGTCGACTCAGGGGTGCCCAGGACCGGTCCAGATAAATCGTCGTGAGCGGGAATCGAACTCGGGTCGACGGGGGGGAGGGGAGGTTCGTAGCAACACCACCGCTAAACACACAAGACAAAGATCCCCCGTGTAGCCTTAACACAGTTTGTGCAAGTGCTGTGAGGCGGGACACTCACTCACTCAACAACAACAACAACCGCCGTTCACCACGAGGTGGCGGTGACGTCACCACGGCGCCTGTGCCAGGCTAGGTGCACTTTGAGGCCACGTGCAGTGTCGAAGGCTCGCTGCGTTATATCCGCCCGGCGATCCGCTCGTTGTTGTGAGCGTCGCTCCTGCCCTCCCGCTGTTGTGGAGGGCGACTGCCTCCAGCTACCAGCAGCCTCTCAACGTGTACCTAGCCTGGCACTGCCAGTGGCGTCCTTCGCGAGCCTCCCCCATAGAGGCCGATTTGACACCGCTGGTACCCATCGGCAAGTCCACTCAGATCACGGCCTCCTGTACCACATCATTCCATCTCTTCTCAGCCCGTGTCACTCACTCACTCAGCCACTCACCCACTCACCACTCACCACTCAGCCACTCACCACCCAGCCACTCACTCACCACTCACTCATCACTCACTCACTCACCCATCACTTCACTCACCCATCTGACTACCCACTCACCATCACCACCCACTCAACCACTCACTCACCACTCCCACCATCACCACTCACCCACCACTCACTCGCCCACTCACTCACTCGCCCACTCACCCATCAGCTCCATCTTTCTCCCGCCCGTGCACGCCGGTTAAGCCCCCTCTATGGCCAATGAAGCTGCTTTGGCATGCAGTGGCTGGGCATGCGGGCTACGTGACCCAGCCAACGCAGCCTCGCCTGCCGGAGGAGCTCAATGATGACGTCGGACTGTGTCCAGATCTTTCAAGACCCGTGGCGACTCACACAATCCATTCACACAAACAAAGACAGATAAAGATCCCCGTATAGCCTTAACAGACTGTAGGGGCAAGTGCTGTGCACCTATGAAGGCCGGCACGGTACACGAGGGGGTGGGTGGCCAGCACCTCGCCCGGCCGCCTTTGTCTCCCCAGTGGCGATGTTTACACACCGCACCAGCTACTCATTTGAGGCCGAGTCGACCTAGGTGAGGAGGCCCCGGACCGGTTCAGAGAATCGTCACCGGCGTTGGCCGTGAGCGGGAATCGAACTCTGGCAGACGTCTTTCGGAGCGCGGCGCGGCGCTAACCGTTGCGCCACCGCTCCTCACCGGCGCGCGCTCGCAGAAGGCAACAAACTCGGGTTAAATGAGGTCACGACACTAAGAGGCGACCGATACAAGGGCTGGGGAACCCAGTGCGGAGGAGAGAGACACACAGCGACCCTGGTGCGGCCGGGTACGGGTACGGGTAGGCCGTGAGTCACTGGTGAGTAACTGTTTGTCACTCATTTCCCAACGTCTTGTCTCTTCTCACAATTCAAGTTCCTAGAATCAACCCACCCGCGCCTGCAACATGGCTTCATCCCAGAGGTCGCAATCAGGTACCCGTACCCGGTCGGGTAGGGTACGGGTACGGCCGGGTACGGGTACCCATTTGCGACCCTGGTGCGGCCGGGTACGGGTAAGGAATCAAAACCCGTTTGCGACCTCTGAGAGAGAGACAGCACGATTGAGAGAGACACGGGACGAGACGCTGCCTGTCTGTACGTCTGTTCGTATGATTTTTTTCGTGCGTCGAAGTGAGGAGCGGTGGGTGTAGTGGTTAGCGCTACGCTGCGCTACGAACCTGGCCACCCGAGTTCGATTCCCGCTCACGGCCAAACACCGGTGACGATTATTATCTGAACCGGTCCTTGGCCACCTCACCTAGGTTTACTCGGCCTCAAATGAGTACCTGGTGCGGTGTGTAAATATCGCCACTGGGGAGACAAAGGCGGTCGGGCGTGGTGTTGGTCACCCAGCCCCTCGTGTGCCGTGCCTTTCATAGGTACTCGCTAACAGCACTTGCCCCAACAGTCTGTTAAGGCTATAGGGTGTATCTTTATCTTTGCATACGTATGTATATGTGTGTAAGTGTACTGTATTCGTGTGTAGGTATGCACGTGTGTGTATGTATGTATGTATACGTGTGCATGTGTGTCAGTGTGTGTGTATGTAGATGAGTGTGTGTGTGTAAGTTTGTGTGTATGTATGTCTATGTGTGTGTAAATGTGTGTGTATGTCTATGTGTGTGTAAGTGTGTGTGTATGTCTATGTGTGTGTAAGTATGTGTGTGTAAGTGTGTGTAAGTTTGTGTGTATATCTATGTGTGTGTAAGTGTGTAAGTGCGTGTAAATGCGTGTGTATGTGTTGTGAGCGACGCTCACAACAACGAGCAGAGCGCCGGGTGGCAAAGCACAGCAAGTTGGCACAGTAGGGGGCACAGGTGGTGCATCAGCCAGTCATCTCGGTCATCTCAGTCAGTCGACCCGTGGCACCTGGGTCTGCCCCGTGACCTCCTGCCAGCGGGCGTTCGACACTTCACGTGACCTCAAGGTGCACATGGCCTGGCACAAGCGTCGTGGTGACGTCACCGCCACTTAGTGGCGAATGGCGGTTGTGTTGTGTTTTGTTTTTTGTATGTCTATGTGTGTGTAAGTGTGTGGAAGTGTGTGTATGTCTATGTGTGTGTAAGTGTGTGTGTATGTGTGTAAGTGTGTGTGTATATCCATGTTTGTGTGAGTAACATCGCCTTGCTAGGCACGCTGAGGAGAGGCTTGCGGAGCCCAATGCGGTTTCAGGAAGGGGCGGTCCTGCACAGATGCCATATTTTCTGTCCGTCTGCTACAGCAGAGGTGTAGGGAATTCCAAAAAAGACCTACATCTCTGCTTTATTGACCTGGTCAAGGCCTATGAAACCATCAGTAGGCCTGGGCTCTGGGTTGTTCTTCGTGCTTTCGGAGTCCCTGACCCTCTGCTCACGATCATTAAGGACCTTCATGATGGTGAGCGGGCCCGGGTAAACTACGTGGCCGGGAGTCGGAGCCATTCCCTGTACACCTTGGGGTGCAACAGGGATTTCCTCTTGCTCCCACATGATTTAACATCTATTTAGACCACGTAGTTTGTGAAGCCTTCGATGGCTGTACCGAGGAATTTTCATCTGGTACAGATACAATGGGAGGCTGATCGATGCCCGGGTGCGGTCAAGGGATGGCTCCCTATTGGTCAACTACGTTATGTATGCCGATGATTTGGTAATTGCTGCTCATTCAGAGGAGGAGTTAGAGACGCTGCTGCTGAGACTGGAGTGTTCCAGGAAGAGGTGGGGCCTTACAATCAGCCCACCAAAACTAAGCACTTGCCTGGGTATGTTGTACAGACACTCCACCCTCACAACCCCTAATTGGTGATGGGGCAGTTGTGGAGAGAGAGGAGAGTTTTCCATACCTGGGCAGTGTGCTTATGACTGGCTCCGGATTGACAGCAGAGGTCTCACTCCGAATTAGTCGAGCGGCATTATCTTTTCATCGGCTGCGTCATGCTGTGTGGAAGCTACTTGGTCTGTTGCTCCACACGAAGCTTCTCTTTGCTTGCGAAACATGGACCCCCCTAAATGGTACATCTTCGCCAGTTAGAAACATTTAGGCTGGCCTGCCTACGATCCATCCTGGGTTTAACCTGCAGGCTGGACTGTGTGAGGAGTTCACAAATCCTTGAAAGATCTGGACAAAGTTCCATCGGTGAGCTCCTCCGGCAGGCAAGGCTGCGTTGGCTGGGTCATGTAGCCCGCATGCCCAGCCACCGCATGCCTAAACAGCTTTTGTTCGGCCGGATCGAGGGGGCTAAACGGGCGCGGCACGGGCTAGAGAAGAGATGGAGTGATGTGGTACAGGAGGACGTGGAGCTGAGTGGACTTGCCAATGACCGGTACCAGCGGTGTCAAGATCGGCCTCTGTGGAGGAGGCTCGTGAAGGACGCTACTGGGCAGTTGGAGGCAGTCGCCCTCCAACAACAACGGAGGGCGGAGGAGCGATGCTCACAACAACGAGCGGAGCGCCGGGTGTGTATGTGAGTGTGTGTAACTGTGTGTATGTGAGTGTATGTGAGTGTGTGTAACTGTGTATGTGTGTGAGTGCGTGTAACTGTGTGTGTGTATGTGAGTATGTTAGTGTGTGTATGTGAGTGTGTGTGTATGTTAGTGTGTGTATGAATGTGTGTGTGTGAGTGTGTGTGTGTGTATGTGAGTGTGTGTATATGAGTGTGTGTGTGTATGTGTGTAACTGTGTGTGTGTATGTGAGTGTGTGTGTGAGTATGTGTGTATGTTAGTGTGTGTGTATGTGAGTGTGTGCGAGTGTGTGTAACTGTGTGTGTATGTGAGTATGTGAGTGTGTATGTGAGTGTGTGTTGTGATTGTGTGTGTGAGTGTGTGTGTATTTATGTGTGTATGTGAGTGTGTGCGAGTGTGTGTAACTGTGTGTGTATGTGAGTATGTGAGTGTGTATGTTAGTGTGTGTATGTGAATGTGAGTGTGTGTAACTGTGTGTAACTGTGTGTGTGTATGTGAGTGTGTGTAACTGTGTGTGTGTGAATGTGTGTGTGAGTGTGTGTAACTGTGTGTGTGTGTGAGTGTGTGTGAGTGTGTGTGTCACTGTGTGTGTGTATGTGAATGTGTGTATGTGTGTATGTATGTGAGTGTGTGTGTCACTGTGTGTGTGTATGTGAATGTGTGTATGTGTGTGTGTATGTGAGTGTGTGTGTGTGTATGTGAGTGTGTGTATGTTAGTGTGAGTGAGTGTGTATGTGAGTGTGTGTGTGTGTGTGTATGTGAGTGTATGTGTGTGTATGTTAGTGTGTGTGTGTGTGTATGTTAGTGTGTGTATGTTAGTGTGTTTATGTGAATGTGTGTATGAATGTGTGTATGTGAGTGTGTGTGGCATGTTAATGTTGCGGCTCAGCCTCTCGCGCTCTCCACGACTCCTGGGCCCTGTGCAGCGTTTGATCCTCGTGTGTGTGAATCTATCTGTGTGTGTGAATCTGTGTGTGTGTGTGAATCTGTGTGTGTGTGTGAATGTGTGTGAATCTGTGTGTGTGTGTGAATCTGTGTGTGTGTGAATCTATCTGTGTGTGTGTGAATCTATCTGTGTGTGTGAATCTGTGTGTGTGTGAATCTGTGTGTGTGTGAATCTGTGTGTGTGTGAATCTGTGTGTGTGTGTGTGAATCTGTGTGTGTGTTTGAATCTGTGTGTGTGTGTGTGTCTGTGTGTGTGTGTGTGAATCTGTGTGTGTGTGAATCTGTGTGTGTGTGTGTGAATCTGTGTGTGTGTGTGTGAATCTGTGTCTGTGTGTGAATCTGTGTGTGTGAATCTATCTGTGTGTGTAAATCTATCTGTGTGTGTGTGAATCTATGTGTGTGTGTGAGTGTGTGTGTGAATCTGTGTGTGTGAATCTGTGTGTGTGTGAATTTGTGTGTGTGAATCTGTGTGTGTGACTCTGTGTGTGTGTGTATCTCTGTGTGAGAATCTGTGTGTGAGTGAATCTGTGTGTGTATGTGAATCTGTGTGTAGCGGTCAGCGCGCTGCGCTACGAACCTGGCGACCCGCGTTCGATTCCCGCTCACGGCCAACACCAGTGACGATTGAACCGGTCCTGGGCCTCCCTAGGTCGACTCAGCCGCCAATGAGTACCTGGGACGGTGTGTAAACATCGCTGCTGGGGAGACAAAGGCGGTCGAGCGTGGTACTTTCCACCCACCCCTCGTGTGCCATTCCCCTCTTGATAGGTACTCGCTAACAGCACTTGCCCCAACAGTCTGTTAAGGCTATACGGGGGATCTTTGTTTGTTTTGTAAATCCGTGAGTGTGTGTGTAGCCGAGGCAGACTGTTGGGGCAAGTGCTGTTAGCGAGCACCACGCCCGGCCGCGTTTGTCTCCCCAGTGACGATGTTTACACACCGCACCAGGTACTCATTTGGGGCCGAGTCGACCTAGGGAGGCCCAGGACCGGTTCAAATAATCACCAGTGATTGGTCGTCAGCGAAAATCGAACTCGGGTGGCCTGACTCAGTGCAGCTGCGAGTGTCACGACACAAAGACAAAGATCCCCGTATAGCATTAACGAACTGTTGGGGAAAGTGCTGTTAGCGAGTAGCACCTGTGAAGGCCGGCACGGGCAACACGAGGGGTGGGTGGCCAGCACCACGCCCGGCCGCCTTTGTCTCCCCAGTGGCGATGTTTACTACACACCGCACCAGGTACTCATTCGAACTGACCTCGTATCACAAACACACTCACATACACTCACACACAAACACGCAGGCACTTCTCTAAGCATTCACTTTCATCCAACTCTCTCTCCCTTTCTCTCCCTTTCTCTCCCTCTCTCTCTCTCGCTGTTGTGGCTTTCCTCCTTTGTAATGGAAATTCACCATCTGCCCTATGTCTGAGGTCAACTCCTGACTTGCCGCCTCCTCCTCCACCACCACCACCTCTTCACAGACCCAGAGTCTCACCCGAACCCTATCAAGTCAAACCGCTGCCCCTTCACACAGCCGGACGGCCAATTTAGAAGCGTCTTTGAACTTTACACAAAGTCATATTGGTTCAGACGAGACCGGGTCTCAGGGTCAGAGTCTAGAGTTGAGACCGGGTCTCAGGGTCAGAGTCTTGAGTTGAGACGGGTCTCAGGCTCAGTGTCTGAGTTGAGACCGGGTCTCAGGGTCAGAGTCTTGAGTTGAGACCGGGTCTCAGGGTCAGTGTCTAGAGTAGAGACCGGGTCTCAGGGTCAGAGTCTTGAGTTGAGACCGGGTCTCAGAGTCTAGAGTAGAGACCGGGTCTCAGGGTCAGAGTTTTGAGTTGAGACCGGGTCTCAGGGTCAGAGTCTTGAGTTGAGACCGGGTCTCTGGGTCAGATTCTTGAGTTGAGACCGGGTCTCGTCAGTGTCTTGAGTTGAGACCGGGTTTCAAAGTCAGTGTCTAGAGTAGAGACCGGGTCTCAGGATCATGTCTAGAGTAGAGACCGGGTTCAGGGTCAGAGTCTTGAGTTGAGACGGGTCTCNGGGTCAGTGTCTAGAGTAGAGACCGGGTCTCAGGGTCAGAGTCTTGAGTAGAGACCGGGTCTCAGGGTCAGAGTCTTGAGTTAAGATCGGGTCTCTTGGTCAGTGTCTAGAGTTGAGATTGGGTCTCACGGTCGGTCTAAAATTGTGATCTGATCTCTGGGACAGATTCCTGACATGATANCCCGGGTCTACAAACTAAGCTGTATCTGCGGCAGCGGTTACATTGGGGAAACTAAGCGACATGTCTCGGACCGTGTTCGTGAACATAAAGAAGATTTGAAACACGGTAGGACCAATACTTCTGCCGTGGCTGATCATTATTTTAACGTGGGTTGCTCACAGGAAATTGATTTCTTTAAAACGACGGTACTTCGCAAGCATACTGGCTATCAACAAAGATTCATTCATGAAGCCATCCATGTAATGTTCTTGGAGGGAGACGGAGTCTTCGTAGAGGCAACACGCTTTATTTCACCAAACAGTTACACTAATCCCTAACACAAAGAGGTAGTGGCCCCTTCCACCCACAACCTGGGCTATCGTACCTACGACTCTCCTTACTCCAGCCCTCCGGCTGGCTAGACCTAGGGGAGGCTGACCACCGCTGCCGGTGGGTCTCTGACCACCGGCCCGTCCGGACTCGGCCCTTACAAGGACATCAGGCCGAGGGAACCTCAGGGTCCTAGCCTCTCGACCACCGGCACCGCACTGAGCCCCGGCCCTCAGAAGGACGTCGGCGGCTTGGGCTCCAGGCGGCTTCTGGCTTCGGCTTGAGACGGACTGACTCGCGCTCTCAGGGACCCGCCTTATATACTCTCTCTCCCTGAGGGCGGGGCTCTGGGGATCGTAGCTTCTGCCAGCCCCTCCCCTCAGAGGGGTTTCAACCGCCGGTCCAGACGGTTCCTACCCTCCCCTGGTTGTGGAACGTGGTGTGTGTGTCAATCATGACCACCACATAGACACAAACACAATTTCAACAGAGAAGACGGTTACAAAGTCAGCAATCATTGGAAAGATGTCATCAACCACTTTGGGTCCTGACTTGATTTGTAATTTCTTGTCAACCTCTACCATCAGCAGTGTGGGTGTGTGGACCGAGGTGCAATGCCCCCCCCCCCCATTTTTACCCCCTCTCTATCCCATATCTTTACTCCCCTTCTCTCTCCCCCATCTCTACCCCTCTCTCTCCCCCTATCCCTACCCCCTCGCTCTCTATCCCATAAATCTACCCCCTCTCTACCCTATCTCTCTCCCTCTCTCTCCCTCTGTCTCTCCCCTCTCTCCCCCTCTCTCTCCACCTATCTCTCCCTCTCTCTCCCTATCTCTCTCCCCTCTTTCTCCCCTCTCTCTNCCCCTATCTCTCCCCTCTCTCTCCCCCTCTCTCTCCCCTATCTCTCCCCCTCTCCCCCCCCCCCCTATCTCTCCCCTCTCTCCTCTCCCCCTTCTCTCCCCTATCTCTCCCCCTCTCTCCCCTCTCTCCCCCCTNCTCTCTCCCCTCTCTCACCCCTCTCTCCCCTATCTCTCCCCTTCTCTCTCCCTATCTCTCCCCTCTCTCCCCCTCTCTCTCCCCTATCTCTCCCCTATCTCTCCCCTCTCCCCCCTCTCTCTCCCTATCTCTCCCCATCTCTCCCCTCTCTCTCCCCTTCTCTCCTCTATCTCTNCCCCTCTCTCTCCCCTATTTCTCCCCTATCTCCCCTATCTCTGCCCCCTCTCTCTCCCTTGTCTCTCCCCTATCTCTCCCTATTTCTCGCCCCCTCACCCCCTCTCTCTCTCCCCTATCTCTCCCCCTCTCTCCCCCCTATCTCTCCTCTCTCCCCTATCTCCCCCTCTGTATCTCTCCCCCTCTCTCCCCCTCTCTCCCCATCTCTGTCCCCCTCTCTCTCCCCTATCTCTCCCCCTCTCTCTCCCCCTATCTCTCCCCCCTCTCTCTCCACCTATCTCTCCCCCCTCTCTCCCCCTATCTCTCCCCTCTCTCTCCCTATCTCTGCCCCTCTCTCCCCTATCTCTCCCTCTCTTTCCCCCTTTGTCTTCACCTGCATCAGCATTGGCTGCCCCAGCCATGCCGCTGACACACTTGGACTGCGCCACTCAGCGCTGGCTCCACGGCTCTTGTGCCCGCCCACTCGCAGCTTTGGTTCGTCCACTCACGCTGCTCCACACCACGTGTCCCCACGCCTTCTGACACGTGGCCTGCGCCCATTTCAAGCCTTTGTAAACAGTGGCAGTTGGAGGCTTGCCCCCTTTTCTCTCCGCCTAATGGCGACCGCTGTGTTGCGATCGAAACGTCGTGAGATTTTGTTTTTATATTNAAAAAAAAAAGATTATTTTTTATTTTTATTTTTTTTCTACGTGACTTTACCGAAAGAAACAAATAATATCAGTGTCTTCAGTTGAGACCGTATCTCAGGGTCAGTCTTGAGTTGAGACCGGGTCTCAGATACAGTATTGATTTGAGACCGGGTCTAAGGGTCAGTGTGCAGAGTTGAGACCCGGGTCTCAGGATCAGTGTCTAGAGTTGAGATTGTGTCTCAGGGTCAGCCTTGAGTTGAGACCTAGTCTTATGATCAGTATCTTCAATTGAGACTAGGTCGAAGATCAGTGTCTTGAGATGAGACCAGGTCTCAGGATCATACTTGAGTTGAGACGAGTCTCAGGGTCAGAGTCTAGAGTAGAGACCGGGTCTCAGGGTCAGAGTCTAGAGACCGGGTCTCAGGGTCAGTGTCTAGAGTAGAGACCGGGTCTCAGGGTCAGAGTCTAGAGTAGAGACCGGGTCTCAGGGTCAGTGTCTAGAGACCGGTCTCAGGGTCAGTGTCTAGAGTAGAGACCGGGTCTCAGGGTCAGAGTCTAGAGTAGAGACCGGGGGTCAGTGTCTAGAGTAGAGACCGGATCTCAGGGTCAGTGTCTAGAGTTGAGACCGGGTTTCAGGGTCAGTGTCTAGAGTAGAGACCGGGTCTCAGGGTCAGAGTCTAGTGTAGAGACCGGGTCTCAGGGTCAGTGTCTAGAGTAGAGACCGAGTCTCAGGGTCAGAGTCTAGAGTAGAGACCGGGGGTCTAGAGTAGAGACCGGGGGTCAGAGTCTAGAGTAGAGACCGGGGGTCAGAGTCTAGAGTAGAGACGGGGGTCAGAGTCTAGAGTAGAGACCGGGGGTCAGAGTCTAGAGTAGAGACCGGGGGTCAGTGTCTAGAGTAGAGACCGGGTCTCAGAGTCTAGAGTAGAGACCGGGTCTCAGGGTCAGAGTCTAGAGTAGAGACCGGTCTCAGGGTCAGTGTCTTGAGTGTCTAGAGTTGAGACCGAGTCTCATGGTCAGAGTCTAGAGTTGAGACCGGGTTTCAGGGTCAGTGAATTGAGTGGAGACCGGGTCTCAGGATCAGGGTCTTGACTTGAGACTGGGTCTCAGGATGAGGGTCTTGAATTGAGACTGGGTCTCAGGGTCAGGGTCTAGAGTTGAGACTGGGTCTCAGGATCAGGGTCTTGAATTGAGACTGGGTCTCAGGATGAGGGTCTTGAATTGAGACTGGGTCTCAGGCTCAGGGTCAGAGTCTAGAGTTGAGACTGGGTCTCAGGCTCAGGGTCTTGAATTGAGACTGGGTCTCAGGATGAGGGTCTTGAATTGAGACTGGGTCTCAGGCTCAGGGTCTTGAATTGAGACTGGGTCTCAGGCTCAGGGTCTTGAATTGAGACTGGGTCTCAGGCTCAGGGTCTTGAATTGAGACTGGGTCTCAGGATGAGGGTCTTGAATTGAGACTGGGTCTCAGGCTCAGGGTCTTGAATTGAGACTGGTCTCAGGATGAGTCTTGAATTGAGACTGGGTCTCAGGCTCAGGGTCTTGAATTGAGACTGGGTCTCAGGATGAGGGTCATTGAGCTGGGTCTAGTTGAATTGAGACCGGGTCTCAGGATCAGGGTCTTGAATTGAGACTGGGTCTCAGGATGAGGGTCTTGAATTGAGACTGGGTCTCAGGATGAGGGTCTTCAATTGAGACTGGGTCTCAGGATCAGGGTCTTGAATTGAGACTGGGTCTCAGGGTCAGACTGGGTCTAGANTGAGGGTAGAGACTGGGTCTCAGGATCAGGGTCTTGAATTGAGACTGGGTCTCAGGATCAGGGTCTTGAATTGAGATCGGGTCTCAGGATCAGGGTCTTGAATTGAGATCGGGTCTCAGGATGAGGGTCTTGAATTGAGATCGGGTCTCACGATCAGGGTCTTGAATTGAGATCGGGTCTCAGGATCAGGGTCTTGAATTGAGACTGGGTCTCAGGATGAGGGTCTTGAATTGAGACTGGGTCTCAGGGTCTTGAATTGAGACTGGGTCTCAGGATCAGGGTCTTGAATTGAGATCGGGTCTCAGGATCAGGGTCTTGAATTGAGACTGGGTCTCAGAATGAGGGTCTTGAATTGAGACTGGGTCTCAGGATCAGGGTCTTGAATTGAGACTGGGTCTCAGGATGAGGGTCTTGAATTGAGACTGGGTCTCAGGATGAGGGTCTTGAATTGAGACTGGGTCTCAGGATGAGGGTCTTGAATTGAGACCGGGTCTCAGGATGGGTCTTGAATTGAGACTGGGTCTCAGGATGAGGGTCTTGAATTGAGACTGGGTCTCAGGATGAGGGTCTTGAATTGAGACTGGGTCTCAGGATGAGGGTCTTGAATTGAGACTGGGTCTCAGGATGAGGGTCTTGAATTGAGACCGGGTCTCAGGATCAGGTCTTGAATTGAGACCGGGTCTCAGGATCAGGGTCTTGAATTGAGACCGGGTCTCAGGATGAGGGTCTTGAATTGAGACCGGGTCTCAGGATCAGGGTCTTGAATTGAGACTGGGTCTCAGGATGAGGGTCTTGAATTGAGACCGGGTCTCAGGATCAGGGTCTTGAATTGAGACTGGGTCTCAGGATGAGGGTCTTGAATTGAGACCGGGTCTCAGGATCAGGGTCTTGAATTGAGACTGGGTCTCAGGATGAGGGTCTTGAATTGAGACTGGGTCTCAGGATCAGGGTCTTGAATTGAGACTGGGTCTCAGGATCAGGGTCTTGAATTGAGACGGGTCTCAGGATCAGGGTCTTGAATTGAGACTGGGTCTCAGGATGAGGGTCTTGAATTGAGACTGGGTCTCAGGATCAGGGTCTTGAATTGAGACTGGGTCTCAGGATCAGGGTCTTGAATTGAGACTGGGTCTCAGGATGAGGGTCTTGAATTGAGACCGGGTCTCAGGATCAGGGTCTTGAATTGAGACTGGGTCTCAGGATCAGGGTCTTGAATTGAGACTGGGTCTCAGGATCAGGGTCTTGAATTGAGACTGGGTCTCAGAATGAGGGTCTTGAATTGAGACTGGGTCTCAGGATCAGGGTCTTGAATTGAGACTGGGTCTCAGGCTCAGGGTCTTGAATTGAGACTGGGTCTCAGGATGAGGGTCTTGAATTGAGACGGGTCTCAGGATGAGGGTCTTGAATTGAGACTGGGTCTCAGGCTCAGGGTCTTGAATTGAGACTGGGTCTCAGGATCAGGGTCTTGAATTGAGACTGGGTCTCAGAATGAGGGTCTTGAATTGAGACTGGGTCTCACGATCAGGGTCTTGAATTGAGATCGGGTCTCAGGATCAGGGTCTTGAATTGAGATCGGGTCTCAGGATGAGGGTCTTGAATTGAGACTGGGTCTCAGGCTCAGGGTCTTGAATTGAGACTGGGTCTCAGGATGAGGGTCTTGAATTGAGACCGGGTCTCAGGATCAGGGTCTTGAATTGAGACCGGGTCTCAGGATGAGGGTCTTGAATTGAGACTGGGTCTCAGGATCAGGGTCTTGAATTGAGACCGGGTCTCAGGATCAGGGTCTTGAATTGAGACTGGGTCTCAGGATCAGGGTCTTGAATTGAGACCGGGTCTCAGGATGAGGGTCTTGAATTAAGTCCGGGTCTCAGGATCAGTGATCTATCCACTGCTGGATCACGGCCTTCCCACACCGTCTCCATCCATCATGACCTCGTGAATCAATGATCTGACACGTGATCTTGCTGCCACTGATGTTGGCTCGCGATCGAACTTTGGGTTAGTAGCATCAGCGTGCTAACCACTCCGGCACCCTTTCCCTGTCAAACTAATTAGAGTGCTCAAATTAAACTATTTCTGGAACTCTTAACTTGCAAAGGCAAACTCATCAGCGTGCCAATAACACTAACGACTTCCATTAAGATCGGTGCAGTGTGGTGGTGTGGCGTGTGGATAACTTTGGTGTGTGTGACGTCTGGGTGTGTGTGAGTGTGTGTATGGCGCTACGAACCTGGCAGTGACGATTATTTGAACCGCTCCTGGGCCTCCTCTAGGGCGACTCAGCCTCAAATGAGTACCTCGCGCGGTGTGTAGTCAACATCTTCACTAGGGAGACAAAGGCGGCCGGGCGTGGTGCTGGCCACCCAACCCCTCGTGTGCCGTGCCGCCTTCATAGGTTCTGCTCGTAACAGCACTTGCCCCAACAGTCTGTTAAGGCTACACGGGGGATCTTTGTATTTGTATGGTGTGTGTGTGTGTGTGTGGTGTGGATGTGTGATGTGTGTGTGGGTGTGTGATGTGTGTGATGTGTGTGTGGGTGTGTGATGTGTGTGTGGGTGTGTGATGTGTGTGTGGGTGTGTGTGTGGGTGTGTTGTGTGGGTGTGTGATGTGTGTGTGGGTGTGTGTGTGATGTGTGTGTGGGTGTGCATGAGGCTCTGTGGAGGAGGCTCGTGAAGGACGCTACTGGAGAGGAGCGACGCTCACAACAACGAGCGGAGCGCCGGGTGGCTAAAGCACAGCAAGTTGGCACAGTAGGGGGGTAGCGGGGTGCATCTACCGGTCATCTCAGTCAGCCAACCCGTGACACCTGTGGGTCTGTCCCGTGACCTCCTGCCAGAGGGCCTTCGACACTTCACGTGGCCTCAAAGTGCACGTAGCCTGGCACGAGCGCCCTGATGACGTTACCGCCACTCAGTGGCGAATGGTGATTGTTGTTGTTGTGTGTGTGAGAACCTATGAAGGCCGGCACGGCACACAAGGGAGTGGGTGGTCAGCCTCACGCCCGGCCGCCTTTGTCTCCCCCAGTGGCGATGTTTACTACACACCGCACCGGGTACTCATTTGAGGCCGAGTCGACGTAGGGAGGCCCATGACCGGTTCAGACAATCATCACCGCTCTCACAGTGACACAAAAAAAGACAAAGATCCCCGTATAGCCTTCACAGACTGTCGGGGTAAGTTCTGTTGGCGAGCACATACACTGACTCACAACAACAACCAGTGACGTCACCACGACGCCTGTGCCAGGCTAGGTGCATGTTGAGGCCACGTGAAGTGTCGAACTCCCGCTGGCAGGAGGTCACGGGGCAGACCCAGCGGGTGCCACGGGTCGACTGACTGAGACGACTGGCTGATGCACCACCTGTGCCCCTACTGTGCCAACACTAACACACACACTGACACACACACACTAACACACACACCCCGACACACACACACCCCGNCACACACACATACACCCCGNCACACACACACACACACTCCGACACTCTCACACTAACACACACACCCCGACACACACACACCCCGACACACACNCACATACACCCCGACACACACACCCCGACACACACACACCACACACACACACTCCGACACTCTCACACATAACACACACACACTAACACACACACCCCACACACACACATACCCCGACACACACACACCCAGACACACACACACCCCGACACATCATGATTACACACACAAACCGACACACACGCAATGNCACACACACACACNGACACACACGCAAAGNCACACACACACACACTGACACACGCAATGACACACACACAATGACACACACGCATGACACACACACACACTGTACACACACGCAGACACACACACACAATGAAACACACACACTGACACACACGCAATGACACACAGACACCCCGACACACACACACCGACACACACACAGTGACACACACACACACACACACACANTGACACACACACTGACACACACACAGTACACACACACACACACACACACTGTACACACACACTGACACACACGCAATGACACACACACAGGACACACACGCAACGACACACACACACACTGACACACACGCAATGACACACACTGACACACACGCAATGACACACACTGACACACACGCAATGACACACACACAGCAGAAACACACACACTGACACACACACACACACACGCAATGACACACACACACTGACACACACGCAATGACACACAGACACCCACACACACACACCCCGACACACACACATACACCCCGNCACACACACACACACTCCGACACTCTCACACACACACACACCCCGTACACACACACACCCCGTACACTCTCACACAACACACACACACACATAACACACACACCCCACACACACACTACCCCGACACACACACACCGACACACACACACCCCACACACATAGATTACACACACAACCACACACACGCAATACACACACACACACACACACGCAAAGNCACACACACACACACTGACACACACGAAGACACACACATACACACACACACGCAATGACACACACACACAATGACACACACGCAATGACACACACACACACTGACACACGCAATGACACACACACAATGACACACACGCAATGACACACACACACACTGACACACGCAATGTACACACACACACACTGACACACACGCAAGACACACAGCACAATGAAACACACACACACACACACGCAATGACACACAGACACCCCGACACACACACACCGCACACACACAGTGTACACACACACAGCTGCACACACACANTGTACACACTGNCACACACACAGCTNACACACACACTGTACACACACACACTGACACACACGCAATGACACACACACAGTGACACACACACANGCACACACACACACACTGACACACACGCAATGACACACACTGACACACACGCAGNCACACACACACGCAATGAAACACACACACTGACACACACACGACACACACGCAATGACACACACACTGACACACACATGACACACAGACACCCCGACACACACACACTGACACACACATGACACACTGCACACACGCATGACACACACACACACACACACACTGACACACAGCAGACACACAGACANCCCGACACACACACACACACACACATGNCACACNGACACACANGCANTGAAACACACACACACACACACACTGACACACACGCAATGACACACACACACTACACACACACACTGTACACACACACTGACACACACGCAATGACACACAGNCACCCCNACACACACACACTGACACACACAGCACACACACACACGCAATGAAACACACACACTGACACACACACTGACACACACGCATATGACACACACTGACACACACGCATGACACACAGACACCCCNACACACACACACACCGACACACACAGTGNCACACTGACACACAGCAATGNCACACACACACTGNCACTCTCACTCCCGCCGATTATTTATTTACCCCCCCCCCCCCCCCTTCTATTGTTCTAACCCGCACACTCGCAAAAAACGTGCTGTCTTCTCACCCCCCCCTCTCACTCCTCCCCGCCCCTCATTATCACACACACACACACACACACAGCACACACACACACACACACACATAGTGTACTAACACACAGCACACACACACNTAGTGTACTAACACACACACACACACAGTGTACTAACACAGCACACACACACAGTGTACTAACACAGCACACACACAGCACACACANGCACATAGTGTACTANCACACAGNACACACACACACAGTGTACTAACACACAGCACACAGTGTACTAACACACAGNACACACACAGTGTACTANCACACACACACACAGTGTACTAACACANTGTACACACACACAGTGTACTANCACANAGNACACACACACACAGTGTACTAACAACACACACAGTGTACTAACAGTCAGTGCACACACACAGTGTACTAACACACACACACACAGTGTACTAACACAGCACACAGTGTACTACACACAACACACACAGTGTACTAACACACACACACAGTGTACTAACACACACAGTGTACTAACAGCACACACACACACAGTGTACTAACACACACACACAGTGTACTAACACACAGCACACACACACACATGGTATACTAACACACAGCACACACACAGTATACTAACACACAGCACACACACACATAGTGTACTAACACANCACACACACAGTGTACTAACACAGCACACACTAGTGTACTAACACAGCACACACACAGTGTACTAACACACAGCACACACACAGTGTACTACACACGCACACACATAGTGTACTAACACAGCACACACACAGTGTACTAACACACACACACACACAGTGTACTAACACACAGCACACACACACAATATACTAACGCACACACACACACATAATATACTAACACACACACACACGCATAATATACTAACACAGCACACACACATAATATACTAACACAGCACACACACACATAGTGTACTAACACAGCACACACACACATAGTGTACTAACACACACACATAGTGTACTAACACACAGCACACACACACATAGTGTACTAACACACACACATAGTGTACTAACACACAGCACACACACAGCACACACACACACATAGTGTACTAACACACAGCACACACACACATAGTGTACTAACACACACACATAGTGTACTAACACAACACACACACACAGTATACTAACACACAACACACACACAGTGTACTAACACACAGCACACACACACACAGTATACTAACACACAACACACACACAGTGTACTAACACACTCACACACACACATAGTGTACTAACACACAGTACACACACACATAGTATATTAATACAACAACAACCGCCATTCGCCACTAAGTGGCGATGACGTCACCACGACGCTTGTGCCAGGCCATGTGCACCTTGAGGCCACGTGAAGTGTCGAACGCCGCTGGCAGGAGGTCACGGGGCAGACCCAGGAGCCACGGGTCGACTGACTGAGATGACCGAGATGAATGGCTGATGCACCACCTGTGCCAACTTGCTGTGCTTTAGACACTCAGCGCTCCGCTCGTTGTTGTGAGCGTCGCTCCTCCCCCTCCGATGGTGTTGGAAGGCGACTGCCTCCAACTGCCCAGTAGCGTCCTTCATGAGCCTCCTGCACAGAGGCCAATCTTGACACCGCTGGTACCAGTCATCGGCAAGTCCACTCAGCTCCACATCCTCCTATACCAAATCACTCCATCTCTTCTCTAGCCGTGCTGCGCCCGTTTAGCCCCTCGATCCTGCCGAACAAAAGCTGTTTAGGCATACGGTGGCTGGGCATGTGGGCTACATGACCCAGCCAACGCAGCCTAGCCTGCCAGAGGAGCTCACCGATGAGACTTTGTCCAGATCTTTCAAGGATTTGTGAACTCCTCACACAATCCAGCCTGGTTAAACCCCGGATGGATCGTAGGCAGGCCAGTCTAAATGATTCTAACCGGCGAAGATGTTCCATTAGGGGGGTCCACGTTTCGCAAGCGTAGAGAAGGGAGGGAATGACTGTGGCTGGAAGACCTGAAGCTTCGTGCGGAGCGACAGACCAGGTAGCTTCTACACAGCGTTACGCAAGATAATGCCGCTGGACTGATTCGGAGTGAGACCTCTGCTGTCACACTGCCCGGTTATGGGAAACTCTACACTCTCTCCACAACTGCCCTATCACCAATTGGGAGTTGTAGGGGTGGAGTGTCCGATGGTACAAAATACCCAGACAGATGCTTAGTTTTGGTGGGTCTGATGGTAAATCCCCACCTCTCAGTGGCACGCTCCAGGTTCAGCAACAGCGCCTCCAACTCCTCTGAGTGAGCAGCAATTACCAGATCATCGGCATACATAACGTGGTTGAGCAATAGGGGGCCATCCCTTGACCGCACCCGGGCATCAATCAGCCTCCCATTGTATCTGTACCAGATGGAAATTCCTCCAGTACAGCTATTGAATGTGGTCGAAATAAATGTTAAATAATGTTGGAGCCAGAGGACATCCCTGTCGCACCCCAAGGTGAACAGGGAAAGGCTCCGACTCCCGGTCACGTAGTTTTACCCGGGCCCGCTCACCATCATGAAGGTCCTTAATGATCGTGAGCAGAGGGTCAGGGACTCCAAAAGCACGAAGAACAACCCAGAGCCCAGGCCTACTGGTGGTATCATAGGCTTTAACCAGGTCAATAAGGCAGAGATGTAGGTCTTGTTGGAATTCCCTACACCTCTGCTGTAGCAGACGGACAGAAAATATGGCATCTGTGCAGGACGCCCTTTCCCGAAATCACATTGGGGCTCTGCAAGCCTCTCCTCAGCGTGCCTAGCAAGGCGATGTTGAATAATCCTTGCCAGGACCTTTCCCAGCACACTGAGGAGTGAGATGCCCCTGTAGTTGTTACAGTCTGTGCGGTCCCCCTTCTTAAAGAGGGGGACCACCAGGGCATCCTTCCAATCCTGCGGAACCCGTCCAGTGGTCCAGACTGTTGTTNTGATGTCATGTAGGGCAGTCTGTGCACAAACGTCACCCTCAGCATTTCGCTTGGGAGATCATCTCTGCCCGGTGCTTTCCTAGTCTCAGACTCCGGATCGCCTTCAGTACTTCCTCAACAGATGGCACCTCAGCCAGCCACTCACAGGGGTGACTTCATCCAATTTTTGAGGCCTCAGCAGGATCATCACCACTTTGTCCCACGTTGTTTTCCAGGCTGAGAGATTTCCCTCCCCCAGGACTTCTCAGAAATGTTCAGCAAATCTGCAAACCTGTTCCTGGGGTTGAAGATTGTATCACCGTTTTTTCCCCCTAATGATGGTAATAGGTGTGACGCTGCAGGTTACTTTTTTGATGGAGTTAAAGAGCGATTTGTGATCGCGGGCCATTGAGGCAGACTCCATCTCCTCAGCAACCCACGACCACCACCCATCCTTGCATACTAACACAGCACACTGACACACACACATAGTATATTTCGATTTAAAGCTTTCGTGACTGCAGGATTCATCTTCTTGGTTCTTTCGGTAAAGTCACGTAGAAGGGAGATAATAAAATAATAAAAATAAAACATAATAAAATAAACAATTCTCACGACGTTTCGGCCACAACGCAAGCATCCGTCCTCAGGTGAAGAACAGGTCTGTCGGAAAGACATTCAGACGCTGTCTTTCCGACAGACCTGTTCTTCACCTGAGGACGGCTGCTTGCGTTGTGGCCGAAACGTCGTGAGAATTGTATTATGTTATTTTTATTATTTTATTTTCTCCCTTCTACGTGACTTTACCGAAAGAACCAAGAAGACACATAGTATACTAACACACAGCACACACACATAGTATACTAACACACAGCACACTCACTTTACTCATAGGCAGCGCACAGTACTATACTGACACACAGAACACACCAAAAACGTTTACCCCTCTCGGAGGCTCCGAAAAACGACTTCATTTAACTCTCCTTTTCTCTCTCTCCACTTTCTCTCTCGCCTCCCCTTTCTCTGCCCTCCCTCTCCTCTCTCTCTCACGAAGACAAAGATCCCCCGTACAGCCTGAACAGGCTTGAGGCAAGTGCTGTTATAGCGAGTAGCACATGTGAAGGCAGGCACTGTGGCACACGAGGGGGTGGGTGGCCAGCACCACGCCCCATGTTTTACACGCCGCACCATGTACTCATTTAAGGCTGAGTCGAACTAGCAGAGGCCCAGGACCGGTTCGTAGCGCAGCGCGCTAACCGCTACACTACCGCTCCCCACAAACGCACACACGCAGTCTACACACGTGGCACAAGCCACATTAGCTAAACGAAACTAAGCAGTAAAATAATAAATTAAATAATAGCATACTACGATGTTCGTTTGCAACACAAGCAATCAGCATCAGGTATAAAAGAAATAGCAACAAAAAATCTAAACTATAGACAGACATATAAGCAGACAGATATCACAAACAAACACAGAGAGAGAGAACACGTATCGGCCGATGGTTAGATTTTTGTTGCTATACCTGATGATGATTGCTTGTGTTGCAATTGAAACGTCGTAGTATGCTATTATTTAATTTATTATTTATCTTTAGACGTGACTTTACCGAAAGAACCAAAGAGTAATCCCTGCAGTCACGAAAGCTCAAAATTAAGATTGAAAACTAACCACCTTATTTTGTAACACGTGATAGGATTTCGCGAACGATATTTATCATAAACGGGGTCGCTTTTAGTTTGGGTTAGAGTCAATATAAAAAATGCGTCGTTAAGCCCGCCACTCTCAAACGCAACCGACTAATTGGCGCAGTCAGTTTCCGTGAGCTAAAGAAGTGAATCGTATGCAAGGAAGTTTATTCTTTTGTCCTTTGAAAAACGTGACGCATTTTTTACTGATTGGCCGTGTCGGTGGTGGAGGGTTACGACACATTTATAAAAACGCGATCCGACCAAAAAAAACGATATTATGAATAATATTGGTGGCGAAAGCCTACGTGTGAAATTAATTTGGCTGTGGCGGGTGGTGGCGGGTTTAACGACACATTTCTATTTACGTGATTTAAAGCCCAAAAAGTCTCTATTATGGATACACCCGTTTTATTCTACGCGACCATGGGGAGAGAGACACGCAAATTCCAAATATCAGCAGCAGGCGTCAGAATCGGATCAAACCCACGCCTCCTGTATACCAGGCGAGGTAGTTAACTCTCCTAGCCACCGTTATGAGAGAGAGAGAGACACGCAAACTCCAAATACACAGCAGCAGTCGGGATCGAACCCACGACCTCCTGTATACCAGGCGAGGTAGTTAACATCTCCTAGCCACCGTGATGATGATGAGTGAGAGAGACACGCAAATTCCAAATATACAGCGGCAGGCGTCAGGGTCGGGATCAAACCCACGACCTCCTGTACACCAGGCGAGGTAGTTAACATCTCCTAGCCACCGTGATGATGATGAGAGTGAGACACGCAAACTCCAAATGTACAGCAGGCGTCAGGGTCGGGATCAAACCCACGACCTCCTGTATACCAGGCGAGGTAGTTAACATCTCCCAGCCACCGTGGCGTTCTTAGCACACGACTCCAAATCCCCCGTAGCACACAGGCTGTTAGCGAGCACCAAGNGTTTTTGGAACATGCGAGGTCGTTGTCACCAAATCCCAGCTCGCAGCGTTGAGATTGGAGGGGCCCCTGTTTGAAAAGGACCGTGGGAATATAACAAAGCCACTGGTGATATACTCCAGATTATTGTGTTCGCTTAGATTTTTAAATTTTTAAGTTCTTCAAAGTACCGGCCCTTCTGTAGGAGTGCCTAGCAAATACCAAACAGCAACAGCAACAAACATACACACACCTTAGGGTGTTTTGTAAGTGTAGGTAGAAAATAAAATCCCAATAATAAAAATTATAATATAAATAAAAAACACCGTTTCGGAGGCAAAACACAAGTCTCGTTATCAGGTGGAACCGCACGCAGATTTTCTGTATCAAGTGACAAAATTAAGAGGACAAGCTCTTATTTGTATTTAATTTGAAAATTTGCTTGACTCCCACCTGGACGGAGACTGTGTTCCTCTACGTCGGATTTACTATTCTTTTTGATTTAAAGCTTTCGTGACTGCAAGGATTTCTTCTTGGTTCTTTCGGTAAAGTCACGTAGAATGGAAATAATAAAATAAAATAAAACATAATAAAACACTTTCGCCACCGACAGACCTGTTCTCCACCTGAGGACGGCTACTTGCGTTGTGGCCGAAACGTCGTGAGAATTTTTTTATTATGTTTTATTTTTATTTCTATTATTATTTTAAATATTTTTTTATTACATTTTATTTTCACCCACGTGACTTTACCGAAAAAACCAACAGTATGAATCCTTGCAGCCACGAAAGCCTCAAATCTACAAGTGACACAACAAACCAGATGACCCACGGCTTAGTCTCTCCAACAGNAACGCGGTGGAGAAAACTGCCAGNAAACTCCCCAGAGGCCGCAAACGTCTCAAGACACCTCAGAGGAACCCTCCCGAACAAGGTCGCAAACGGGTACCGTACCCTACCCGTACCCTACCGTACCCGCCGGGTACGGTAGGGTACGGTATCGGGTACCTGATTGCGACCTCTGGGATAAGCCACGTTGCAGGCGCGGGTGGGTTGATTCTAGGAACTTGAATTGTGAGAAGAGACAAGACGTTGGAAATGAGTGACAAACGTGACTCACCAGTGACTCACGGCCTACCCGTACCCGTACCCGGCCGCACCAGGGTCGCAACGGGTACCCGTACCCGGCCGGCTACCGTAGCCGGTATCGGTAGGGTACGGGTATCGGTACCTGATTGGACCTCTGGGATGAAGCCATGTTGCAGCGCGGGTGGGTTGATTCTAGGAACTTGAATTGTGAGAAGAGACAAGACGTTGGGAAATGAGTGACAAACGGTGACTCACTAGCGATTCACGGTCTACCCGTACCCGTACCCGGTCGGGTACGGGTACGGGTAGCCGGGTATCGGTAGGGTACGGGTATCGGGTACCCGATTGCGACCTCTGCTCCCTTCCTACCCCGCAAGTGTCCCAGCTGTCTTCAAGAAGCATTACCTTATTCTTAGGTTTTTCGGTAAAGTCACGTAGGTAAAAAATTGTAATTAATGAAAGTAAAATAAAAATAAAATAAAACTATTCTACACAACAAAGACTCATTTCCTGGCAGCGATTTCAGCCGCATCACCTCTACATAACAAAAGGCTCAGTCAGTCCCATTTGCACGCACCTTTACATCAGCCGCACCTAGTCTACACAACGAAGGCTAATTCCTAACAGCGTGCTTCAGCCGCACCGAACCTCACAAAAATAATATTCAGGGGCCTGCCTTGGCTCCCTCCACCCTCAACCAGTATATATACAAGGATTGTTTCTTGGAATTTCTCTCATTTACTTGATACAGCTATCGTGCTGTGACGGTTCCACCTGAAGACGGAAGCTTGTGTTGCCTCCGAAGCGTCGTGATTTTTATTTTATTTTTATTTTACTTTTATTAATTTTTTTTTACCTACGTGACTTTACCTAAAAAACCTAAGAATATGAATCCTTGCACTCACGAAAGCTTCAAATCTAGAAGCGTTCCCTTCACGGCAGCAGCGGGCGTGATTCCTTGTGGTTGCCCCACTCGTGTGGCTGCAAAAACGATGGTTACGGAGACGTCCCACGGGTGAATGGACCAGTCGTCCACTGGGGAACCTCAGTTGACAACACCCACGGGCCATCAAGTGGTTATCACCCCAGGATGGACTCTAAGGGCCGTCCATAAATGACGTCACGCGAATTTGTACGATTCTTTACTCCCCACCTCTTTGTCACACGGCGTCACATAAAGTCGCCAACTGGGGAGACAAAGGCGGCCGGGCGTGGTGCTGGCTACCCACCCCCTCGTGTGCCGCAGTGTATAGGTGCTCGCGTGACCAGCCGAGTTCGATTCCCGTTCAGGAACCCGTCATAGGGCCGTCCATAAATGACGTCACGAGATTTGGGACGATTTTTACCCCCCCCCACCCCCCTCGTCACACGGCGTCACAAAAAGTCAGACCCCCCCTCAAATATGACGTCACAAAGTTTTGCCCCCACCCCCCCCCAAAAAAAACATGCTTCACATCGCTTTAAACTATTGTCATTGTAGTGCGTATTTAATGTGGCGCTGCACTCTGATGTTGTAGGAGAAATCATTTATTAAAAAGTCTATTTAATTAAGTAGAACGTGTTGTCTATATTCATTTAAAATTGCGCATTTTGATGCGACGTCACATTTCTCAACCACCCCTCCCCCTTGTCACACATCGTCACAAATGTCTGACCCCCCCCGCCCCATAGGTGCGTGACGTCATTTATGGCCGGCACCGTCTCACGACTCCGCCCCCCCCCCCCAGTCAACCTATAGCACCTGCGTGCTCATGGGTCCAATCCCTCGTGCTACCGAGTTGATCTCATCCCACTCACACCTGCAATCACATTCTTAGGTTTTTTCGGTAAAGTGTTGCCTCCGAAACGTCGTGATTTTTATTTTCATTTTATTTACTTTTATTAATTTTAATTTTAAATGTTTTACCTACGTGACTTTACCGAAAAAACCTAAGAATATGAATCCTTGCAGTCACGAAAGCTTCAAATCTAGAACCTGCAATCAAATTTCGATGTAAAGCTTTCGTGACTGCAGGGATTCATCTTCTTGGTTCTTTCGTAATAGCCCATCAACACGTGACTTTACCGAAAGAACCAAGAAGATGAACCTGCAATCACTTCCACACAAAGCCACCCCCCCCCTCAATCAAGAGACACCCTGACCCCAAAGAGATCACTCTGACTGCCACGCGTATGAACGCCACAACGGCCGTCTTCGTATCCCCAGTGGTGATGTTCACACACCGCACCGGCTACTCATTCCTGAGTCGACCTAGGGAGGGCCCGGGACCGGTTCAGATAATCGTCGCTGGCTTTGGCCGTGAGCGGGACTCGAATTCGGATCGCCGCCGTTCGTAGCGCAGCGTAGCGCTAACCGCTACACTACCACCACACGCGGACACACACAGCACAAGTACTACACGAATAACACATTCCTGCTGCGGAGGAGCTGGTAGGAACGTTGCGTTGCTCGGTCAATGGCCAGGGTCAACGGCGGCGTGGTGTATTCCGCAAATATGGCTGACTGTGAGGGCGGGCACAAGCCGGCGTGAGTAGGTTAAACGTTGAGTTTTATAAGGGCACCACGGGGTGACCAGCCCTCCCCACCCACCCANCCCCACCCCTCCCACCCCCACCCAGCCCCACCCAGCCCCACCCTCCCCACCAGCCCTCCCCACTCCCTCNCCACCCAGCCCCTCCCCTCCCAGTTTTTGGATGCACGACGGACGGACGGACACAATAATCCCCAATAATCCTCACTCACTTACCCACTCACTCACTCACCCACTCATCCAAGTTCTATCTTTCCGATAACCCGCCCACTCACTCACTCATCCGCTCACTCACTCACCCACCATCCACAGCTCTATCTCTTCTCCAGCACATGCCACTCACTCACCCACCCACCCACTCACCCACCCACCCACTNACCCACCCACCACTCACCCATCAATGCTCCATCTATCCAGCCCGTGCCACTCACTCACTCACCCACTCATCCGCCACATCCACCCCCCACTCACCCACCCANCCACTCACTCACTCACCCACCAACCCACCCACCCACCCATCAGCTCCACTCTTCTACAGCCCGTGCCACTCACCCACCACCCACCACCACCCACCCACTCACCCACCCANCCATCACCCATCACCCACTATCCACCCCCACTCACTCACTCACCCACTCATCCGCTCACCCACCCACCCACTCACCCACCCACTCACTCACTCACCACCAACCCACCCACCCACCCATCCTCCACTCTTCTACAGCCCTGCCACTCACCCACCCACCCACTCACCCACCCACTCACCCACCCACTCACCCACCCACCCANTCACTCACTCACCCANCCCCACCACCCACCCACCCACCCACTCACCCACCCACCCACCCACTCACCCACCACTCACTCACTCACCCACCCACCCACACACCCACCCATCACCACCCACCCACCCACTCACCCACCCACCCACCCACTCACCCACCCACCACCCACTCACCACCCACTCACCTACCCACCCACCCACTCACCCACCCACCCACTCACCCAGCCACTCACCCACCCACCCATACACCTACTCACCCACCCACTCACTCACCCACTCACCCACCCACCCACCCACCCACTCACCCACCCACCCACTCACCCACCACTCACCTACCCACCCACTCACCCACCCACCCACCCACCCACCCACTCACCCACCCACCCACCCACCACTCACCACCAGCCACCACCCACCCACCCACTCACCCACCCACCACTCACCCACCCACCCACCCACTCACCCANCCACTCACTCACTCACTCACCCACCCACCTCACACACCCACCCACTCACCCACCCACCCACCACCCACTCACCCACCCACCCACCCACTCACCCACCCACCCACTCACCACCCACTCACCTACCCACCCACCCACTCACCACCACCCACTCACCCAGCCACTCACCCACCACCCATCCACCTACTCACCCACCCACTCACTCACCCACTCACCCACCCACCCATCCACCCACCCACCCACCCACTCACCCACCACCCACTCACCCACCCACTCACCTACCCACCCACTCACCCACCCACTCACCCACCCACCACCCACTCACCCACCCACCCACCCACCTACTCACCCACCCAGCCACTCACCCACCCACCCACTCACCCACCCACCCACCCACCCACCACCCACCCACCCACCCACTCACCCACCCACTCACTCACTCACCCACCCACCCACACACCCACCCACTCACCCACCCACCCACCCACTCACCCACCCACCCACCCACCCACTCACCCACCCACCCACCCACCCACCCACTCACCCACCCACTCACCACCCACCCACCCACTCACCCACCCACCCACTCACCCAGCACTCACCACCCACCCATCCACCTACTCACCCACCCACCCACTCACTCACCCACTCACCCACCACTCACCCACCCACCCACCCACCCACCCACTCACCCACCCACCACTCACCCACCCACTCACCTACCCACCCACTCACCCACCCACTCACCCACCCACCCACCCACTCACCACCCACCCACCCACCTACTCACCCACCCAGCCACTCACCCACCCACCCACTCACCACCCACCCACCACTCACCCACCCACCATCAACNCCACTCTTCTCCACCCGCNCCACTCACTCACCCACTCACCCACCCACTCACCAACCCACCCACCCACTCACCCACTCACCACCCACCCACCCACTCACCCACCAGCCACTCACCACCCACTCACTCACCCACCCACCCACCCACTCACCCACCCATCAACCATCTCTCCCAGCCCGTGCCGTGCCCANCTCGCCCCCCACTCCCCACCTCCATTCGGCTTAAACAGAAGCTCATGCTCTCACCCACCACCCCACCAACGCAGCCTCATCGGCTTGCCGTGTGGGAGCTTCACTGATAAGGGACCGTCCATAAATGACGTCACGCACCTATGGGGGGGTGGGGGGTCAGACATTTGTGACGATGTGTGACGAGAGAGGGTGAGACTAGGCTCTAAGGAAAGCTGTCTCGGGTATGGACCAATCAACTTCAAGGACAGTGCATACATTATCAGAGTTATGTTTTGTTTGCATTATGACTGCAGGTATTGTGGTCTATGCAAACATGACTCCTTGTAAAAAGGTGTCAGTTTTGTTGCCATATAGAAGGGTAAAAAACAATTATCATATTTTTACTGGCAAATGAGGTTCCCATAGAGTAGTTTAAAGCTACAGGGACCGTCCATAAATGACGTCACGCACCTAGGGGGAGGAGGGGGGGGGTGAAATGTGACTCACATCAAAATGCGCAACTTTAAATAAATATAGACAACACGTTCTACTTAATTAAATATACTTTTAATAAATGTTTTCTCCTACAACATCAGAGTGCAGCGCCGCACTAAATACGCACTACAATGACAAGAGTTTAAAGCGATTTGAAGCGTGTTTTATTTTAGGGGGGGCAGAGCTTTGTGACGTCATATTTGAGGGGGTCTGACTTTTTGTGACGTCATGTGACGAAGGGGGGGGGGGGGTCAAAAATTGTCCTAAATCGCGTGACGTCATTTATGGACGGCCCCATAACCACCCAGGGTGAGTCGCGGGCAGGCCGGCAGGGTAGGCCGGGTTGTTTGTCCCCGGTAACGCGTCACGTGGAGTTGTTGTGGTTGTGGTTGTTGTGGTTGTTGTGGTTGTGGTTGTTGTGGTTGTTGTGGTTGTTGTTGTTGTGGTTTTTGTTGTTGTTGTTGGGTTGTTGTTTGTGGTTGTTGTTGTTGTGGTTTTTGTTGTTGTTGTTGTGTTGTGGTTTTGTTGGTTGTTGTGGTTGTGTTGTTGTGGTTGTGGTTGTTGTGGTTGTGGTTGTTGTGGTTGTTGTTGTGGTTGTTGTTGTTGTTGTGGTTGTTGTTGTTGTGGTTGTTGTTGTTGTGGTTGTTGTTGTGGTTGTTGTTGTTGTTGTGGTTGTTGTTGTTGTGGTTGTTGTTGTGGTTGTTGTTGTTGTGGTTGTTGTGGTTGTTATGGTTGTTGTTTGGTTGTTGTTGTTGTTGTTGTGTTTGTTGTTGTGTTGTGATTGTTGTTGTTGCTGCTCGAGGTACGGCAATCCACTCATCCCCCGCTACTGCAGCTCGCTTACCCATCGACAGGGAGTCGAGTTAGTGATTGTCGGTGGCGGTGGCCGGGTAGGGTTTTAAATGTTCCCACTGAAGATGCAAATCCCGTGCTGGGGATGCAGGCGATGCGTGATGAGTCAGGTGCCTTCTCTGACCTCGCGTGCCGAGTATCGGATAAAATTGGCCCCTCGGGGATGGATTCACCTTATTAGGTGACGTTTAATGCCCGAGTGGGTCACGGCGCAAACTCACTCGGAATGGAAGGCACGGGCAGATCCAGCTCAAAACAGTTTCATTAATTTGGTACAGCCCTGTGAGCCATTCGGCTCTTGAATCGGGTGCAAACGCAACAAACAAAAAACTAAAACACGACCAAGAAAAGATTTGAAGCGACTTCGCGCGAACAGAAACATTCAGGAGGAAACTGCAAAATCTTCCGGGAAAAAAGCACCGTACACCAACGCTGTGTGCACAAATCCCAGTGGGATGCAAGTCAAACAACAATAAGAGGGAGACATCTTCTTGGTTCTTTCGGTAAAGTCACGTAGAAGGGAAATAATACAATAATAAAAATCAAACAATAAAATAAAGACCTGTTCTTCACCTGAGGACGGCTGCTTGCGTTGTGGCCGAAACGTCGTGAGAATTATTTTATGATGTTTTTTTATTATTTTATTATTTCCCTTCTACGTGACTTTACCGAAATAACCAAGAAGATGAATCCTGCAGTCACGAAAGCTTTAAATCGAAATTCTCAGATAGTTTAGTTAAATAGTAGAAATTAATTATTTAATTTGAAAATTTAAGTTTACTATGATATTCTTGGTTCGTTCGGTAAAGTCACGTGGAAGGGAAATAATAAAATAATTAACATAATAAAGTTCTGACGACGTTTCGGCCACAACGCAAGCAGCCGTCCTCAGGTGAAGAAACAGGTCTGTCGGAAAGACAGCGTCTGAATGAATTCAGACGCTGTCTTTCCGAAACGTCGTAATAATTATTTTATATGTTTAATTTTTATTCTTTTATTATTTCCCTTCTACGTGACTTTACCGAAAGAACCAAGAAGAACACGTAGATGTCCTCATCACGCGACCTAGCGTGGAGCCGATTTCCTTCGCTGGTCATGGTCGACTTGCCATTTCCCAAGATGCGCCTTTCATTCATTCCGCTGTGGTGGCAGTGGTGGTGGTGGTGGCAGTGGTGGTGGTGGTGGCAGTGGTGGTGGTGGTGGTGGCAGTGGTGANGGTGGTGGTGGTGGCAGTGGTGCAGTGGTGGTGGTGGTGGCAGTGGTGGTGGTGGTGGCAGTGNTGATGGTGGTAGTGGCAGTGGTGGTGGCAGTGGTGGTGGTGGCAGTGGTGGTGGTATGGTGTGTGGCAGTGGTGGTGGTGGTGGTGGTGGTGGTGGTGGTGGTGGCAGTGGTGGTGGTGGCAGTGGTGGCGGTGGTGGTGGCAGTGGTGGTGGTGTTGGCAGTGGTGGTGGTGGTGGCAGTGGTGGTGGTGGTGGCAGTGGTGGTGGTGGTGGCAGTGGTGGTGGTGGTGGCAGTGGTGGTGGTGGCAGTGGTGGCAGTGGTAGTGGCGGTGGTGGTGGCAGTGGTGGTGGCAGTGGTGGTGGTGGCAGTGGTGGTGGTGGCAGTGGTGGTGTGGTGGCAGTGGTGGTGGTGGTGGTGTTGGCAGTGGTGGTGGTGGTGCAGTGGTGGTGGCAGTGGTGGTGGTGGTGGTGGCAGTGGTGGTGGTGGTGGCAGTGGTGTGGTGGTATGGTGGTGGTGGTGTGGTGGTGTGGTGATTGGCAGTGGTGGTGGTGGCAGTGGTGTGGTGGAGTGGTGGTGGTGTGGTGGTGGTGGTAGTGGTGGTGGTGGCAGTGGTGGTGGTGGTGGCAGTGGTGGTGGTGGTGGTGCAGTGGTGGTGGTGGTGGCGTGCATACACATAGGGCCCATTCAAACCCGTCACTGCCTAAGTACTGGGGCTCGCAGCTGATGGACAAACTTGATTGCTGCTGGGTTGGCATAATCACACCACCACCACCACCGAGGACGCGAGGGAGATGGGGGGGGGGGTGAGGCTCAGGACTGCGGCTCATGCAGCTGCTGTGGCTGCATTGGGGGTCGGTGTGTGGTGTGTGTGTGGTGGGTGTGTGTGTGAGTGTGTGGGTGTGTGTGTGTGTGGTGGGTGTGTGTGTGGGTGTGTGTGTGTAGGTGGGTGTGTGGGTGGTATGTGTGTGGGTGTGTGTGTGTGTGGGTGGTGTGTGTGGGTGGGTGTGTGTGTGTGTGGGTGTGTGGGTGTGTGTGGGGTGTTGTGAGTGTGTGTGTGTGGGTGTGTGTGTGTGTGAGTGTGTGTGTGGTGTGTGTGTGTGTGTGTCTGTGTGTGTGTCTCTGTGTGTGTGTCTGTGTGTGTGTGGGTGTGTGTATGTGTGGTACGCGGTCCAAAGACATCCTCAGAGAGCCCCTGGGCTCATCGAGGAGCCGAGAGAAAGCGACAGGACCTCGCTTGCTTCGTCCACGTTAGTGAATGAGCTGAAGGAGGAGGATTACAGGGTGGGGAGGCAGCCTTCGCTCGGAAGGGTTCAGAGAGCCGTGCGGCACTGCCAAGCCCGGTGAGCGACGGGTCGTGATCACGAATCGCTCTTTGATGTCATCCCCCTCCAAAAATTATAACTTGCAGCGCCACAACTTTATGACCATCGAGGGAAAGAAACACTGGGACCGCCCCAAAGAACGGGTGTGCTGAGCGTCCGTGTGAGGTCCTTGGGTGAGAGGGCGAGGCAGGTAAACCCTCTAAGCACAGACAACACCGTGGTGGGGGCAAGGGTTGACCCCACGGGGCTGTGGTGCCTCGAATATTGGAAGAAGTAGCCACTCACTTCGATTTAAAGCTTTCGTGACTGCGGGATTCATCTTCTTGGTTCTTTCGGTAAAGTCACGTAGAAGGGAAGTAATAAAATAATAAAAATAAAACGTAATAAAATATTATATTACTTCATTCTATGACTTTATTATGTTTCTTTTAATTTTGTATTACTTCCCTTCTACGTGACTTTACTGAAAGAACCAAGAAGATGAATCCCTGCAGTCACGAAAGCTTTAAATCGAAAAAGACAACAATGAATGAACAAATTTCGATTCAAAGCTTTCGTGACTCANGGATTCTCTTCTTGACCTTTCGGTAAAGTCACTAGAAGGGAAGTAATNAAATAATAAAAATATAAATATTTTATTATGTTTTATTTGTATTATTGTATTACTTCCCTTCTACGTGACTTTAGAAAACATAATAAAATGTTTCATTTTTATTTTTTTTACTCTCTTCTACGTGACTTTACCGAAAGAAAAGAAGATGACCCTGGAGTGGCTGCCAACGGCTGCGATCCAGGAGAGCCGGGCAGTATATGACGTCCCGGGAAGGGTGAGTGTCATCCCACGGGAGACAAAGGCGGCCGCGAGTGGGTGCTGGCCACCCACCCCCTCGTGTCCCGTAGATGTGAACAGCACTTGCCCCAGCAGTATGTCAAGGCTACCTGGGGGATCTTTGTATTTGCACGCACTGTGTTTCTGCGTGCGCGCGTACGCACCTGGGTACGTGTGCAGGTGTGTGATGTGTGTCTTGTGTATGTGGGGAGCGGTGGTGCAGCGGTTAGCGCGCTGCGCTATGAACCTGGCGACCCGGGTTCGATTCCCGCTCACGGCCAACACCAGTGACGATTATCTGAACCGGTCCCGGGCCTCCCTAGGTCGACTCAGCCTCAAATGAGTACCTGGTGCGGTGTGTAAACATCGCCACTGGGAGACAAAGGCGGTCGGGCGTGGTGCTGGCCACCCACCCCTCGTGTGCCGTTCCGGCCTTCATAGGCGCTCGCTAACAGCACTTGCCCAACGGTCTGTTAAAGCTACATGGGGATCTTTGTCTTTGTATGTTTGTGTATCCACGTCCGTGTGTGTCTCTGTGTCTCTCTGCACGTCCGTGTGTGTCTCTGTGTCTCTGTGTCTGCGTGCGTGTCTGCGTGCGTGTCTGTGATGTATCTCTGTGCGTCTGTCAATGTATCTACGTGTATGTATCTACGTGTCAATGTATCTACGTGTCAATGTATCTACGTGTCAATGTATCTGTGTCAATGTATCTACGTGTCTATGTATCTACGTGTCTGTGTACGTGTGGAGTGGCATCGCTGGATGGCATCACGCTGTGGGTGCCGACCGAAAGGATGAGGGTTGTGTGAGGCTGTGTGAGGCTGTGTGTGTGCATGTATGTATTTGTCTATGTGTGTGTCTGTGTGTATGTATGTGCCTATGTGTATCTGTGTGTGTATCTGTGTGAGCATAGGTGTCGCTAACAGCACTTGTNAAGTATGTTAAGGCTACACGGGGTATCTTTGTATCTGTGTGTGTCTGTGCGTATGTATTTGTGTTGTGTGTCTGTGTGTATGTGTCTGGATCTGTATCTGTGTGTCCGTGCGTGTGTATATGTGTGTGTGTATCTCTGTGTGGGAGACAAAGGCGGCCGGGCGTGTGTGCCTATNGTGTGCGTGTTTATAGGTGTCGCTAACAGCACTTGCCCTACAGTCTGTNAAGGCTACATGGGGGATCTTTATCTTTGTATCTGTGTGTGTGTATGTGTGTGTGTATGTGTGTGTATCTGTGTGTATCTGTGTGTATCTGTGTGTATGTGTGTGTATGTGTGTGTGTGTGTGTGTGTGTGTGTATGTGTGTGTGTATGTGTGTGTGTGTGTATGTGTGTGTGTATCTGTGTGTGTGTGTCTGTGTGTGTAATTGTGCATGGCCACGGATGGCTAACAAACACAAGGGGCGGGGTTACGGCCGTACACAGGGGAGGTGCTCGCACCGACGTCCGCACCTGCATCCCCACGGGCTCCTCCCGGGGCCGAGCCCTATGTGGTGAGCTCGAGGTCGGAGCTCAGCTTTAACCAGCGAAGACGGAAGACCAGCTAGAATAGGCCCGGAGTCCCCTGGCTCGCTGTCCTTATCAGGGCCGACCAGGGCAAGCCGGTGTGGCCCCGAGAGCCCGGACTGCAAGCCAGTCTGGAGACTCAGGGTGCCGGGATCCCAGCTTGACCAGGGTGGGATAGTTAGCCTCCCTAGCTCCGTGTGGAGGACTTGGGCGTAGGTTAGAGGGGTTAGTGTGTGTATCCCTGTAGCCGAGTAAAGGGGACGATACCCCCTTTAGTATTGTGTGTCCCATTACAAGTTGGTGTCAATAAATAAGTGTGCCTCCGATCTGTGTGTGATACTTACTACATCTGTGTGTCTGTGTGTGCATGTATGTGTGTGTATCTGTGTATGTATCTCTGTGTGTCTGTGTGTGTATGTGCGTGTATGTATCTCTGTGTGTATCTGTGTGTCTGTGTGTGTCTGTGTGTGTTATCTGTGTGTATGTATGTATCTGTGTGTATGTCTGTGTGTATGTATCTGTGTGTGTATGTCTGTGTGTTTCTGTGTGTATGTGTCTGTGTGTATGTGTATGTATGCATCTGTGTGTATGTATGTATGTGTGTGTCTGTATGTATGTGTGTATGTATGTGTATCTGTGTATGTCTGTGTATGTGTCTGTGTGTATCTGTGTATGTGTCTGTGTGTATGTATCTCTGTGTGTGNTGTGTCTGTGTGTATGTGTCTGTGTATCTCTGTATGTGTGTATGTATCCGCGTGTGTATGTCTGTGTGTATGTATCTGTGTGTCTGTGTGTGTATGTGTCTGTATGTATATGTGTGTATGTATGTATGTGTCTGTGTGTATGTGTATGTCTGTGTGTGTATGTATGTGTATGTATCTGTGTGTATGTCTGTGTGTATCGTGTGTATGTCTGTGTGTATCTGTGTGTATGTGTGTATCTGTGTGTATGTATCTGTGTGTGTCTGTGTGTATCTGTGTGTGTATGTGTATGTATTTGTGTGTGTGTATCTCTATATGTATGTATGTGTCTGTGTGTGTGTATCTCTGTGTGTATGTGTCTGTATGTGTATGTATGTGTGTATGTCTGTATGTGTGTGTATGTATCTGTATGTCTGTGTGTATGTATCTGTGTGTGTGTGTGTATGTGTCTGTATGTATCTGTGTGTATGTCTGTATGTATATGTGTATGTCTGTANGTGTGTGTGTATGTATATGTGTATCTCTGTGTGTGTATGTATGTGTGTATCTCTGTATGTATGTGTCTGTGTGTGTCTGTGTGTGTGTGTCTGTGTGNATGTATGTATCTGTATGTATGTGTCTGTGTGTATGTATCTGTGTATATGTGTATGTGTGTGTCTGTGTGTGTGTATNTGTATGTATGTGTATCTGTATGTGTGTGTGTGTATGTGTCTGTGTGTGTANGTGTGTGTGTGTGTGTCTGTGTGTATGTATCTGTGTATCTGTATGTATGTGTATCTGTATGTGTATGTGTGTGTCTGTGTGTCTCTGTATGTATGTATGTGCTGTGTATGTGTATCTGTATGTGTATCTGTATGTGTGTATGTGCCTGTGTGTGTATGTATATGTGTATGTATGTGTGTATGTATGTATGTCTGTGTGTCTGTGTGTATGTGTATTGTATGTGTGTGTGTCTTTGTGTATGTATCTGTGTGTATCTATGTGTGTGTGTCTGTGTGTGTGTATCTGTGTGTGTATGTGTGTGTGTCTTTGTGTATGTATCTGTGTGTATCTATGTGTGTGTGTCTGTGTGTGTGTATCTGTGTGTGTATGTATGTCTGTGTGTGTGTCTGTATGTATCTGTGTGTATGTATATGTGTGTGTCTGTATGTGTCTGTATGTATATGTATGTATGTGTCTGTGTGTGTGTCCGCGTTCGCGCGCGCGCCGTAGCGGCCCACAATGGCCGCAGCCATCAAAGTGACGGCGGCGTCGGCACGGACAATGGCGGCCACCGCGAGTGGTCAACGATCGGGGAGGGGGGGACCACACACAGACAAAGGTGTCCCGGATAGCCCACTCCTCTCGGGGCAAGTGCCATTGACGTCAACCCAGGGGTAGTGTCAGAAACCCCCCGCCCGGCCGCCTTTGTCTCTCCCCCACCCCCCCCCCCATTGAGCGATGTTTCCGCACCGCACCCAGGCACTTATTTGAGGCTGAGTCGACCTAAGGGAGGCCGGCTCGCCAGTTGTGAGCACAGCGCTCCTCCACTCACACACGCAAAGACAAAGATCCCCCATATAGTCGTAACAGACTGTAGGGGCAAGTGCTGTTAGCGAGCACCTATGAAGGCCGGCACTGTGGCACACGAGGGGTGGGTGACCAGCACCACGCCCGGCCGCCTTTGTCTCCCCAGTGGCGATGTTTTACACATCGCACCAGGTACTCATTTGAGGCTGAGTCGATCTAGGGAGCCCAGGACCGGTTCACCATTTATTTCGTAGCCCGGTGCCCTAACCACAGCACCACCGCTACCTAAGTAAACAATTGCAACTCATTTGTTTACAACTGATTGTTGTTGTTGTTGTCGTCTTTGATTCTGTTGTGTTTAGTTTGTTGTCCGGCTACGTAGGGTGCGAAAGAAGTTCAACGCAGATCCAACAACAGCCGCCGTTCGCCACAGTGGCGGTGGCATCACCACGACGCTGGTGCCAGGCTAGGTGCAGTAGGAGGTCACGGGACAGGCCTAGTAGGTGCCATGGGTTAGCTGCTGTGCCAGGCTATGTGCAGCAGGAGGAGGTCACGGGACAGACCCAGCAGGTGCCATGGGTTGGCTGCTGTGCCAGGCTAGGTGCAGGAGGAGGAGGTCACGGGACAGACCCAGTAAGGCATGGGTTGGCTGCTGTGCCAGGCTAGGTGCAGGAGGAGAAGGAGGTTATGGGACAGACCCAGCAGATGCCATGGGTTGACTGCTGTGCCAGGCTAGGTGCAGGAGGAGGTGACCGGACAGACCCAGTGAGCCATGGGTTGACTGCTGTGCCAGGCTAGGTGCAGGAGGAGGAGGTTACGGGACAGACCCAGCAGGTGCCATGGGTTGACTGCTGTGCCAGGCTAGGTGCAGGAGGAGGTCACGGGATAGACCCAGCAGGTGCCATGGGTTGACTGCTGTGCCAGGCTAGGTGCAGGAGGAGGAGGTCACGGGACAGACCCAGGTGTCATAAGTTGACTGATGTGCCAGGCTAGGTGCAGGAGGAGGTCACGGACAGACCCAGCAAGTGCCATGGGTTGACTGCTGTGCCAGGCTAGGTGCAGGAGGAGGTCACGGGACAGACCCAGCAGGTGCCATGGGTTGGCTGCTGTGCCAGGCTAGGTGCAGGAGGAGGAGGTCACGGGACAGACCTAGCAGGTGCCATGGGCTGGCTGCTGTGCCAGGCTAGGTGCAGGAGGAGGTCACGGGACAGACCCAGCAGATGCCATGGGTTGGCTGCTGTGCCAGGCTAGGTGCAGGAGGAGGAGGTTACGGGACAGACCCAGCAGATGCCGTGGGTTGACTGCTGTGCCAGGCTAGGTGCAGGATGAGGTCACAGGACAGACCCAGCAGGTGCCGTGGGTTGACTGCTGTGCCAGGCTAGGTGCAGGAGGAGGAGGTCACGGGACAGACCTAGCAGGTGCCGTGGGTTGACTGCTGTGCCAGGCTAGGTGCAGGAAGAGGAAGTCACGGGACAGACCCAGCATATGCCATGGGTTGGCTGCTGTGCCAGGCTAGGTGCAGGAGGAGGAGGTTACGGGACAGACCCAGCAGATGCCGTGGGGTTGACTGCTGTGCCAGGCTAGGTGCAGGAGGAGGTCACAGGACAGACCCAGCAGTGCCGTGGGTTGACTGCTGTGCCAGGCTAGGTGCAGGAAGAGGAGGTCACGGACAGACCCAGTAAGCCATGGGGTTGACTGCTGTGCCAGGCTAGGTGCAGGAGGAGGAGGTTATGAGACAGACCCAGCAGGTGCCATGGGTTGACTGCTGTGCCAGGCTAGGTGCAGCAGAGGAGGTCACGGGACAGACCCAGCAGGTGCCATGGGTTGACTGCTGTGCCAGGCTAGGTGCAGGAGAGGAGGTCACGGACAGACCCAGTGAGCCATTGGTTGACTGCTGTGCCAGGTTAGGTGCAGGATGAGGTCACTGGACAGACCCAGCAGATGCCATGGGTTGGCTGCTGTGCCAGGCTAGGTGCAGGAGGAGGTTACGGGACAGACCAGCAGATGCCGTGGGTTGACTGCTGTGCCAGGCTAGGTGCAGGAGGAGGTCACAGGACAGACCCAGCAGGTGCCGTGGGTTGACTGCTGTGCCAGGCTAGGTGCAGGAGGAGGAGGTCACGGCCAGACCTAGCAGGTGCCGTGGGTTGACTGCTGTGCCAGGCTAGGTGCAGGAGAGGAGGTCACGGACAAACCCAGTAAGCCATGGGTTGACTGCTGTGCCAGGCTATGTGCAGGAGGAGGAGGTTATGAGACAGACCAGCAGGTGCCATGGGTTGACTGCTGTGCCAGGCTAGGTGCAGCAGGAGGAGGTCACGGGACAGACCCAGCAGGTGCCATGGGCTGACTGCTGTGCCAGGCTAGGTGCAGGAGGAGGTTACGGGACAGACCCAGCAGGTGCCATGGGTTGACTGCTGTGCCAGGCTAGGTGCAGGAGGAGGAGGTCACGGGACAGACCCAGTGAGCCATTGGTTGACTGCTGTGCCAGGTTAGGTGCAGGAGGAGGTCACTGGACAGACCCAGCAGATGCCATGGGTTGGCTGCTGTGCCAGGCTAGGTGCAGGAGGAGGAGGTTACGGGACAGACCCAGCAGATGCCATGGGTTGACTGCTGTGCCAGGCTAGGTGCAGGAGGAGGAGGTTATGAGACAAACCCAGCAGGTGCCATGGGTTGACTGCTGTGCCAGGCTAGGTGCAGGAGGAGGTCACGGGACAGACCCAGCAGTGCCATGGGTTGACTGCTGTGCCAGGCTAGGTGCAGGAGGAGGTTATGGGACAGACCCAGCAGATGCAATGGGTTGGCTGCTGTGACAGGCTAGGTGCAGCAGGAGGAGGTCACGGGACAGACCCAGCAGGTGCCATGGGTTGACTGCTGTGCCAGGCTAGGTGCAGGAGGAGGTTACGGGACAGACCCAGGTGCCATGGGTTGACTGCTGTGCCAGGCTAGGTGCAGGAGGAGGAGGTCACGGGACAGACCCAGTGAGCCATTGGTTGACTGCTGTGCCAGGTTAGGTGCAGGATGAGGTCACTGGACAGACCCAGCAGATGCCATGGGTTGGCTGCTGTGCCAGGCTAGGTGCAGGAGGAGGTCACGGGACAGACCCAGCAGGTGCCGTCGGTTGACTGCTGTGCCAGGCTAGGTGCAGGAAGTCACGGGTCAGACCCAGTGAGCAATGGGTTGACTGTGTGCCAGGCTAGGTGCAGGAGGCGGAGGTCACCGGACAGACCCAGCAGATGCCATGGGGTTGACTTGTGTGCCAGGCTATGTGCAGGAAGAGGAGGTCACCGGACAGACCCAACAGATGCCATGGGTTGACTGCTGTGCCAGGCTAGGTGCAGGAGGTTACGGACAGACCTAGGTAAGAAGCACCACCACCTCTGCTGCCCTCCCCTACCGTGGCAACGCGCTGCGTTTTATCCACCCGACGCTCCGCTCTTTGTTGTGAGCGTCACTCCCCAATCTCTCACTCACACACTGACACAAAAAACAGGGCACAAAAGAAGCTTAGTGCGACTGTGTCCAGATCTCTGAAGGATCCGAGAGCTCCTCGCGACAATCCAGTCCGGTTAAACCCAGGATGGGTCGTTTGCCAGGGTCCAGTCTGAATGCTTCATGCTTGTAAGGACACAATGGGAGGCTGATTGATTGATGCCCGGGTGCGGTCAAGGGATGGCTCCCGACTGGTCAACCACGTTACGTGGGATGATGATCCGGTAAATTGCCGCTCACTCTGACAAGGAGTTGGAGAATTTGCTGCTGCTGCTGCTGCTGAAACTAATAGTATTTTTTTATTTTAGCAGGTAAGAATCCCGCTAAGCGATGTAGCTGTTCTTTTAAATTATTTATATTAAGTTCACTTGCTTGCTTACGACCATGCAAATCTTTCGGTCGTTTTTAACCCACTTCCCGTGATCAATCGAGCTGACATTTTGCACACAGACTCGTTGTGCGTGACAATTAATTTTCGTGAAAATTTTTTTCCAAAATTGTACACTGTTTAGGGAAAATTTTTTTTTATTACCAATTGCTAATGTGCCAGATAATCATCTGACCCAAGAGCCATCAAGCCAGAGGACGAGAGGACCGCCGCCACGCATATAAAGGATTATAGTGAAAAACTTTGTTTTTACGGGTTATACTTGTTCAGAAGTGCCTTATCACTTGGACACTTACAGCAGTAGCCGAATACTCTAAACGCGAGTTTATAAACGTGGAGGAAAAACCGGAGGACCGGGAGAAACATTCACGCGACCACGGGGAGAACACGCAAACTCCAAATACACAGGCGTCAGGGTTGGGATTGAACCCATGACCTCCTGTATACCAGGCGAGGTAGTTAACATCTCCTCGCCACTGTGATGATGATGATGAGAGAGACACGCAAACTCCAAATATACAGCAGCAGGCATCAGGTTCGGGATCGAACCCACGACCTCCTGTATACCAGGCGAAGTAGTTAACATCTCCTAGCCACCGTGATGATGATGAGAGAGAGAGACACGCAAACTCCAAATATACAGCAGCAGGCGTCAGGATTGGATCGAACCCATGACCTCCTGTATACCAGGCGAGGTAGTTAATATCTAGCCACCGTGTGTGATAGAGGACGCAAACTCCAAATATACAGCAGCAGGCGTCAGGATTGGAATCAAACCCACGACCTCTTCCATACCAGGCGAGGTAGTTAACATCTCCTAGCCACCGTGGCGCCCGACAAAGAGATGGCTCCTTACCATCAACCCCACAAAAAATGCAAGGCACCTGCCTGGCTTATTTTGAATGTTAAACGTTGAACGTAGCGTTATCACTCACTGCCCCCCCCCACATCCCCAATGAGTGATGGGCAGCTTGTGGAGAGAGTGGAGAAGTCACCGTTACCTCGGCAGTTTGCTCATGAGCGGCTGCAAATTGGCAGCAGAGGTCTCGCACTCAGAATCGATCCTAGCGGCGTTATATTTCTATCGGCTGCGTAACGGCGCTGCAAGGCTACCGGCCCGTCGCTTCCCATTACGGCATCGGCGAGGGGTATCAGATCAGAAGAGTCATTTACAACTGCAAGAACCCGATCAGCCTCTTCATTTAAACAGATATCCAGAGGAAAGGGGATAAGGACGTCACAACCACTAACAACTACAACTCTAGATTTGAAGCTTTGGTGGCAGATTCATATTCAGTTCGTGAAGTCACGTGGTAAAACATTAAAAGAAAATAAAATAACGTCGTGATTTTATTTTATTTTACTTTTTAAGTTTTACCAGTGACTTTACCGAAAAAACATGAATAACCAATCGTAGTGCAAGTGCAGAAGGTAAAGAACCAGTTTTTTTTACATCTGCAAAACTTGAACAGCCTTAGAGCCTATCTACATTTGCAGAACGCCAAGAACCAAAGACAATGCACCATCAGAGTATGAGAGCCAGGGTTAAGCAAATTACACCATTGGAACCTCCTTTGCCATCAAAATCTAAATTGTTTGTTTTACCCTTTTATCTGCAACAACTGAGCCTCAAGAGTCAGTTGCATCCACATCTGCAGTCGTAATGAACAAAAAACATAACTCTGATAATGTATGCACTGTCCTTGAAGTTGATTGGTCCAACTTCAAGGACGATTGGCAGCTTCAAGGACAGTGCATACATTATCAAAGTTATGTTTTTGTTTGCATTATGATGAGGTATTGTGGTCTATGCAAACATGAAAAAAAGGTGTCATTTTGTTCCAGATAAGGTAAAAAACAATTCTCATGTTTTTTAATGGCAAATGAGGTTCCGGTGTTATAAACATCCCCAAAACATGACGAAACTAAAACATCCTCATCCTACCAGGCAAAGCCCAGTGGCATTGACATGTTCAAAATATAAATGCATCGTGAAACCCGCCAATTGGTTACTAGTACAGCACGCCCGGTGNTGGAGGGTAAAATCCACAACAACAACAACAAGCAGCCTCATCAGGCGAACGTGAAGAACCAGTGGCATCTACATCTGCAGAACGTGAAGAACCAGTGGCATCTACATCTGCATGAAGAACCAGTCACATCTGCAGAACGTGAAGAACCAGTGGCATCTACATCTGCACGAAGAACCAGTGGCATCTACATCTACGTGAAGAACCAGTGGCATCTACATCTGCAGAACGTGAAGAACCAGTGGCATCTACATCTACATGAAGAACCGGTGGCATCTACATCTACGTGAAGAACCAGTGGCATCTACATCTGCAGAACGTGAAGAACCAGTGGCATCTACATCTGCAGAACGTGAAGAACCAGTGGCATCTACATCTGCAGAACTGAAGAACCAGTGGCATCTACATCTGCAGAACGTGAAGAACCAGTGGCATCTACATATGCAGAACGTGAAGAACCAGTGCATCTACATCTGCAGAACGTGAAGAACCAGTGGCATCTACATCTGCAGAACGTGAAGAACAGTGGCATCTACATCTCAGAACGTGAAAACCAGTGGCATCTACATCTGCAGAACGTGAAGAACCAGTGGCATCTACATCTGCAGAACGTGAAGAACCAGTGGCATCTACATCTGCAGAACGTGAAGAACCAGTGGCATCTACATCTGCAGAACGTGAAGAACCAGTGCATCTACATCTACAGAACGTGAAGAACCAGTGGCATCTACATCTGCAGAACGTGAAGAACCAGTGGCATCTACATCTGCAGAACGTGAAGAACCAGTGGCATCTACATCTGCAGAACGTGAAGAACCAGTGGCATTACATCTACAGAACGTGAAGAACCAGTGGCATCTACATCTGCAGAACGTGAAGAACCAGTGGCATCTACATCTGCAGAACGTGAAGAACCAGTGGCATCTACATCTGCAGAACGTGAAGAACCAGTGGCATCTACATCTGCAGAACGTGAAGAACCAGTGGCATCTACATCTACAGAACGTGAAGAACCAGTGGCATCTACATCTGCAGAACGTGAAGAACCAGTGGCATCTACATCTGCAGAACGTGAAGAACCAGTGGCATCTACATCTGCAGAACGTGAAGAACCAGTGACATCTACATCTGCAGAACGTGAAGAACCAGTGCATCTACATCTACAGAACGTGAAGAACAGTGGCATCTACATCTCAGAACGTGAAGAACCAGTGCATCTACATCTGCAGAACGTGAAGAACCAGTGGCATCTACATCTGCAGAACGTGAAGAACCAGTGGCATCTACATCTGCAGAACGTGAAGAACCAGTGGCATCTACATCTGCAGAACGTGAAGAACCAGTGGCATCTACATCTACAGAACGTGAAGAACCAGTGGCATCTACATCTGCAGAACGTGAAGAACCAGTGGCATCTACATCTGCAGAACGTGAAGAACCAGTGGCATCTACATCTGCAGAACGTGAATAATCAGTGGCATCTACAGAACGTGAAGAACCAGTGGCATCTACATCTGCAGAACGTGAATAATCAGTGGCATCTACAGAACATGACGAACCAGGGGCATCTACATCTGCAGAACATGAAGAGCCAGTGGTATCTGCAGAACGTGAATAATCAGTGGCATCTACAGAACGTGAAGAACCAGTGGCATCTACATCTGCAGAACGTGAATAATCAGTGGCATCTACAGAACGTGACGAACCAGTGGCATCTACATCTGCACGTGAATAATCAGTGGCATCTACAGAACATGACGAACCAGGGCATCTACATCTGCAGAACGTGAATAATCAGTGCATCTACAGAACGTGAAGAACCAGTCACATCTACATCTACATGAAGAACCAGTTACATCTGCAGAACGTGAAGAATCAGTGGCATCTACATGTACATGAAGAACCAGTCACATCTACAGAAACCCTTCCCGTGTCCAGCGTACGCGCCGTACAACGCGTTAGCTAATCGCCATGAGTAAAATCGGACTCACGACTTACGAACAGACTCTGGAACCGAACTCGTTCGTAAGTAGAGGATGCCAGTAAGTGTGAAAGTTTGTTGCAGGCTACACACTTGGGGGGTGGTGGGGGTGGGGGTCTCTGTCTTTGTTGTGCGTGTGAGTGACACGGCCATCGTGAACCCACGGTTACAAATTCTCCCCCATCTCCTCACTACAAAGATCAAGACAAAGACCCCCGTATAGCCTTAACAGACTGTAGGGCAAGTGCTGTTAGCGAGCACCTATAAAGGCCGGCACGACACACGAGGGGGTGGGTGGCCAGCACAACGCCCGACCGCCTTTGTCTCCCCTGGCTGCGATGTTACACACCGCATCAGGTACTCATTTGAAGCTGAGTCGACCTAGGGAGGAGGCCCAGGACCGGTTCAGATAATCGTCACTGTGCGGTGTTTGCCGTGAGCGGGAATCGAACCCGGGTCTACAGGTTCGTAGTGCAGCGCGCTAACCACTGCACCACCGCTCCCGCCTCTCCTCTCTTCACGTGGTTAACCCAAGCCACCGCCCCCTTTCCCCCACCCACCCAGACATAGCCCCGCCCATTATGACTCGCTGTCAGGAAGGGTCATCGCCCGAAACGTGCCCCAACCCCACCCCCGTTGTACACTGCGGTTGCGACTGGGCAGTGGTGGTAAGTCACTGTGGGGTCCGTGTGTGTGCGTGTGTTACACGTGTGTGTGTACACGTGTGTGTGTGTGTACACGTGTGTGTGTGTGTACACGATGGTGGAGTCACTGTGGGGTCGTTGGGAGATTCGTGTCCTGTGGAATCTGCGAACTGGGGTCCGTGTGTGCGTGTGTGTGTGTTCATGTGTGTGTGTACACGTGTGTGTGTGTTCATNTGTGTGTGTGTGTACAGTGTGTGTGTGTGTACACGTGTGCGTGTGTGTGTACACNTGTGTGTACACGTGTGTGTGTACACGTGTGTGTACACGTGTGTGTGTACACGTGTGTGTGTACACGTGTGTGTATGNGGTGTGTGACTGTCAGCACGTCCGCTACAAACTCAGCGACCCGAGTTCGCGTCCCGCTCACGGCCAACACCCAGTGACGAACCGGTCATGGACCTCCCCTAGGTCGACTCAGCCTCAAATGAGTACCTGGTGCGGTGTGTAAACATCGCCACTGGGGAGACAAAGGCGGCCGGGCGTGGTCTGGCCACAGCCTGACCAGACTATTGGGGCAAGTGCTGTTAGCGAGTAGCACCTATGAAGGCCGGCACGGTGGCACACGANGGGGTGGGTGGCCAGCACCACGCCGGCCGCCTTTGTCTCCCCAGTGGCGACGATGACCCAGAATCAGTTCAGATGATNCGGTGGTTGTTGGCCGTGAGCGGAATCGAACTCGGGTCGCCGGTTCGCAGCGCAACCGCGCTAACCGCTGCACCACCGCTCACCACCCAGACCACTACCACCCACTACTGCCACCATCACCACTGCCCCCCACCACCCCAATCACCACCTACCCCCCACTCACCACTACCATCACCACTACTGCCCCCACCACCCACAACCACCACCCACAACCACCACCCACAACCACCACACCACCACCACCCCCACCCACCACTTCCACCACCACTATCCCCCACCTTCCACAACCACCCCCCACCCCACCACCCACCACTGCCCCCCACCACACACCACCACCACCATCACCACTGCCCCCCACCCACCACCACCCACAACCACCACCCCCACCCGCCACTACCACCACCACCACTACCACCACCCACAACACCACCCCCACCACCACCACCACCGCCCCCCACCACCCCCACCACCACCACCACCCCCACCCACCACTACCATCACTAGCCCCCACCACCTACCACCATCCCCCCACCCACCACCCCCACCCACCACTACCACCACCACTACCCCCACCACCCACAACCACCCCCATCCACCACTACCATCGCCACTACCCCCACCACCACAACCACCACCCCCACCCACCACCACCACTCACCACCACCACCCACCACTGCCCTGAACCACCACCACCCCCACCCACCACCCACAACCACCACCCCCACCACCACCACCACCACTACCCCCACCACCCACAACCCANCCCCCCCACCACCACCCATTCGATGCCGACTGACTCACAACGGCACTTGCCCCCCGCCCCCCCCACCACGGCAGAGTCTGCTGGAGGCTACACGGGGCACCTTTGTCTGTAGTCCCGCAATGAGCGAGAGTGGTGGGTGGGGGGGAGTCCCGTCAACAGCCAATCACAACGAGGGGAGAGGGGTAAGAGGGGGGGGGGAAGAAGAGGAGCTACATCAAGCCCCGCCTCCTTTCTGCTTGGCTCCGCCCCTTTCGCCCCTCCCCCCGTCCGTCAAAGGGGCGCTCAGGGCCGAGCGAGACTCACAACGTGACTCGGCACGGGGGCGAAGGTTCCGGCGAAAACGAAATTCCGCCAAATTTATTAGCAAAGAAAATAAATCTACATTAAATAAATAAAAATATACAACACATCCACCCCCCCCTCTTTCTCTTTCTACCCCCTCCCCCTCCACATTTTAAAGCGACGGATTTATTTATTTTATTTTTTCTCTCTCTTACGGATTTTTTTTATATTTTTTTAAAATCCAGGGTAGCGTCCGAGGAACTCAACTGAACTGAGAGTTGGCGATCGGAGGACAATCGAACGAACAAAACTATCGAACAGTGGAATTACGGACTGATATTTCGAATCTCGTTCTACAAGAGGTCAACTATTATTTTCGGTACATTTTTATTGATGATATTATTATTATTATTTTTCTCTGTTGAAATATGTATATTTATAAAGAAATTAAACGTGAATAATTCAGCGACGAATTATTGAAACTTTGAAATTAAAAAAATTTTGCTCCGTAAAATTTCTATTTTTGGCATATATTTTAAAAAATATATAGATATTACTACGAATATTCCATCGCTACCACTATTACTACCATCACGGGCAGCTATATCTGCGTCCTTTACACACGAACACACACGTGTGTGTACACGTTACACGTGTGTTGTACCGTGTCCATGCATGTAAGTAGATGCGTGTATGCATGGCTACTACAACATCTAACATTTACCCGGGCTACAACCTGATCGGCTCAACATCCGAAGATCAACACCACAGCTCCGTGGTAGTACAACAGGGACTAGCGTACAGGCCTATCACCAAGATCCTACCAAGCGTTGGACTATTCACCGCTGATACTGCTCTGACATCATCATCAGCAGCAGCAGCAGCGTCCGATTTGATCGCATTGGCACCGGCACACGGAATGCAACATCATAGTCAGCAGCAGCAGCATCATCAGCAGCAACAACATCATCAGCAGCATCATCAGCATCCGATTTGGGATGCGGCTGCAATGGTAGCAGCAACGTTGGGACAGCAGCAACAGCAGCAGCATCATCAGCAACAGCAGCAGCAGCCTCAACACCAGCACCACCATCAGCAGCAGCAGCAGCACGAGATGGAGAGGCTTTCGTGGACCTCAAACGCCAAGGCAGGCCTCGCGGAAGGATCCTCACCGATCTCGTGGTCGACTTCAACGGACGACGTGAAGGTAAAGTGTCCGATCTCGAGCACCACCACCACCAACATCATCATCATCATCAGCAGCAACAGCAGCACAGCACCATCAGCATCAGCAGCATTGGTCTTCGATCAGCCGGGATGTGAAGATGCCCTTGGCCACAGCCGACGATCTCCAGAGATCGTCATCGGCTGGTCCACAACCACAACCACCACCGCCTCCAACACCATCATCGTCGTCGTCATCTTCGTCGTCGTCATCAGCGGCGTCGTCCGCCGCTCTGGGTGTTGGTGGAGCAGGTCCGTCCTCGTCTCGTCGTCGTCCTCGTCATCGTCGTCCTCGTCATCATCAGCTGGTGGCGGTGGTGGCGGTGGTGGTCCAGTGGGTGACACGTGGATCAACTCTGCTCCAAGCCCCGTCAGCAGTCCGGATGTCAAGCCGTGCGTGGAGGAGTTATCAAATAGCTTGGCAGCTGCAGCTGCAGCAGCAGCAGCAGCAGCATCATCAGCAGCAGCAACGACCAATCTCCACCACCAGCGCGTCACAGTGAGCGCTTTACTCCAACACCACCATCACCAACAACAACAACATCAACAACAACATCAGCAGCAGCAGCATTCGCCACACGAGCATCACTCGTGGAGAGTTCGGGACACCATCATCATCAGCATCATCAGCATCAGCACGCACACGCGACGCCTCTCTCGCCCATAGCTGCTGCTGCTAGCGGTGGTGGTGGTGGTGNTGTGGTGGTGGTGGTGTTGGTGGTGTTCCTCTGTACGCTCACCCTGGATTCATTCCGGCTGCGGTGGCGGCCGCGGTTGTGTCCGGATCATCAACATCGTCACCCACTCGTCACCCACCAACCACCACCATCAACAACAACAACATCACCACCAAACACCGCGACATATCCACCCGTCCATCCACGCAGCCCACCATCATCCGCACCACCTCCACCATCAGCAGCAGCAGCAGCATCTCCATCAGCAGCAACATCAGCATCAGCCTATCCATCAGCAGCAGCATCATCATCAGCACAGCATCACCACCTCCAACAACAGCAGCAGCATCATCAGCAACAGCAGCAGCTGCAGTTGGCAGGCCCCGTGGTGGCACTTTTGCGTGATCCTCTGATCCACAATGACGGCTCCATGTCCGTGGTGGATGGTGGTGGACTATCATCATTATCATCATCATTATCATCAGCAGCGGCTGCTGCTGCTGCTGCAACATCAGCGGCTGTAGCCCCGGCACCATCAACTCGACGTCCAGTAACTCTCTGTCCACCTCCTCCACCTCTCACGTCTCTGCTGCTGCTGCAGCACCCGATCGGGATGTTGGATGCGGACGGAGGAGGAGGTGGCGGTGGAGGTGGAGGTGGAGGAGGTGGTGGTGGCGGAGCGTCGGACGACGAGACGCCGAGTTCGGACGACCTCGAGATGTTGCCAAGCAGTTCAAGCAACGTCGCATCAAGTTGGGCTTCACGCAGGCAGACGTGGGCCTCGCGCTGGGCACTCTGTACGGCAACGTGTTCTCGCAGACCACCATCTGCCGCTTCGAGGCGCTGCAGCTGAGCTTCAAGAACATGTGCAAGCTCAAGCCGCTGCTCAACAAGTGGCTGGAAGAGGCCGACTCGGCCACGGGCAGTCCCAGCAGCATCGATAAGATCGCGGCGCAAGGTCGCAAGCGGAAGAAGAGGACCTCTATCGAGGTGACGGTGAAAGGCGCCCTCGAAAATCACTTCCTCAAGTGTCCCAAGCCCGCCGCGCAGGAGATAACCGCGCTGGCGGACAGCCTGCAGCTCGAGAAGGAAGTGGTACGCGTTTGGTTCTGTAACAGGAGGCAGAAAGAGAAGAGGATGACGCCACCTCTGAGTCTCACACCCGGCGGCGAGGAGAATGGATCCGTGGTTGGTGGAGGTGGAGGTGGTGGTGGAGGTGGTGGTGGAGGCGGTGGTGGCAGCAGCAATGGAGGAGGAGGTGGTGGTTACCAAGAAATTGGGAGTCCTGAATCAAACCACGGACGCATCAACACCACCACCACCACCATCATCAACAACATCAGCAGCAGCAGCAGCATCAGCAGCATCAACTGCATCATCATCAGCACCATCCGGTGATGTTGTGCCCAGAAACGATACCATCATCGTCGTGAGATGAGTCGATGATGGGACGACCACGACGACCACGAGGAGGAGGAGGATGATGAGAGGCGATGTTGGGGATTTGTACAGACAGCGGCGTGCGGTTTTTGGGTTTTTCGAGGACTCGATTCGGTGCAGCGAGATTATTGATGGCATTCCGGGGATCATTGGACTTTCACTGCAATGGCGTGTGTCGGGTGGGTCGGTGTTTGTGTGTGTGTAGTTTTTAGCGTGTGTGTGTGTCTTTGTGGTGTGTGTGTGTAGTGTAGTTTTGTAGTGTGTGTGTGTTTTGTGAGTGTCGTTTTTAAGTGCGTCTGCGCGCGTATGTTAAGTGGCTGTGTGTCTGTATGTATGGATGCCTGAGTGTGTTTGTACGTGTGTGTCTGTATGTATGTGTGTCTGTACGTGTGTGTCTGTGTGTGTCTGTACGTACGTCTGTGTTGGCTATACGTGTGTGTCTGTATGTATGTGTGTCTGCACGTGTGTCTGTGTCTGTCTATGTGTCTGTGCGTGTGTGTGTCTGTATGTGTGTCTGTGTGTGTGTACGTGTGTCTGTACGTGTGTCTGTATGTATGTGGTTTGTATATTCGTGTGTGAGTTTGTTTTTCTGTACGTGTGTATAGGTGTGTATGTATATATATGTGTGTGTCTATGTATGTGTGTCTGCACGTATGTATATGTACGTGTGTCTTACGTGTGGGTCAGTGTTTCGGTCAACGCGCTGCGCTCACGACCTCCCCTAGGTCGACTCGGTCTCAAATCAGTACCTGGGTACGATGTGCAAACATCGCCACCGGGAGACAAAGGCGGCCGGGCGTGATCCTCGCAACCCACCCCTCTTGCGCCGTGCCGGCCTTCATAGGTGCTGCTCGCTAATAGCACTTGCCCCAACAGTCCGTGTAGGCTGTACGGGGGCCTTTGTTTTGTCTGTATGTAGGTGGCAAGTGCTGTTAGCGAGCACCAATGAAGGCCGGCACGGCACACGAGGGGTGGGTGGCCAGCCCCACTTGCCCCAACAGTCTGTGTAGGCTACACGGGTGATCTTTGTCTTGTGTTGTCTGCATGTCTGTGTATATGTGTGGGTCGTTTCTGTGTGTGTCTGTGTGTGTGTGTGTCATTTCTATGTGAGTGTGTGTGTGTCTCGTTTCTGTGTGAGTCTGTGTGTGTGTATGTATGTGTGTGTGGTTTCTGTGTGAGTGTGTGTGTGTCTATATATGTGTGTGTGTGTCATTTCTATGTGAGTGTGTGTGTGTCTCGTTTCTGTGTGAGTCTGTGTGTGTGTATGTGTGTGTCATTTCTGTGTGAGTCTGTGTGTGTCTATGTGTGTGTGTCATTTCTGTGTGAGTCTGTGTGTGTCTATATATATGTGTGTGTAGTGATTTCTATGTGTCTGTATGTATGTGTGTGCGTAATTTTTACGCGAATCTGTGTGTGTGTGTCTGTATGTGTGTGTGTGATTTCTGTTTGAGTCTGTGTGTGTCTGTATGTGTTTGTGTGTATTTTCTATGCGAGTCTGTGTGTGTGTCTGTATGTGTGTGTGAAATTTCTGTGTGAGTCTGTGTGTCTGTATGTGTGTGTGTATTTTCTGTGTGAGTCTGTGTGTGTCTGTATGTGTGTGTGAAATTTCTGTGTGAGTCTGTGTGTGTCTGTATATGTGTGTGTCTATTTTCTACGCGAATCTGTGTGTGTGTCTGTGTGTATGTGTGTGTGAAATTTCTGTGTGAGTCTGTGTGTGTGTCTGTATGTGTGTGTGAAATTTCTGTGTGAGTCTGTGTGTGTGTGTCTGTATGTGTGTGTGTAATTTCTGTGTGTGTCTGTATGTGTGTGTGTAATTTCTACGCGAATCTGTGTGTATGTGTGTGTGTAATTTCTGTGTGAGTCTGTGTGTGTCTGTATGTGTGTGAAATTTCTGTGTGAGTTTGTGTGTGTCTGTATGTGTGTGTGTATTTTCTGTGTGGGTCTGTGTGTGTATTTTCTGTGTGAGTCTGTGTGTGTCTGTATATGTGTGTGTCTATTTTCTACGCGAATCTTTGTGTGTGTGTCTGTATGTGTGTGTGTGTATTTTCTGTGTGAATCTCTGTGTGTGTCTGTGTGTGTGTGTGAAATTTCTATGCGAGTCTGTGTCTGTCTGTATGTGTGTGTGAAATTTCTGTGTGAGTCTGTGTGTGTCTGTATGTGTGTGTGTATTTTCTGTGTGAGTCTGTGTGTGTCTGTATGTGTGTGTGCAATTTCTGTGTGAGTCTGTGTGTGTGTCTGTATGTGTGTGTATTTTCTGTGTGAGTCTGTGTGTGTCTGAATATGTGTGTGTTTATTTTCTACGCGAATCTCTGTGTGTGTGTGAAATTTCTGCGTGAGTCTGTGTCTGTCTGTATGTGTGTGTGTAATTTCTGGTGAGTCTGTGTGTCTGTATGTGTGTGTGCATTTTCTACGAGAATCTGTGTGTGTGTGTAATTTCTGCGTGAGTCTGTGTGTTTGTATGTATGTGTGAAATTTCTGTGTGTGTGTCTATATGTGTGTCTATTTTCTACGCGAATCTGTGTGCGTGCCTGTATGCCGAATGTGATTGTACGTGTGTGTGTGTGTGTGCAATGTGTAGTCTTTGTGTGTGTCCGAGTGTTGTGCGTGTGTCCGTATAGTTTTAAGCGTGTGTCTGTGTAGAATAGCGACTTTGTAGTTTTAGCGCGCGTGTGTGCGTGTGTGTGTAATTCGTTATTAAACCGGTAAATATAATTGCGTGTGCTTATTTCACGAGCCGACTTCCTGAAGCCTATACCAACCTAACTTAAGAAAAAAAAGACATCTTTACGTGTTATATTTTGTATCTTTAAAAGCAGCAATTATTCAGGCGCGTGTGTAAAAATGTATGTATTATATGGATAACGGTTATGCGTGCGAAATTGCGTGTATGAATATATATATGTGTGCATATGCGATTGTGACTTATGTACATGTATGATGATGAATGAGTGTATACGTGGGCGCGATTGTATCTGTCAATAAACATAGGTGTTCGCTAACAGCACTTGCCCCAAATGTTGTGTACGTCTATACGGTGAATCTTTGTCTTTGTATTCGTGTGTGCGTGTGGTGTATGTATGTGTGTATGTATGTGTGTATGTATGTGTGTATGATGAGTGATGGTGCAGTGGTTAGCGCGTTGCGCTATGAACCTGACGACCCGGGTTCGATTCCCGCTCACGGCCAACACCAGTGACGATTATCTGAACCGGTCCTGGGCCTCCCTAGGTCGACTCAGCCTCAAATGAGTACCTGGTGCGGTGTGTAAACATCGCCACTGGGAGACAAAGGCGGTCGGGCGTGGTGCTGGCCACCCACCCCTCGTGTGCCGTTCCGGCCTTCATAGGTGCTCGCTAACAGCACCTGCCCTACAGTCTGTTAAGGCTATANGGGGATCTTTTTTGTATGAATTTAAGTGTGCGAACCGGTCTCCTCTAGGTCAATTCGGCCTCAAATGAGTACCTGGTGCAGTGTGTACACATCGTGGTGCTGGCCACTCACCCCCTCGTGTGCCACAGCGCCGGTAGCCTTCATAGGTGCTGCTCGCTAACAGCACTTGCCCCAACAGTCTGTTAAGGCTATACGCGGGCGGGGGGTATTTACCTTTGCTTTGTTTGTGTTAGTTAATAAGAGGTGCTCGCTAACAGCACTTGCCCCAACAGTTCGTAAAGGCTATACGGGAGGTGGGGGGATCTTTATCTTTGTGTGTGTGTATGTATGAATTCACGTGTATACATGAAAATATGCGCGTGTGTTAATGTGTGTGCTCGCTAACAACCCTTGCCCCAACAGTCTGCTCGGCCGCACGGGGGATCTTTGTCTTTGTATGGATCTGTGTGTGTGTGTGTGTATGTGTGTGTATGTATGTGTGTGTATGGATGTGTGTGTATGTAGGAGTGTGCGCGTGTATACGCGTACGGAATGCGCACATGCCAGTGTATGTATCAATATACGTACGTACAGGCACATGCACTTTGTGTGTGCACGTGTCAAAACATGCACAAAGCTCCCCGTATAGGCAATGCGGCTGCTGGGGCAAGTGCCGTTAGCGAGCACCTATGACGCCCGACCGCCTTTGTCTCCCCAGGCGCTGCTGTTTGTTCGCGCATCGTAACAAGCATCTCGTTGAGGCCGAGCGGACCTAGCAGTGGTCCGGTGACACGTTTTTAAAAAAAAATCAAGTCGCCGATGATGACCGTGATCCCAGGCCACGGCTCACATTACCTGAGCCCGTCCCGTGCCTCCCCTAGGTCGACTCGGCCTTGAACGAATGACCTGGTGTGATTGGTGTAGCCCAAGCACGTGACCTCTTCGTCGGACACACGCACGAGGGGCTCTTTGTCTAATAGTTCATCACTCACAGCGCTTCGTTATATCGCAATCGAACCATTGTGTCTGTGTGGACGTGTGTGTACATTCGTGTGCGGTGTGTAAACATCGCCACTGGGGAGACAAAGGCGGTCGGCGTGGTGCTGGCCACCCACCCCTCACGTGGCCGTGCCGGCCTTCATAGGTGCTCGCTAACAGCACTTGCCCCTACAGTCTGTTGAGGCTATACGGGGGTCTTTGGTGTGTATGAATGGGAGCGTGGTGTAGTGGTTAGCGCGCTGTGGTACGATACCAGCCACCCGAATTCGATTCCCGCTCACGGCCAACACCGGTGACGATTATTTGAACCGGCTGTGGGCATCCCCTAGGTCGACTCAGCCTCAAATTAGTATCTGGTGCGGTGTGTAAACATCGCCACTGGGGAGACAAAGGCGGCGGCGTGGTGCTGGCCACCCACCCCTCGTGTACCGTCCGGCCTTCATAGGTGCTCGCTAACAGCACTTGCCCCAACAGTCTGTTAAGGCTACACGGGGTCTTTGGTTTGTATGAATGGGCTCCAACAGAGCGGGGTGTCTTTGTTAGGGAGCGGTGGTACGTTACCCGCCGCCCGAACGCGATTCCCGCTCACCAACATCGGTGGCGATGGTCTGAACCGGCCTTAGGCCTCTCCTAGGTCGGCTCAGCCTCAAATTAATACCTGGTGCGGTGAGTAAACATCGCCACTGGGAGACAAAGGCGGCCGGGCGTGGGTCTTAGCACACCACCACTCCTTTGTGCCCCGTCCCGGCCTTGATCGATGCTCGCTAACCGCACTTGCCCCAACAGCCTCTTGAAGGCTATACGGGGCATCTTTGTCTTTTGTGCGTGTCTGTGTGTGTGTGTACGACCCTTTTGCGTCACTCTAAAGTCGTGTCGCGTATATGGGGGTCGTTTGACCATACTTCACCACTCTGGTTAGTGCGGGTTGGTTATGGGTGGTGGGAGGGGGCGGGATCGATTCGGATTAATCGCTCGCCACGGATGTGTCTGCCGGGTTCGTAAGCGCACGGCGCTAACCATTGCGCCACCGCTCCCTCGGCACATCGTCCCTCAGCGCGCTGGGCATGGTCGAGATGACATCACCCATCAAAGCGGTCATTGATGGCCATGCTGCATTCATTAGTCATCGTCCTTAGTCATCATCACCAGCCAGGGTCAATTCACGCTGGATGAAGGTCTCTCTAAGCCACCACCTCCTCCTCCATCAACACCACCACCACCATCACCACCTCCTCCATCACCACCTCCTCCTCCATCATCACCACCACCACCACCCCTCATCACCACCATCACCACCACCACCATCATCACCACCACCACCTCCTCCATCACCACCACCACCACCACCACCTCCTCCATCACCACCACCATCATCACCACCACCACCTCCTTCATCATCATCACCACCACCACCACCACCTCCTCACCACCACCACCACCACCACCACCCCCTCCATCATCACCACCACCACCACCCCTCCATCACCACCACCACCACCCCTCCACCACCATCACCACCACCACCACCCCTCCATCATCACCACCACCACCACCACCTCTCCATCACAACCACCATCACCACCACCANCACCTCCTCCCATCACCACCACCACCACCATCACCACCTCCTCTCCATCATCACCACCATCATTACCACCACCACCACCACCNNTCATCACCACCACCCCTCCACCACCACCACCACCTCCTCCATCACACCACAATCACCACCACCACCACCTCTCCATCACCACCACCCCTCCACCACACCACCACCACCTCCTCCATCATCACCATCATCACCACCACCCCCTCACCCATCACCACCACCATCACCACCCCCTCATCACCCCACCCTCTCCATCTCACCACCACCACCACCGTCAACCAGCCAGGGCTAACCACGCTGGTGAAGGCCTCCTCCAACCGAGGCAGCGCCGTTTCTCACCACGCCGTGTCAACGCCNCGATCCACTTCAGTGGCCGCTCTCCTCCNCACGGGGAGTCGATTCCAGCGTCGCTCCATCTCCCATCCGGAGGACCTCTCGGTGTCCACCCATTGGCTTACCCCCCCCCCCTCCCTCCGCCCTGTCAGTATGAATATTTCGATTTAAAGCTTTCGTGACTGCAGAGATTCATCTTCTTGGTTCTTTCGGTAAAGTCACGTAGAAGGGAAGTAATAAAATAATAAAAATAAAACATAATAAAATAATTCTCACGACGTTTCGACCACAACGCAAGCAGCCGTCCTCATGTGAAGAACAGGTCTGTCGAGAAGACAGACCTGTCGACAGACCTGTTCTTCACCTGAGGACGGCTGCTTGCGTTGTGGCCGAAACGTCGTGAGAATTGTATTTTATTATGTTTATTTTATTATTTATTATTTCATTCTACGTGACTTTACCGAAAGAACCAAGAAGATGAGTATGAATATTATTGCGCTACGACGCAGACGAGAAGGGCAATTGCCCGAAACGTGAATTCCATCCCTTTGGCTGCCGCTCCGTGCTGCGTCTCGACCATCCCCGTCCCCCCTCATCCCTCCACTGTGGGCGAGACGCCGCTTGCCTCGGCAACACCATCACCCAGTGGTCGATCAACTGCTGGATGATGATAATCACGTCTCTAACACGCGCGCGTTCTCCAATCCACGTGTTGTCATCATCACCACTATCGCCAACATCACAACATCACCATCATCACCATCACCATCATCACCATCATCACCATCATCATCACCATCATCACCATCACCAACATCACCATCATCACCATCATCATCATCACCATCACCACCATCACCATCACNATCATCATNACCATCATCACCAACATCACNAACATCACCATCACCATCATCACCACCATCGCCGCAGTGATCGATCAACTGCTGGATGATGATAATCATGTCCCTAACACGCGTGCGTTCTCCAATCCACATGTTGTCATCATCACCACTATCACCAACATCACCAACATTACCATCATCACCATCATCACCATCACCATCATCACCACCATCGCCACAATGATCGATAAATTGCTGGATGATGATAATCACGTCTCTAACACGCGTGCGTTCTCCAATCCACATGTTGTCATCATCATCACCATCGCCACAGTGATCGATAAACTACTCTTTGGTTCTTTCGGTAAAGTCACGTATATCTGTCTCTGCTTATATGTCTGTCTATATGTCTCTGGTTCTGTGTTTTATCTCTCTCTCAAATTTAGCATTCTCAGGAAAACGTAATCAGCCAGGTAGGGTGTTGACTGTTATGTTATCCGACTCTCTGTTGTATTGCATTACATTTCTAAGTCTACTAGATTTGTGTTTCTATTTCATTTATACCTGATGATGATTGCTTGTGTTGCAATCGAAACGTCGTATGCTAGTATTTAATTTATTATTTTCTCTATATACGTGACTTTATCGAAAGAATCAAAGAGTAATTTCTGCAGTCACGAAAGCTCCAAATTAAGATCGATCAACTGCTGGATGATGATAATCATGTCCCGAACACGCGCGCGTTCTCCAATCCACGTGTTGCCACCCTCACCACCATCACCACACCCACCATCATCCATCACNATCATCACCATCATCCCCACATCACATCACCCACCCCCTCCACCATCATCCACATCACCCACCAACTACCATCATCCACATCACCNCACCATCATCACCAACATCCAAATCACCATCATCACCAACATCACCAACATCACCATCATCACCATCATCACCAACATCACCACAGTGATCGATCAACTGCTGGATGATGAATCACGTCCCTAACGATGATGTAACTAACCCTCGTGTGTTCTATAATCCACGCGTTCCTCTCTCTCTCTCGCCGTCTCTCAGTGTCATTACCAGCATGCCTTAATCATCACCGCCGTGATCTCTGTCCACTGCGGATAAAGATCAGCGATAACTAACTTTTCTTGCGTGCCGAACCCACGTGTCCCAGTGTTTTCAGTGCGCGCGTTGTTTGCCACTCTGAGTGGTTTTAACAAGATTTAGCTTTCGTGACTGCAAGGATTCATTAATTTAAAANTTTTACCTACGTGATTTACCGAAAAAACCTAAGAGTATGAGTCTTTAACATTCTAAACTCAACTAATGTCTCGAGAACAAACAATAGTCACGTACNAATGAGTCCCGAAACTGTTTCCAGACACGCATTCCCGTATTTTGGTTTAAAAAAATATAGATGGCGTGCTACTCTGGGCGCGGCAGTTAAAACAAGAGACCACCACCGCATACACACCACACACACACCACACACACCACACACACACACCACACACACACACCACACACACACCACACACACACCACACACATACCACACAAACCACACACACNCACACACCACACACACACACACACCACACACACACACACACACACANCACACACACACACACACACACACCACACACCGCAAACACACGCACACACACACCGCCACACACNCCACACACACACACCACGCACACGCAAACACACGCACACACACACCGCCACACACACACTCCACACACACACCGCCACACACACANCACACACCACCACACACCACCACAACACCACACACCCCACCCACACCACACACACACCACACACACNACACAACACACCACACACACACCCACACACACACACCACACACACACACCACACACACCCACACACACCACACACACACACCACACACACAATCACACACACACACACCACACACACACACCACACACACANCACACACAACACACACACACCACACACACCACAAGCTTGAATGGGGGAGGGGGGGGTACAGAAATTACGGTGATGAGTCTTTAACGTGGCAGTTCGCTGAGGTTGCTGATGGGGTGCAGTGTGGGTGTCTCTCTCTTTATGCCCGTGCGTTACTAGACCGGCGTGGAAGAGTAGGCAGAAACACCCACACTCCAGCGTCGCAATCAATTGAAGCGGGAGGGCCGTGCCTTTAGCGAGATTGATAAAGAAACGTGGTCGATGCGATCCGTCACGACGTTTTTTTGTTGTTGTTGTTGCGTTATTGTTGTTGTTGTTGGTTGTTGTTGTTGTGGTTTAGATGGCGGGACACGTGACGATCGGCAGGACGGGGTCTTTTATTTACACGACAACAACACAACAAAGTTACTAGAGCAGCACAACAACAAAGCTCCCCGTGTAGCCTCAACAGACTGTTGGGGCAAGTGCTGTTCACGAGGCATGCACGGCACACGAGGGGGTGGGTGGCCTGCACCACTCCCGGCCGCCTTTGTCTCCCCGGTTACGATGTTTACACACCGCACCAGGTGTACTTATTTGAGGCTGAGTCTACCTAGGGGAGGCCCAGGACCGGTTCAGAGAATCGTCACTGACGGTGTTGGACGCGAGCGGGAATGGAAGTCGGGTCGTCGGGTTCGTAACGCAGCGTAGCGCGCTAAGCACCACACCCTACTACACCACCACCACCACAACCACNACACCACCACAACCACCACTACACCACTACACCACCACCACCACAACACCACTACTACACCACCACTACACCCCTACTACACCACCACAACACCACCACACAACCACCACCACTAACCACACCACTACCACAACCACCACCACNACCACCACCACCACAACCACCACCACCACACCACCACAACCACCACCACAACCACNCCCACACACCACCACCACCACAACACACTACACCACCACCACAACACCACCATCACCATCATCACCATTACACCACCACCACCACACCACCACCACCACCACCACAACCATCACACCACCACCACCACACACCTACTACACACCACCACACAACCACCATCACCACCACCACCACACTCCTACTACACCACCACCACAACCACCATCACCACCACCACTACACTCCTACTACAGCACCACCACCACACCACCACCACCATACCACCACACCACCACCAAGCCACCACCACCACACCACCACCTACCACTCGAACCACTACACTCCTACTACACCACCACCACCATCACACCACCACCACCACACCACCACACCAACACACCACCACCACACACCACTACCCTCCTACTACACCACCACCACCATCACACCACCACCACACCACCACCACGACAACACACCACACACCACCACACACCACACCACCACCACCTACCCTCGAACCACTACACTCCTACTACAGAACCACCACCACCATCACACCACCACTACACCACACCACCACAACACCATTACACCACCACCACACACCACCACACCACCACGCCACCACCACGCCACCACCACCACACCACACCACCACACCACCAACCACTCGATCCGCACACCAACCACAATCACAACAACCAAACAACGTCTAACCACGCGAGTAGCTGGTTGACGTTTTCCTTTTCCCGCTGGTGATTACAACAACAACGACAAACAACAACAATCAACAACAACAAAAAACAACAACAGACAACAACAAAACAACCAACTTCATCAGGCGATTGTGCCCAGACAAAAGTGTGTGTGGGGGGGGGGTCTTACACCCCACGGCAACCCCAAATAGATCGGTTCCTTCATAGGTTCTTTGATAGATTCATCTTCTTGGTTCTTTCGGTAAAGTCACGTAGAAGGAAAATAATAAAATAATAAAAATAAAACATAATAATATACAATTCTCACGACGTTTCGGCCACAACGCAAGCAGCCGTCTTCAGGTGGAGAACAGGTTTGATAGCTTCTTTAATAGGCTCCTTGATCGGTTCCTTGAACCCATCTCGATAAAGTCACGTAGGTGAAAAAATAAATAAAATGAAGAAATAAAAAAATTGTACAAAATTATAAATTGTCACACCTGATGATGATTGCTTGTGTTGCATTCGAAACGTCGTTATTTTTTATTATTTTTAATTATTTTTATTTGTTCACCCACGTGACTTTACCGAAAGAACCAAAGTGCACGGATCGAAACGTCGTAGTTTTTTAAAATATTTTCTTTCAAACTATCTACGTGACTTTTGCCGATAGACCCAAAGAATCTCAAAGTTGAATTCGCGTCGCATCCAACACGAGGTCAGAGGATCGGGGGTGGGAATTGCTTCCTCCACCGACCCCCAGACACGGACACACGGAGACACTGATGACATTCGCTAAATATTCTTAGGTTTTTTCGGTAAAGTCACGTAGGTAAAACATTACAATTAATAAAAGTAAAATAAAATAAAACACGACGTTTAGAAGGTGGTGGGCAACAAAGCTTAAGAGGGTGAGCCGCTTCAGGTGGTTTGTGACTCAAACCGTCACAGCACTAAACATGGTAAACCTGATAGCTGTATCAAGTGGCAAAGAGAGTTAAATTAAGAAAACAATCCTTGTATATATACTGGTTGAGGGTGGGAGGGAGCCAAGGCAGGTCCTGAAATTATTTTTTGTGAGGTTCGGTCGCGGCTGAAGCACGCTGTTACAACTCTGATAATGTATGCACTGTCCTTGAAATGGATTGGTCCACACCCGAGACAGCTTTCCTTAGAGCCTAGTCTCACATGGTGTTGGACCAGATGACGCCAAAAGGCGTACAACTCAAAGACAATGCACCATCAGAGTTGAGAGCTTGGGGTAAGCATTTACACCATTGGAACCTCCTTTGCCAGTAGCAAAATCTGATAATTGTTTTTTTACCCTTTTATCTGGCAACAACTGACACCTTTTTTAACAAGGAGCTGTTTGCATTGACCGCAATACCTGCGGTCGGAATGCAAACAAAAACACAACTCTGATAATGTATGCACTGTCCTTGAAATTGATTGGTTCACACCGAGACTTTTCTTAGAGCCTAGTCTCAATGGTGTTGGACCAGATGACGCCAAAAGGCGCATAAAACAAGCACCACAGAGTTAGAAANCATTTTACACCATTAACCTCCTTTGCCAGTAGCAAAATCTGATAATTGNTTTTTTCCTTTTATCGGAAAAGACACCTACAAGGGATGTAATAGAATAACAAAAACACAACTCTGAAATTATCACGTCCTTTTGATTGCAACCCGAGCAGCTTTTCTTAGGTGTCTCACATGGTGTTGTGATGGTTTCCCACCTGATGACGGAAGCTTGTGTTGCGCCCGAAACGTCGTGATTTATTATTTTATTTTATACCTGCAGTTACGAAAACTTCAAATCGAGATGCTCACGATCTTACGTCATATCATCATCATCATCCTCATCGCTATCAAGCAGAGTTGCCAAAGCGCTGTTCGTGGTTCAACAGCGACACTTTTCCTCGTTCGATTTCACCGACCCTGCCACCACCCCCCCCCCGATCTCGGGCGCGGCAGCTTTGAAAGACCACACACAAACCACCCCACACACAAACCCACCCACCCACCCACACACAACCCCACCACCGACACACACACAAACCCACCCACACACAACCCACCCACACACACACAACCCCACTCACCACGCACACACAAACCCACCCACACACAAACCCACCCACCCACCCACACACAACCCCACCACGACACACACACAAACCCACCACACACAACCCANCCACACACACACACCCCACTCACCCACGCACACACAAACCCACCCACCACACCCACCCACCCACCACACACAACCCACCCACCGCACACACACAAACCCACCCANCCANCCACACACAACCCACCCACCACACACACACAAACCCCACCCACACACAACCCACCCCACGCACACACAAACCCACCCACACACAAACCCACGCACACACAAACACACCCACCCACACACACACAAACCCACCCACACACAACCCCACCCCACGCACACACACAACCCACCCACGCACACACAAACCCACCCACCCATCCACAAACCCATTCATCCACACACCCACCCACCCACACACAAACCCACCCACCACACACAANCCCACCACACACACACAAACCACCCACCCACACACACACNAACCCACCCACACACAAACCACCCACACACAACCCACTCACCCACGCACACACAAACCCACGCACACACAAACCCACCCACCCACACACACACAAACCCACCCACCCACACACAAACCCACCCACACACCAAAACCCACCCACCCACACACACACAACCCACCCACCCACCACACACAAACCCACCCACACACAAACCCACCCACCCACCCACACACAACCCACCCCCCACTCACCCACGCACACACAAACCCACCCACCCACAAACACCCACGCACACACAAACCCACCCACCCACACACACAACCCCACCCACACACACACAACCCACCCACCCACCACACACAACCCACCCACACACACACAACCCACCCACACACACACCCCACCCACACACACACAAACCCANCCACCCACCCACACACAAACCCACCCACCCACACACAAACCCACCCACCCACACACAAACCCACCCACACACAAACCCACCCACCCACACACAACCCACCACCCACACACAAACCCACCCACCCACACACAACCCCACTCACCCACGCACACACAACCCCACTCANCCACGCACACACAAACCCACCCACCCACACACAAACCCACCCACACACAACCCACCCACCCACCACACACCCACCCACACACACACACAAACCCACCCACCCACAAACACCCACCCACCCACGCTGGGGGTGCTGCCGTGATAGAAAGCCGCGTCTACGAATCGCCCCGTGGAACCGATCCGTGTCTCGAGACCAGGGCCTGTGAATCTCCACGCCGCCAGGATGCTGTTGGGTTGGTCTCTCGCCACTGATGTTAGCCGTGAGCCGGGAATTGAACTCCGGTGGTGGTGGTGGTGGTGTTGGGGTGGGTTGAAGTCACGCGGTAACGCGCTAACCACAGTGCCACCGCTCCGTCCGTACGGTGGTTGTAAGTGCGCGTGTGCGTGTCTGTGTGGTGCTCGCTAACGGCACTTGCCCCGACAGTCTGTTGAGGCTATACGGGCGACATTTGTCTGTGTGTACGTATGTGTGTGTGCCGGCCTTCATAGGTGCTCGCTAACGGCACTTGCCCCAACAATCGGTCGAGGCTACACGGGGATCTTTGTCTGTGTGCGCGCGTGTATTTACGCCTTGATAGGTTGGTCGCTAACGGCACTTGCCCCAACAATCGGTCGAGGCTACACGGGGGATCTTTATCTTTGTTTATTACAGACTGCACTTTTTTTTTAAATACATAATTGAATGCATTTCTTTCTTGCGCGCTAAATATTTTTGTTGACTTATATTTAGTTTTTATTTACAACTCGGAGGTGGTGGGTGGTGTGGGGGGTGTGGGGGGGGTCCCGAGTATTTGAGCGGAGTTGGTGATGTTGGTGGTGATGGTGGTGATGTTGGTGGTGGTGATGGTGGTGATGATGGTGGTGATGGTTGTGGTGATGGTGGTGANGGTGGTGGTGGTGATGGTGGTGATGGTGGTGATGGTGGTGATGGTGGTGATGGTGGTGGTGTGGTTGGGTGANGTTGGTGGTGATGGTGGTGGTGGTGANGGTGGTGGTGGTGATGTTNGTTGGTGGTGGTGGTGAGTTGGTGGTGGTGATGGTGGTGATGGTGGTGGTGATGGTGGTGGTGGTGGTGATGGTGTGATGGTGGTGATGGTGGTGGTGATGGTGGTGATGGTGGTGGTGATGGTGGTGGTGATGGTGTGGTGATGTTGGTGGTGGTGATGGTGGTNGTGGTGGTTGTGGTGATGGTGGTGATGGTGGTGGTGGTGGTGGTGGTGGTGANGGTGGTGGTGATGTTGGTGGTGATGGTGGTGTTGATGTTGGTGGTGATGGTTGTGATGGTGGTGGTGATGGTGGTGGTGATGTTGGTGGTGATATTGGTGATGTTGATGATGGTGATCCACGTGACAGACCGAGCAGCAATCCTCAACGTTGTGTGCCGGCTTGCCCACGTGATGCTTTAGACACGTCACACCCATGCGTGTGCAGATACACACGCATACCACAGGCAAAGATGCCCCCCGCTTATAGCCTTTTGATCAGATGGGGCAAGTGCTGCTAGCAGCAGCACCTCACACACACAGTGACACACACAGTGACACACACACACAGTGACACACACACACAGCGACACACACAGTGACACACACAGTGACACACACACACAGTGACACACAGACACCACAGTGACACACACAGTGACACACACACACNCACACACANNCACACACNCACACACAGAGNCACACACACACACACACACACACACACACAGACAGACACAGACACACACACAGNTACACACACNGACACACACACACACACACACAGACACACACAGTGCNCACACACACACACTGTGACACACAGTNACACACACACACACANAGNCACACACACACAGTCACAGTGACACACACACACAGTGACACACACACACACAGACACACAGTGACACACACACACAGTGACACACACACAGTGACCACACACAGTGNCACACACACACACACACACAGTGAGNCACACACACACNCACACACACACACACACACAACACACACCCAACACNTGCACACACACAACAAACCACAACAGTGCACACACAAGTGACACAAACAGTGAACACTGACACGCCTGGCACGGCACACACGAGGGGTGGGTGGCCAGCACCACGCCCGGCCGCCTTTGTCTCCCCAAGTGCGATGTTCGCAGTGGCGAGTCGACCCAGGACCGATTTCAATGTTCGCTGTCGTCGATTATTGGCCGTGAGCGGGGATCGAACTCGGGAGGCAGGGTTCGCAAGCTGCGCGCGCTAACCACTGCGCCACCGCTCCCCCCGCTGGTGCACCACTGCCCTGGGACAAAGCCCCCTNTAGCGACTTTGGGCAAGGCTGTGCAACGAAANACNAAACAAGCTCACGCTGTCTTCAAAGATCCCATGTAACCTCCACAGACCAAGCTGTACATACAAGACGAAGACAAAGATCCCCGTGTAGCCTTACAGACTGTTGGGGCAAGTGCTGTTAGCGAGCACACGANGGGGTGGGTGGCCAGCACACGCCCGCCGCCTTTGTCTCCCCAGTGGCGATCTTTACACACCGCACCAGGTACTCATTTGAGGCTGAGTCGACCTAGGGGAGGCCCAGGACCGGTTCAGAGAATCGTCACCGGTGTTGGCCGTGAGCGGGAAAACTCGGGTCGCCAAGTCCGTAGCAATGGCCCGGGCCTGGGCCTCCCCTAGGTCGACTCAGCCTCAAATGAGTACCTGGTGTGGTGTGTAAACATCGCCACGAGGGAGACAAAGGCGGCCGGGCGTGGTGCCCACCCANCCCCTCGTGTGCCCGTTATAGGCACTCGCTAACAGCACTTGCCCCTACAGTCTGTTACAGGGGATCTTTGCTGTGCACACACTGTGTGTGTGTACACACTAACCACTGCTCCACTTGCCCAGCAGTCTGGTGAGGCTACACGGGGATCTTTGTCTGTGTAGACACTGTGTGTGTGTACACCTAACCACTGCTCCACTTGCCCAGCAGTCTGGTGAGGCTACACGGGGATCTTTGTCTGTGTAGACACTGTGTGTGTGTGTGTACACACTAACCACTGCTCCACTTGCCCCAGCAGTCTGGTGAGGCTACACGGGGGATCTTTGTCTGTGTATACACTGTGTGTGTGTGTGTACACACTAACCACTGCTCCACTTGCCCCAGCAGTCTGGTGAGGCTACACGGGGGATCTTTGTCTGTGTAGACACTGTGTGTGTGTACACACACTAACCACTGCCCACTTGCCCCAGCAGTCTGGTGAGGCTACACGGGGATCTTTGTCTGTGTAGACACTGTGTGTGTGTACACACTAACCACTGCTCACTTGCCCCAGCAGTCTGGTGAGGCTACACGGGGGATCTTTGTCTGTGTATACACTGTGTGTGTGTGTACACACACTAACCACTGCTCCACTTGCCCCAGCAGTCTGGTGAGGCTACACGGGGATCTTTGTCTGTGTAGACGCTGTGTGTGTGTACACACTAACCACTGCTCCACTTGCCCAGCAGTCTGGTGAGGCTACACGGGGATCTTTGTCTGTGTAGACACTGTGTGTGTGTGTACACACACTAACCACTGCTCCACTTGCCCAGCAGTCTGGTGAGGCTACACGGGGGATCTTTGTCTGTGTAGACACTGTGTGTGTGTGNATACACACTAACCACTGCTCCACTTGCCCAGCAGTCTGGTGAGGCTACACGGGGATCTTTGCTGTGTAGACACTGTGTGTGTGTNCACACACTAACCACTGCCCACTTGCCCAGCAGTCTGGTGAGGCTACACGGGGATCTTTGTCTGTGTAGACACTGTGTGTGTGTGTGTACACACACTAACCACTGCCCACTTGCCCCAGCAGTCTGGTGAGGCTACACGGGGGATCTTTGTCTGTGTAGACACTGTGTGTGTGTGTGTACACACACTACCACTGCTCCACTTGCCCCAGCAGTCTGGTGAGGCTACACGGGGATCTTTGTCTGTGTAGACACTGTGTGTGTGTACACACTAACCACTGCTCCACTTGCCCCAGCAGTCTGGTGAGGCTACACGGGGATCTTTGTCTTTGTTATGTTGACTTTATTTCTCGCCTTACGTAGCCAACCGCGCTAATCGGAGGTTCGGGGGGGGGATGGACAACAAACTAAACACAACAACGTACGTCTTTCGCGACCATACTCTTAGTTTTTTCGGTAAAGTCACGTAGGTAAAAAAATTGAAATTAAAATTTATAAAATAAATAATAAAATCACGACGTTTCGGAGGCAACGTCGTGATTTTTATTATGTTATTTTTATTAATTTTTATTTCATTTTTACCTACGTGACTTTACCGAAAAAACCAAAGAGTATGGATCCTTTCAGTCACGAAAGCTTCAAATCTAGAACTTTCACGAAATATTATTGATATAATCAACGTGTTTGGGTGAGATCGCGTTATTTATAAATGTGTCCTAACCTCCACCACCCGACACTGCCAATCAGCAACAAAAGTGTCACGTTGACAAAAGACAAAATAGTTCACTGCTTTAGCCACAACATTTACAACAACAACATTTGAGTACGACGATGATGCTGGATGCAATTACCAGCGAAACGTCGTACAACTCAAACATTGTAAATGTTAATCTTCTTGGTTCTTTCGGTAAAGTCACGTAGAAGGGAAGTAATAAAATAATAAAATAAACATAATAAAATAATTCTCACGACGTTTCGGCCACAACGCAAGCATTATTATTTTTATTATTTTATTATGTTTTATTTTTATTATTTTATTATTTCCTTCTACGTGACTTTACCGAAAGAACCAAGAAGATGAATCCCTGCAGTCACGAAAGCTTCAAATCGAAATTGTAAATGTTGTGGCTAAAGCAGTGAACTATTTTGTCTTTTGTCAACGTGACACATTTTGTTGCTGATTGGCCGTGTCGGGTGGTGGAGGGTTACGACACATTTATAAATAACGCGATCTNAACCCAAACACGTTGATTATGAATAAACACAACAACAACTACAAAACCTCCTACGCATTCCACAAGTGGTGACTAATCCCATATCTGCATTTCCCATAAATATGCAAATTCCTCTTGACATGCAAATTCATTTGTCAAGGCGCCCTTCCCCTCCAACCCAGCAGCTTAAATATACGCTGCCAAGCCTGGTGGTGTTTCATTCAGACCTGTCTTCCCGACAGACCTGTTCTTCACCTGAGGACGGCTGCTTGCCTTGTGGCCGAAACGTCGTGAGAATTTGTATTTATGATGTTTTATTATTTTCTTATTCCCTTCTACGTGACTTTACCGAAAGAACCAAGAAGAAGCAGCGGTCGTAAAGAAATGAATTTGTCAATTTAGATGATTCATTTTCAAGTGCATCACGGCTCCCCAGTGGCTCCCAATATCGGCGAGGAAGAACGTTCCAGACGGCCACAGAACGCGCGTCTGAAAGGGGGGTGGGTNGGGGGGGGCTCTGGACCGGGTACTTGGCCTACTTCTCCACGATGGCCTGCAAGACGACTTGGGTGTTGCCAACAGTTTACACGGATGAACTCACGTTCTCTGGATCTGCTGTAGGGGCAAGTGCTGTTAGCGAGCACCTATGAAGGTCGGCACGGCACACGAGGGGTGGGTGGCCAGCACCACGCCCGGCCGCCTTTGTCTCCCCAAGTGGCGATGTTTACTACGCAACGCACCGGGTACTCATTTGAGGCCGAGTCGACCTAGGGGAGGCCCTGGGACCGGTTCAAATATTCGCCACGGTTATCGAATCGAACTCGGGTCTCCGGGTTCGACACGCAGCGCGCTAACCATTGCGCCACCGCTCCCGTAAATAATATTCTTATTATATTTCGACAATACAATATCACACGCGTACATGCGAACATACGTGTAAAATCTAATGCAAATATCCATGCACTACACTACAATGGTGATTAATATTTGGCAAATAAAACCGATGTTAATTAAACATTTAATTGACAATATTTCGACACGGTGGGGGGGGGGGGGGGTGGGCGGGGAGCGGTGGTGCAGCGGTTAGCGCAGCGAGGTGAAGTATGGTGAAACAATCCCAGCGATCTACGTGGTGTGAAGGGGGGGGGGAGCCGATTCATCCAGCAGTGAATTGAACAAAGTGGACTTAAGTGGTTTTGTTCAGCATGTAGTAATGAGCATTTGTGTAGGCACATGTATTTGCGTGTGTTTGTGTGTGTATTTGTGTGTGTTTGTGTGTACTTGTGTGTGTTTGTGTGTGTATTTGTGTGTGTGTTTGTGATGTGTATTTGTGTGTGTATTTGTGTGTGTACTTGTGTGTGTGCGTGTTTGTGTGTGTGTTTGTGTGTGTACTTGTGTGTGTATGTGGGTGTGTATTTGTGTGTGTGTATTTGTGTGTATTTGTGTATGTGCGTATTTGTGTCTCTGTGTCTCACTGTGTCTCTGTGTCTCACTGTGTCTCTGTGTCTCTCTGTGTCTCTCTGTGTCTCTCTGTGTCTCTGTGTCGCTGTGTCTCTCTGTGTCTCACTGTGTGTCTCTCTGTGTGTCTCACTGTGNCTCTGTGTCTCTCTGTCTGTGTCTGCCTGTCTCTGTGTCTCTCTGTCTCGCTGTGTCTCTGTCTCACTCTGTCTCTCTGTGTCTCTGTGTCTCACTGTGTCTCTCTGTCTCGCGGTGTCTGTGTCTTACTGTGTCTTTGTGTCTCTGTGTCTCACTGTGTCTCTCTATGTCTCTGTGTGTCTCNACTGTCTCTCTGTGTCTCGCTGTGTCTCTGTGTCTCACTGTGTCTCACGGTGTCTCTCTCTGTCTCTCTGTGTCTCTGTGTCTCTGTCTCACTCTGTCTCTGTGTCTCTCTGTCTCACTGTCTCACTGTGTCTCTGTCTCTGTCTGTGTCTCTGTGTTACTGTGTCTCTGTGTCTGTCTGTGTCTCTGTGTCTCAATGTGTCTCTGTGTCTCACTGTGTCTCTCTGTCTCACTGTGTCTCTCTGTCTCACTGTGTCTCGTGTCTCTGTGTCCTCTGTGTCTCTCTGTGTCTCACTGTCTCACTGTGTCTCGTGTATCTCTGTCTGTCTCTCTGTGTCTCTGTCTCTCTGTCTCTCTCACTGTGTCTCTCTGTGTCTCACGCTGTGTCTCTCTGTCTCACTGTGTCTCTGTGTCTGTCTCTGTGTCTCAATGTGTCTCTCTGTGTCTTACGCTGTGTCTCTGTGTCTCACTGTCTCTCTGTGTCTCTGTGTCTCTCTCTGTGTCTGTGTCTCTCTGTCTCTCTGTGTCTCTCTGTCTCCACTGTCACTGTGTGTGTCTCTCTCTCTCTATGTGTGTCTCACTCTGTGTGTGTGTGTGTCTCTGTCTCACTGTGTCTCACTGTGTCTCTGTCTCTGTGTGTCTCTGTGTCTCTGTGTCTCGTGTCTCTGTGTCTCTCTATCTCTCTCTCTGTGTCTCTCTGTCTCACTGTGTCTCACTGTCTCTCTGTGTCTCTGTGTCTCACTGTGTCACTGTGTCTCTGTCTCACTGTGTCTCACTGTGTCTCTGTCTCGCTGTGTGTCTCTGTGTGTCTCTCTGTCTCACTGTCTCACTGTGTCTCGCTGTGTCTCACTGTGTCTCTGTCTGTGTCTCTGTGTCTCTCTGTCTGTCTCCGGCTTCTCTACTCAATGCGCCCAGTGTGCGTTTAAATAAATCGCGCTCCGTGTCAATACTCACTCTGTGTTGCACTCTCTGTGCATGTGTGCGTGTGTGTGTACGTGTGTGTGTACGTGCTGTGTGTGTACGTGCGTGTGTGTGCGTGTGTGTGTGTGTGTACGTNGTGTGTGTGTACTGTGTGTGTACNTGTGTGTGTGTACGTGCGTGTGTGTGTGATCGCGTGTGTGTGTACGTGTGTATGTGTACGTGCGTGTGTCTGCANGTGTGTGTGTGTTTGTGTGTTCGTGTGTCTGTGCGCNTGTGTGTGTGTACGTGCGCGCGTGTGTGTATGTATGTGCGTGTGTGCGTGTGTGCATGTGTGTACGTGTGTGTGTGTATGCGTGTGTGTACGTGTTTGTGTGTATGTGTGTGTGCGCNTTTGTGTGTATGTGTGTGTGCGTATGCGTGTTTGTGTGTGTGTGCGTGTGTTTGTGTGTGCGTGTGTATTCTTGCGTGTGTGCGTGCGTGTGTGTGCGTGTGCGTGCGTGTGTGTGCTGTGTGTGTGCGTGCGTGTGTGTGCGTGTGTGTACGTGCGCGTGTACTTGCGTGTGTGTGCGTGTGTGTGTGTGTGCGCGAGTGTGTGTGCGTGTGTGTGTGTGCGCGAGTGTGTGTGNACGTGTGTGTGTGCGCGAGTGTGTGTGCGTGTGTGTGTGTGCGCGAGTGTGTGTGTACGTGTGTGTNCTTGCATGTGTGTGCGTGTGTGTGTGTGTGTNCGTGTTTGTGTGTGTGCGTGTGTGTGCGCGCGTGTTTGTGCATGTGTGTGTGTACGTGTGTGTACGTGTGTGCGTGTGTGTGTGTGTGTACGTGTGTGTACGTGTGTGTACGTGTGCGTGTGTGTGCGTGCGTGTGTGTGCGTGTGTGTGTGTACAAATGTGAATGTGCGTGTNACAGACGACTTTGTTCAGTGTGATTGTCCGCGTGCCTTCATNATCAGGCGCGTGCGAACAGCACTTGTCCCCAAGACTCTGTCAAGGCTATACGGGGTCTCTGTCTTATGTGTATATCCGCGTGTGTGTATGAATATATGTGTAAATGTAATCTCAATTGTAGGTGTATCTGCGTGTTTGTACATCAGTGTGNCGTAATTTTGCGTGTGTATATATGTGTGTGCGTGTGTTTCTGTGTGTGTGCTCTGTGTTTNGATGTGACTGTGTGTCTACGTTGGGTACATCCGCGTGTGCGGTACGTCCATTCGCGTATGTTGGACTTCTTTTGCACCGTACGCAGGCAATCGTGCAAGGCGCGTGTGCATGTGTACACACGTGTGCGTGTGTGTGTACATATGTTGAAACACACACATATGTACACACACACGCGTGTGTGTATGTATGTGTATGTACACACACACACGTGTGTGTACATATGTTGAAACACACACATATGTACAGACACACGTGTGTGTGTGTATGTACATGTGTATGTATGTGTATGTACACACACACACACGTGTGTGTGAACATATGTTGAAACACACACATATGTACACACACGTGTGTGTATGTACATGTGTATGTATGTGTATGTACACACACACACGTGTGTGTACATATGTTGAAACACACACATATGTACACACACACACACGTGTGTAGATATGTAGATGATCGCGAAAAACGTTCATCGGTGAAACCGGTAACCGTTTAGAAGAGGAACGAAAAAAACCGACTTTGAAAGCCAAGAAACCGGTAACCGTTTCGCGCGCGAAACGAAAACCGATTGGGCCGAGCGCGAATCAACAAACCGCACGGCGGCACGAGGAACCCGTNGTGGTTCAATCATGAAGCTTCTGTTCATTTATCTCTCGTTAATTAGCGGGTTTTACCTTTTTTCGGAGTGTAATTTTTATTTTTATAAACAACCTTATGTTCACATTCGACTTTCGTCTTGCATATTCAACGTGGGCACAACGCAGTGAATGCCTGTGTGTTTTACAAGTGTGTGTGTGTTTAAACGTCGTATGTGCGTGTGTGTGTAATGTAGCAATAGGCGCTCGCTAACAGCACTTGCCCCAACAGTCTGTTGTAGGCTACGCGGGGATCTTTATCTTTGTATTCTACGGCGACCCGAGTTCCAATCACGGCCCAACACCGCCGGTGACGATTATCTGAACCGGTCCTGGGCTCCTCCCCTAGGTCGACTCAGCCTCAAATGAGTTACCTGGTGTAGCGGTGTGCGGTAAACATCGCCACTGTTGTTGTGTGTGACTGTGTGTGTATGTGTGTGTGTATGTGTGACAGTATGTGTGACTATGTGTGTGTCTATGTGACTGTGTGTGACTGTGTGTGTACGTGTGTGTGTTTGTGTGACTATGTATGTGTGACTATGTCTGTGTGACTATGTATGTGTGACTATGTGTGACTATATGTGACTGTGTGTATATGTGACTATGTGTGACTGTGTGTATGTACGTGTGTGTGTCTGTGTGACTATGTCTGTGTGACTATGTGTGACTGTGTGTGACTGTGTGTGTATGTGTGTGTATGTGTGTGGTGTATGTGTGTGTGTATGTGTGACTATGTGTGACTATGTGACTGTGTGTGACTGTGTGTGTANGTGTGTGTGTATGTGTGTGTGTATGTGTGGGTGTATGTGTGTGTATGTGTGTGTGCCACTNGGGAGACAAAGGCGGCCGGGCGTNGTGCTGNCCACCCACCCTGTGTGCCGTGCCGGCCTTCATAGGTGCTCGCTAACAGCACTTGCCCCAACAGTCTGTGTATACGGGGCATCTTTGTCTTTATGTGTGCGCGTGTGCACGTGTGTGTGTGTGTGTCCACGTGTGTGTGTGTGTCACGTGTGTGTGTTCCACATGTGTGTGTCACGTGTGTGTGTGTGTGTTCCACNTGTGTGTGTGTGTNCCACGTGTGTGTTTCTACTGTGTGTGTTCCACGTGTGTGTGTGTGTTCCACGTGTGTGTGTGTGTNCCACGTATGTGTGTTCCACGTGTGTGTGTGTGTGTACGTGTGTGTGTGTCGTGTGTGTGTGTGNTCACATGTGTGTGTGTGTGTCCATGTGTGTGTGTGTGTTCCAGTGTGTGTGTGTGTGTGGTGTGTGTGTGTGTGTGTGTCTCCAGTGTGTGTGTGTGTGTGTCANTGTGTGTGTGTGTGTTCCATGTGTGTGTGTGTGTGTAGTGTGTGTGTGTTCCACGTGTGTGTGTGTGTGTTCCATGTGTGTGTGTGTGTACGTGTGTGTGTGTTCCACGTGTGTGTGTGTGTGTTCCACGTGTGTGTGTGTGTTCCACGTGTGTGTGTGTGTTCCACGTGTGCACAGGCCACGTGTGTGTTGACCAGGTTCTGACGAGAGCACAGACGCAATTCCGCTCGTCTGGTGCCGCCCTCGAACCGTCGGACCTCGACACTTTTGTTCAACGGCCGGGCAGCTGTGGATCTCGCTCGCCGGCAACAACAACAACAACCACAACAACAACCACAACAACAACCACAACAACCACACCAACAAGAACACAACAACAACAACCATAACAACAACCACAACAACCACAACAACAACCACAACAAGAACAACAACAACCACAACAAGAACAACAACAACACAACAAGAACAACAACAACACCACAACAACCACACCAACAAGAACCACAACAACAACAACGTCATAACAACAACCACAACAACCACAACAACAACACAACAACACCAACAACAACCACAACAAGAACAACAACCACAACAATAACAATAACCACCGCCACAACACAACACAACACAACCACAACAACAACAACCACAACAATAACAACAACACAACAACACCAACAACCCACAACAACAACAACCACAACAACAACCACAACACACACATCACAACACCAACAACCACAACATACAACCACAACAACAACCACAAACAACCACAACAACACAACAACAAGAAACACCAACAACCACAACAACCGCCACTCAACAACAACAACAACAACCAACACAACCACCACCAACCGCCACTCAACCACAACACCCATCAACACCAACAACACCAACCACAACAACAACCACNACAACCACAANAACAACCACACAACACCTCACAACAACACACCAACACCACAACACCACAACAACAACCACAACAACAACCACAACAACCACAACAACACCACACCAACAACCACAACAACCACAACAACCACAACAACCACAACAACACCACAACACAACCACAACAACAATCACAACAACACAACAACCACACAACAACCATAACAACAACCACAACAACAACCACGAACAACCAAAACAACACAAACAACCACAACCACAACCACAACAACCACCGAACCCAACCCCCCCCCCCCCCCCACCATACCAATCGCTGCTACANTTGCCGCATTAAATCCGCGTCAGTGGCCGAGGGCTTCACACACATCGACAAACCCACACAGCATCGACACACACCACCCACACCACCCACCACACCACCCAGCCCACCANCCCACCACCACACCCACCACCACCCCACCCACCACCACCACACCCACCACCCACCACCANCACCCACCACANCCACACACCACCANCCACCACACCCACCACCCACCACCACACCCACCACCCACACCACCANCCCACCCACCACACCCANCCACCCANCCACCACCACACCACCACCCACCCACCACNNCCCACANCCACCCACACCCACCCACCACCACCACACCACCACCTACACCCACACACCACCCACCACCCACCACCACCACACCCACCCACCCACCACCCCACCNCACCACCCANCCACCCACTCACCACCACCACACCCACCCANCCACCCANCANCCACCACCACCACCCCACTCCACCACCCCACCCACCCCCACCACCACCACCACCNCACCCACCNNCACCACCCACCACCCACCNNCANCCANCCANCACACCACNCACCCACCCACCNCACCACCNCNNCCACCACCACACCCACCCANCCACCNCTACCACCACCCANCCANCCCACCCACANCACTCCCACCNCACCATCCCTACACCCCACCCCACCCACCCACTCCCACCCACCANCCACCCTACCACCANCCACCACCNACCCANCCANCCACCCACCCACCCACCANNCANCCACCCAGCCCANCCCACCCACCCACCCACTCACACCACCCACCCCCCACCACCANCCACCCACCCACCACCCNCCACCACCACCCACCCANCCACCACCNCCCACCCCAACCACACACCCACCACCCANCCACCCCCACCACCCACCACCCCACCACCANCANCCACCCACACACACCCCACACACCCACCACCACTCACACCCANCCCCACCCACCCACNCCACACTCCCANCCACCNCACCCACCACCCCACCACCCCCACCCAAGGAGGCCCACACACANCCACCCCACCACCACACCACCACCACCACCACCACCACCACCACNCCACCANCCACCANCCACCCCACCCCCACCCACCCAACCACCACCCACCNCACCACCNCACCACTCCCCCANCCACCCCCCCACCCACCACNCCCCACCACCCANCCACCACACCACCCACCCACCCANCCACCCCCCACCCACCCCCACCCACCCACCCACCCACCACCCCACCACCACCACACCCACCACACCCACCCCANCCANCCACCCCCCACCCATCCCACCCACCCACCACACACCCACCCACCACCCACCANCCANCCACCACCCCCCACCACCCACCCACCCACCACANCCACCCACCACCCACCCACCACAACACCACCCACCACCNCANCACNACCCAACCCCACCACCCACCACCCACCACCCCANCCCCACCACCNCACCACCCACCACACANCACTCCCACCCACCCACCCACCANCACACCCCCCCCACCCCCCACCCACCCCACCACCCCCACCCCACCCACCCANCCACCCANCCACCNNCACACANNCNCCCACCACCCCANCCACCCACCCCACCCCCCCCACCANCCACCACCACCCACCCCCCCCAACCCANCCACCACTACCCCACCCCACCANCCACCCCCCACCACCCACCCACACCACTCCCACCNCTANCCACCACCCCACCCACCCACCACCCCCCTACACCCCCTCACCCCCCACCACCCCACCNCTCTCCCACCCACCCACCCACCCNCCACCCACCCCCCACCACCACACCACCACCACCCACCCCACCACACCCACCACCACCCANCCACCACCACCAACCACCACCCACACACCCCCCCCCACACCCACCNACCCACCACCACCCACCCACCACCCANCCACCACCACCNCACCACCCACCANCACCACCCANCCANCCACCCACCACACCCCACCCCCACCACCACCACCCCCACCACCCANCCCCCACCCACCACACACCACCACACCACCCCCCACCCCCCCACCACACCCACCCACCCACCNACCACCANCCACCCACCACCACACCCACCNACCACCACCCNCCACCCACCCANCCACCCCCCCACCCACCCACCCACCCACCCACCCCACCACCCACCNCACCCACCCCCCACACCCANCCACCATCACCCACCCACCACACCCACCCACCACCCANCCACCCACCAACCACCCACCCACCACACCCACACCCCCACCCACCCCTCACCCACCATCCACCCCCACCACACCCACCACCCCACCACCCANCCACCCACCCACCCACCCACCCACCCACCACCCACCCACCCACCACACACCCATCACCACCCACCACACCCACCCACACCACCACACCCACCACCCACCACCCACCACACCCCCCACACCACCCACCACACCACCACCATCACTTCCCCCACAAATCACGGACGCTGATGTGTTGACGCTGTGTGGTAGCAGGGTGCAGGGCCGTACGTGGATGCGGCCTTCTGCGTATTCGCTTGGCGAAGTTCGTGTGTTCATACAACGCGAGGCTGCTGGATGTGCGTATGTGTGTATGTCGGGGAGCGCCTGGTGCCAGCGGTGTGTAGTAAACATCGCCACTGGGGAGACAAAGGCGGTCGGGCGTGGTGCTGGTCACCCCCTACCTCGTGGTGCCGTGCCGGCCTTCATAGGTGCTACTCGCTAACAGCACTTGCCCCAACAGTCTGTTAAGGCTACACGGGGGTCTTTGTGCACGTGCGTAAGTTTGCGTGTGTGTGTAAGTGTGTGTGTGTGTAAGTGTGTGTGTGTGAGTTTGTGTGTGTAAGTGCCTGAGTTTGTGTGTGTGTAAGTTTTTGTGTGTGTAAGTGTGTGTGTGTGTAAGTGTGTGTGTGTGTGAGTTTTTGTGTGCAAGTGCGTGAGTTTGTGTGTGTGTGTAAGTGTGTGTGTAAGTGTGTGTGTAAGTATGTGTGTGTGTAAGTCTGTGTGTGTGTGTGTAAGTTTGTGTGTGTGTTCAAGTTTGTGTGTGTATACGTTTGTGTGTGTGTAAGTTTGTGTGTGTGTAAGTTTGTGTGTGCGTGTAAGTCTGTGTGTGTAAGTGTGTGAGTCNGTGTGTGTGTATAATCGGTGCTCGCCAACAGCACTTGGCCCACGAGTTGACAAGGCTATATGGGAATCTTTGTCTGTGTTGTGTGTGAATGTATGCGCGCGTGTGTGTGTGTATAACGTGTATGTAATGTATCCATGCGGAGCGATATTAGAGTTTAAAATAGGCATTTTTGTACAAAACTGGTAACCGCAAAAACAACAAAAAACCGGTTTAAATCGGTTTTGCCGCACAATGAAAGTGTTTTTCTCGTACTATCTTCTTGAAAGTGTGGGTGACTGCCGAACAAAGACAAAGATCCCCGTGTAGCCTGTAACAGACTGTGGGGGCAAGTGCTGTTAGCTAGCACCTATGAAGGCCGGCACGGCACACGAGGGGGTGGGTGGCCAACACCACGCCCGGCGGTGACGTCACCACGACGCTTGTGTCAGGCCATGTGCACCTTGAGGCCACGTGAAGTGTCGAACGCCCGCTGGCAGGAGGTCACGGGCAGACCCAGCAGGTGCCACGGGTCGACTGACCGAGATGACCGAGATGACTGGCTGATGCACCACCTGTGCCCCTACTGTGCCAACTTGCTGTGCTTTAGCCACCCGGCGCTCCGCTCGTTGTTGTGAGCATCGCTCCTCCGCCCTCCGTTGTTGCTGGAGGGCGACTGCCTCCAACTGCCCAGTAGCGTCCTTCACGAGCCTCCTCCATAGAGGCCGATCTTGACACCGCTGGTACCAGTGTGAGTGTGTGCGTGTGTGTGTATGTAAGTGTGTGTAAGTGTGTGTATGTGTGTATGTGTGTGTATGTTANGTGTGTGTATGTGNGTGTATGTGACTATGTGTGTGTATGTATGAGTATGTGTGTGTANGTGTGTGTATGTGTGTGTATGTGTGTATGTGTGTGTATCTGTGTGTGTGTATGTGTGTGTATGTGTGTGTAGTGGGTGTGTGTGTATGTGTGTATGTGTGTAGTGTGTGTGTGTANGTGTGTGTGTGTGTATGTGTGTGTGTATGTGTGTATGTGTGTGTGTGTGTGTGTGTGTAAGTGTGTGTGTATGTATGTGTGTATGTGTGTGTAGGTGGGGAGCGGTTGTGTAGCGGTTAACGCGCTGCGCTAGGAACCCGACGGAACGATTATCTGAACCGGTCCTGGGCCTCCCCTAGGTCGACTCAGCCTAAAAATAGTACCTGGTACGGTGTGTAAACATCGCCATTGGGAGACAAAGGCGGCCGGGCGTGGTGCTGGCACCCACCCCTCGTGTACCGTTCCGGCCTTCATAGGTGCTCGCGAACAGCACTTGCCCAACAGTCTGTTAAGGCTACACGGGGATCTTTGCCTTTGTCTTGTATGCACAGCACTTGCCCCAACAGTCTGTTAAGGCTACACGGGGGATCTTTGTCTTGTATGCACAGCACTTGCCCCAACAGTCTGTGGAGGCTACATGGGGGATCTTTGCCTTTGTCTCGTATGCATAGCACTTGCCCAACAGTCTGTTAAGGCTACACGGGGGATCTTTGCCTTTGTCTTGTATGCACAGTACTTGCCCCAACAGTCTGTGGAGGCTACACGGGGGATCTTTGTCTTTGCCAGGCGCAGTGAATGTGTACGAGTTCGCGTCATACGGGAGGGGGAGCGGTGGCGCAGTGGTTAGCGCGCTGCAGCTTGCGAACCCCCATTGCCTCCCGAGTTCGATCCCCGCTCACGGCCAATAACAACGACGACATCGAACATTGAAATCGGTCCTGGGTCGACTCAGCCACTGCGAACATCGCCACTTGGGGAGACAAAGGCGGCCGGGCGTGGTTACTGGCCACCCACCCCCTCGCGTGCCACGGTGGCACTGTGTGTGTCACTGTGTGTGTGTGTGTGTGTGTGTGTGTGTGTCACTGTGTGTCCNGTGTGTGTGTGTGTGAGTGTGTCACTGTGTGTGTGTCACTGTGTGTGTCACTGTGTGTGTGTGTCACTGTGTGTGTCACNGTGTGTGNCTGTGTGTGTGTCACTGTGTGTGTCACTGTGTGTGTGTCACNGTGTGTGTGTGTCACTGTGTGTGTGTCACTGTGTGTGTCACTGTGTGTGTGTGTCACTGTGTGTGTGTCACNGTGTGTGTCACTGTGTGTGTGTGTCNGTGTGTATGTCTGTGTGTTGTGTGTGTGACNGTGTGTCTGTGTGTGTCACTCTGTGTATGTGTGTGTGTGTGTGTGTGTGTGTCTAGTGTGNGTATCTGTGTGTGTCTGTGTGTCTATNACTGTGNGTGTGTGTNTNTGTGTGTGTGTCTNTCTGTGTGTGTGTCTGTGTGTGTGTGCTGTGTGTGTGTCACTGTGTGTGTCNGTGTGTGTCTGTGTGTGTCTGTGTGTGTGTGACTGTGTGTGTGAGGTGTGCTCGCTAGCAGCACTTGTCTGTCAAAAGGCTATAAGCTGGGGGGGACCTTTGCCTGTGGTATGCGTGTGTATCTGCACACGCATGGGTGTGATGTGCATGCATGTGCCAACACACGATAACTACGTGTACATAGCGTGGTTTTAACAGTTATGTTATTCTGTAATATGCGGTTTGAATATACGTGGATGTGTATTCGTGCGGGAAAGTTGGAATATTGTGTGTGTCACTGTGTGTGTGTCACTGTGTGTGTGTCACTGTGTGTGTGTNTGCGTGTGTGTGTGTCACTGTGTGTGTCACTGTGTGTGTGTGTCACTGTGTGTGTGTGCGTGTGTGTGTCACTGTGTGTGTGTGTCACTGTGTGTGTGTGTCTGTGTGTGTGTANNTGTGTGTGTGTGTGTCACNGTGTGTGTGTGTCTGTGTGTGTGTCACTGTGTGTGTGTTACACGCGCGTCTAACATATTTATACATTTTTCCTAAAAGACAAAAAAAAATTACAAAATCATCAACAACAACACCGATCCCCACCACCTTCGAACCAACACGTCTGAATGAACCATTCATTGATGCTCATGTGGTTGTTTACCCCCCTCCCTCCTCCTCCCCACCGCCCACTACAGTGGTGGAAATTCCACATTCCCATGGCGCGGGTGGGTATGGCGTGCGCGAGTCAAAACTCTNAAAAAGGCCACGCTACTGTTGACATTCACGCCCCACGAAGTGGTATGTGTATTTTATCAACCCAGAGGTAGATGATGATGATGATGATATGATTATTATCAGTCATTACAAACGATGGTGATCGGGGTCGTGTTTGGAAGATTTCACTTTTGCGCTGGAAACCTTCCAACAGTGCTGTGATTAATGAAATCACTGACTCACTCACACACTCACTCACACACACTCACACACTCAAACACTCACATACTTACTGACTCACACACCCACTCACACACTCACTGACTCACACTCACTCACACACTCAAACACTCACACACTCACTCACTCACACACTCACTCAAACACTCACGTACTTACTAACACACACTCACTCACACACTCACTGACTCACTCACACACTCACACATTCAGACACACACTCACACACACACTCACTCTCACACTCACAAACTTACAAACTCACACACCACTCACACACGCACTCACACACACACAAAGATAAAGTCCCCCGTATAGCCTTAACAGACTGTAGGGGCAAGTGCTGTTAGCGAGCACCTATGAAGGCCGGAACGCACACAAGGGGGTGGGTGGCCAGCACCACGCCCGACCGCCTTTGTCTCCCTAGTGGCAATGTTTACACACCGCACCAGGTACTCATTTTGAGACTAGGGAGGCCCGGGACCGGTTCAGATAATCGTCACTGACAGTGAGCGAGAATCGAACCCGTGTCGCCGGGTTCTCACACACTCACACACTCACTATCACACACTCACACAAACACTCACACATTCACTCACACACTCACACACACACACTCACACACTCTCACACTCACATACGCTGACTCACACACCCACTCACACACTCACACACTCACTCACACACTCACACACGCACTCACACACTCACACACGCAGGCCAGCCTAAATGTTTCTAACCGGCGAAGATGTCCCATTAGGGGGGTCCACGTTCCGCAAGTGTAGAGAATGGAGGGAATAACTGTGGCCGAGAAGACTTGATGCTTCGTGCGGAGCGACAGACCAGGTAGCTTCCACACAGCGTTACGCAACCGATGAAAAGATAATGCCGCTCGACTGATTCCGAGTGAGACCTCTGCTGTCAATCCGGAGCCGGTCATAAGCACACTGCCCAGGTATGGGAAACTCTGCACTCTCTCCATAACTGCCCATCACCAATTGGGAGTTGTGGGGGTGGAGTGTCCGATGGTTTAAAATACCCAAGCAGGTGCTTAGTTTTGGTGTGGCTGATGGTAAGGCCCCACCTCTTAGTGACACGCTCCAGGTTCAGCAGCAGCGCATCCAACTCCTCTGAGTGAGCAGCAATCACCAGATCATCGGCATACATAACATAGTTGACCAATAGGGAGCCATCCCTTGACCACACCCGTGCATCGATCAGCCTCCCATTCTATCTGTACCAAATGGAAATTCCTCCGGTACAACAATCAAAGGCTTCACGAACTATGCGGTCCAAATGGATGTTAAATAATATGGGAGCTAGAGGACATCCCTGTCGCACCCCAAAGTGAACAGGAATGGCTACGACTCACTCACACGCACATACACAGGCACTCAACACTCACAGACTCTCATACACAATCACACACTCACTCTCAAACTCATTTTTATTCTCACACTCGCACTCATTCTCACACTCATTCTCACTCACACTCACTCACACTCACTCACACACTCAATCACGCACTCACTCTGTTGGCGAACACCGTGCACGACACACACCAACTCACCATCCACTACACACACCAACTAACCGGATAAGTGGCTGGGTGAGTGAGTGGCTGGGTGAGTGGGTGGGTGAGTGAGTGAGTGGCTGGGTGAGTGAGTGGCTGGATGAGTGGCTGACTGGCTGGGTGAGTGAGTGGGTGGGTGAGTGAGTGAGTGGCTGGGTGAGTGAGTGGCTGGGTGAGTGGNTGACTGGCTGGTGAGTGAGTGGTGGGTGAGTGAGTGAGTGCTGGGTGGTGAGTGGCTGGGTGAGTGTGAGTGTGGCTGGGTGAGTGAGTGGCTGGGTGAGTGGCTGAGTGGGTGAGTGGGTGGGTGAGTGTGTGTGTAGCTGGGTGAGTGGGTGAGTGAGTGAGTGGCNGGGTGAGTGAGTGGCTAGTGGNTGGGTGAGTGAGTGAGTGGCTGAGTGAGTGGCTGAGTGGGTGGTGGCTGAGTGAGTGGCTGGGTGGTGNCTGGGTGAGTGAGTGAGTGGTCTGNCTGGTGNTGTGGGTGAGTGGCTGGTGAGTGAGTGGCTGTGTGAGTGGCTGAGTGAGTGGGTGATGTGGGTGAGTGAGCTGGGTGGTGTGAGTGAGTGTGGGTGGGTGAGTGGGTGGGTGTGAGTGAGTGAGTGGCATGGTGAGTGAGTGTGAGTGGGTGGTGGCTGGGTGAGTGGGTGGTGAGTGAGTGGGTGGGTGAGTGAGTNAGTGGCTGGGTGAGTGGGTGAGTGAGTGGNGGGTGAGTGAGTGGTGAGTGAGTGGCTGGGCGAGTGTGAGTGAGNGGGTGAGTGAGTGAGTGGTGAGTGAGTGGTGAGTGGTGAGTGAGTGGTGAGTGAGTGGCTGGGTGAGTGAATGGATGGGTGAGTGGCTGAGTGACTGGTGAGTGAGTGAGTGGCTGGGTGAGTGGCTGAGTGAGTGGGTGGTGAGGGGTGAGTGAGTGGTGGGTGAGTGAGTGTGAGTGGGTGAGTGGCTGAGTGGGTGGTGGCTGGGTGAGTGGCTGGGTGGTGAGTGCTGAGTGAGTGGTTGGGTGAGTGAGTGTGGTGAGTGAGTGGCTGGGTGGTGGNTGGGTGAGTGGTGTGAGTGTGTGAGTGAGTGAGTGGCTGGGTGAGTGAGTGAGTGACTGGTGGTGGCTGTGAGTGAGTGGCTGGGTGAGTGGCTGAGTGANTGGGTGGGTGAGTGGGTGTGAGTGGGTGGGTGAGTGAGTGCCTGAGTGGGTGGTGCGCTGAGGNGTGTGGGTGAGTGTGGGTGAGTGGCTGAGTGAGTGGTGGGTGAGTGAGTGAGTGGCTGGGTGAGTGAGTGCTGGTGTGTGGGTGAGTGGCTGGGTGAGTGAGTGGCTGAGTGAGTGTGGGGAGTGAGTGGTTGGTGAGTGAGTGGCTGGGTGAGTGCGGAGGAGACAAGGCGACGGGGTTTTTTTGTTTGGAGGAGAAATAATAAATAAATAACTTCAACAGTTTTACAAACTGAGTGATTCATCGCTGGCGTGCGAGAGAGAGTGGCAGAGAGAGTTAGAGAGAGTGCGTGTGTGTGAGAGTGTGTGGAGTTAGAGAGTGGGAGAGGCTGTGTGTGTGANTGTGTGTGAGTGTGTGTGTGAGTGTGTGTGANTGTGTGTGTGAGTGTGTGTAGTNTCGCGTGGTGAGTGTGTGTGAGTGTGTGTGTGTGAGTGTGGTGTGAGTGAGTGTGTGTGTGAGTGTGTGTGTGTGANTGTGTGTGATTGTATGTGTGTGTGTGAGTGTGTGAGTGTGTGTGATGTGTGTGAGTGTGTGTGAGTGTGTGAGTGTGTGTGAGTGTGTGTGAGTGTGTGAGTGTGTGTGATGTGTGTGCTGATGTGTGTGAGTGTGTGTAGAGTGTGTGAGTGTGTGTGAGTGTGTGAGTGTGTGTGAGTGNGTGTGTGAGTGTGATAGTGTGTGAGTGTGTGTGNTGGGAGAGTGTGTGTGTGTGAGGGTGTGTGAGTGTGTGTGTGAGTGTGTGTGAGTGAGTGTGTGTGAGTGTGAGTGTGTGTGTGTGTGTGAGTGAGTGTGTGAGTGAGTGTGTGTGAGTGTGAGTGTGTGAGTGTGTGTGAGTGTGTGAGTGAGTGTTGTGTGTGTGAGTGTGTGTGTGANTGTGTGTGTGTGTGTGTGAGTGAGTGATTGTGTGTGTGTGTGTGTGAGTGTGTNTGTGATGTGTGTGAGNGTGTGAGTGTGAGTGAGTGTGTGTGAGTGAGGGTGTGTGAGTGTGTGTTAGTGTGATAGTGTGTGTGTGTGTGACAGTGTGATAGTGTGTGCGTGTGTGAGTGTGTGTGAGTGTGTGTGTGTGTGACTGTGTGAGTGTGTGTGATAGTGTGTGAGTGTGTTGTGGTGTGAGTGTGTGTGAGTGTGTGTGAGTGTATGAGTGTGTGGAGTTGTGTGTGTGAGTGTGTGTGTGAGTGTGTGGTGACGTGTGTGAGTGTGTGTGTGTGTGTGTGAGTGTGTGAGTGTGTGTTGTGTGAGTGTGTGTGNATGTGGGGGTGAGTGGGTGAGTGTGTGTGAGTGTGTGTGAGTGGGTGGTGTGTGAGAGTGTGTGAGAGTGTGAGTGTGTGAGTGTGTGTGAGTGTGTGGAGTGTGTGTGTGTGAGTGTGAGTGTGTGAGTGTGGTGACAGTGTGAGTGTGTGAGTGGTGGATAGGTGTGAGTGTGTGTGAGTGTGTGAGTGTGTGTGAATGGTGAGTGTGTAGTGCGTGTGACAGTGTGTGAGTGTGTGAGTGTGTGAGTGTGTGAGTGTGTGAGTGTGTGTGATAGTGTGTGTGTGTGAGTGTGAGTGTGTGTGAGTGTGTGTGAGTGTGTGAGTGAGTGGGTGTGTGAGTGTGTGAGTGTGTGAGTGTGTGAGTGTGTGTGAGTGAGTGTGTGTGTATGTGAGTGTGTGATAGTGTATGTGAGTGTGTGATGTGTGTGTGAGTGAGTGAAGAGTTAGAGATGGGAGAGTGAGTGGTNTGAGTGGTGTGAGTGTGTGAGTGTGTAGTGTGTGAGGATGTGTGTGAGGTGTGATAAGATAGTTTGAGTGGTGTGAGTGTGTGTGTGAGTGTGAGTGAGTGTGTGAGTGTGTGTGAGTGTGTGGAGTTGTGTGAGTGTGTAAGTGTAAAGGATCGAGGGGGCTAAACGGCGCGCCGGGCTGGAGAAGAGATGAGTATGTGTAGACGTGAGCTGAGGATGCCGATGACTAGTACCAGCGGTGTCAAGATCGGCCTCAATGGAGGAGGCTCGTGAAGGACGCTACTGGGCAGTTGGAGGCAGTCGCCCTCCAGCAACAACGGAGGGCGACGCTCACAACAACAAGCGGAGCGCCGGGTGGCTAAAGCACAGCAAGTTGGTACAGTAGGGGGCACAGGTGGTGCATCAGCCAGTCATCTCGGTCAGTCGACCCGTGGCACCTGGGTCTGCCCCGTGACCTCCTGCCAGCGGGCGTTCGACACTTAACGTGGCCTCAAGGTGCACATGGCCTGGCACAAGCGTCGTGGTGACGTCACCGCCACTTAGTGGCGAATGGCGGTTGTTGTTGTTGTGTTGTACTAAACGAGACAGAGCGAGACACACAGAGCGACGTAGTTGGACACTTTAATTGTCAGCAGCAGCAGAAGCAGCAGAAAAAATGCACTGGAGCCGATTTCTATAAGCAAAGCGTCACGCCACGTGACAAAGCAAAGTGACGTCCACTACAGCTGACGTCACAAACCAAAGTGACGTCGACTACAGCTGACGTCACGTCACGTGACAAAGTGACGTCAATTGCAGCGTCACGTGACAGAGCAAAGTGACGTCATCTGCAGCGTCACGTGACAAAGAAAAGTGACGTCAACTGCAGCGTCACGTGACAAAGCAAAGTGACGTCAGCTACAGCGTGACGTCACAAAGCAAACAACCGCCACGAACCCGCGTGGCACGTGGCGTTGCGCGCGCCACGTGCATCAGGATCGGTGCGTCGTGACGCTCGATGCAGCAGCGAGCTTACGGCCTTGCTTTAGAGCCGGGATGGGGAACGTCCGGCCCGCAAAATCATTTGGTCTCTGGCCCTGCCAAGGCAACTGCAGGCGGGACTCGAAATTCACAAATCTAGGAGCAAACCTGGAAAAGCAGTTGCGAGTAGCAGCAACATCATCAACACCAGCTAACATCACACGCCTCGCCAAAGAGAAACAGTTCCAGCCGTCACATTAGGGGCGAGTTAATTAAACGTTTGACCAAATATAACAACAGGCTCATTTTTAAATCCTTTATATTAAGTTCGCTTGCGCGCTTACGACCGTGCAAATCTTCCGGTCGTTTTTTAACCCACTTCCCGTGATCCAATCGAGCTGACATTTTGCACACAGACTCGTTGTGTGTGACAATTTATTTTCGTGAAATGTTTTTCCCAAAATTTTACACTTTTTAGGACAAAAATATTATATTTAACTACCAATTGCTTAATGGTGCAATGCAATCATCTGACCCATAGGTGGCAGCCATCTCAAGCCAGAGGACGAGAGGACTCTAGCCGCCACGCATATAAAGGATTTATAGTGAAAAACTTTGTTTTTACGGGTTATACTTGTTAAGTTGATAATTTTGTATGGCCCGCGAATGATGTTCTATAAATATATCCAAATGGCCCTTGTCAGAAAAGAGTTTCCCCGCCCCTGGTTTGTGGGACTGCGATACATTCCCACGTGATGATGACGATGATGATCGCCACCACTTCGTTGAGCTGTCAGTTGTGATGGGAAGAGTAGCTTCTGAAACAGTGCTGCATAGTGTAAAGGTGTCAGTTTTTGTACCAGTTGAAAGGGTAAAAACCTATTACGATTTTTGCCACTGGTAAAGGAAATGTCTCATAGTGCTAAGTAGCAGTTCAGTGTGGAGCCCTACCGGGCAAGAATAAAAAATTAACCCGTAAAAACAAAGTTTTTCACTATAAATCCTTTATATGCGTGGCATCGGTTTTATTTTATTATTCATTTCTGTTTTTCTTGAGTAAGAGTTTCATTTTTATCACATTGGTATTTTAAATGAAATATGAAATTTTTTTTCCTAAAAAGTGTAAAATTTTGGAAAAAAATTTTCACGAAAATAAATTGTCACGCACAACGAGTCTGTGTGCAAAATGTCAGCTCGATTGGATCACGGGAAGTGGGTTAAAAAACGACCGAAAGATTTGCACGGTCGTAAGCGCGCAAGCAAGCAAGTGAACTTATAAAAGGATTTAAAAAAGAGACTAAAATGACGCCGATAACGACGTCACGTGTTCGCTCTAGACGGGGCTTGACAGCCCTCTGCCGGACACCGCGAAAAGCTTCAAGTCTAGATTTGAAGTTTTCGTGACTGCAACTCTGCAAGGATTCATAACTCTTAGATTTTTTCGGTAAAGTCACGTGGGTAAAAAAATAAATGAAAACAACTAAATTAATCACACGTAGAATACACAGAGGCTCATAGAGATACATGGAGACTCATAGAGACACATACAGATGCATAGACATTCATAGATTACATAGAGACTCATAGAAACACAGAGAGACTCATAGAGATTCATAAGAGACTCAGAGATACATAGAGACTCGTAGAGATACATAGAGACTCACAGAAATTCAGAGACTCATAGAGATACATAGACACATAGAGACTCATAGAGATACATAGAGACTCATAGAGATACATAGAGACTCGTAGAGATACATAGAGACTCGTAGAGATACATAGAGACACATAGAGACTCAGAGATACATAGAGACTCATAGAGACTCATAGAGACACATAGAGACTCAGAGATCATAGAGACTCAAGAGATCAGACTCAGATAGATACATAGAGACTCATAGAGATACATAGGACACATAGAGACTCATAGAGACTCATNGAGGCATACATAGAGACTCATAGAGACACATAGAGACTCATAGAGATACATAGACACGTAGAGACTCAGAGATATATAGAGATACATAGAGATACATAGAGATACATAGAGAGACACATAGAGATACATAGAGATACATAGAGACTCATAGAGACTCATAGAGACACATAGAGACTCATAGAGATACATAGACACATAGAGATACATAGAGNTCATAGAGACTCATAGAGACTCATAGAGATCATAGAGACCCTCATAGAGATACATAGACTCATAGAGACTCATAGAGACACATAGAGACTCATAGAGACACATAGAGACTCATAGAGATCATAGACTCATAGAGACTCATAGAGACTCATAGAGATACATAGAGACTCATAGAGATACATAGAGACTCATAGAGACTCATAGAGACACATAGAGACCATAGAGACACATAGAGACTCATAGAGATACATAAAGATCATAGAGACTCATAGAGACTCAGAGATACATAAGACTCACAGAAACCCAGAGACTCATAGAGACTCATAGAGACTCACCAAACTAACAGACGACTTCGATTCTCAACGCGACACCCACTCCCTCTTGTGGCTAGAGCGCGCAACTGCACGCGCCTCGCTTTACGACGCCTCGCTTTACGAGCCTCCCCGATTTACGACACCCATATTAACGTCGCATAGAATTGCGTCTCGGCCCGATTAACCGCATCTGATTCGTCGCTTATTTAAACTCGACTTAAAGCTTTCGTGGCTGCACGAATGCAAATTCTTTGGGCGTTTCGGTGAAGTCACGCAGATTTAAGAAAATAATAAAAAATTTACAAGAACTACGACTTGGATCGATTTATTGATATTTTTGTTATTTTCTTTGAACCTACGTAAAACCTTGGATTGCGAGCAAATTCGTTCCGGAAACATGTTTGTAATGCCAAAGCACGTAATCAAAACTGTATATCAAAGCACTCGTATATCGTCGTATATCAAAGCACTCGTTATTTGATTTAAAGCTTTCGTGACTGCAGGGATTCATCTTCTTGGTTCCGNAAACACGTAGAAGGGAAGTAATAAAATATNAAAATAAAACTTAATAAAATTATTCTCACGACGTTTCGCACAACNCAAGCAGCCGTCCTCAAAGACCAGGTCTGTCGAGGCACGAGTCTATGAAAGCACACGAGCTTGGAGCATATATATAAGCTGGCGTGACAAAGGAATTTGCATATCAAGAGGAAGTTACATATATGGGAAATGCAGGAATGTGATTAGTACTGCATATGCATGTGCTTATGAGGATTAACAGCAACTCAGCAGCAGCAGAAACGCAGCAGCAGCAGCAGCAACCAGCAGCAGCAGCAGCAGCAGCAGCAGCAACAGCAGCAGCAGAAACTGCAGCAGCAGCAGCAGCAACTACAGCAGCAGCAGAAACTGCAACAGCAGCGAAACTGCAGCAGCAGCAGCAGCAGCAGCAACTGCAGCAGCAGCAGCAACTACAGCAGCAGCAGCAACTGCAGCAGCAACTACAGCAGCAGCAGCAACTACAGCAGCAGCAACTGCAGCAGCAGCAGCAACAGCAGCAGCAACTGCAGCAGCAGCAGCAACTGCAGCAGCAGCAGCAACTACAGCAGCAGCAGAAACTGCAGAAACTGCAGCAGCAGCAACTGCAGCAGCAGCAGTACCTGCAGCTCCCTTTGATGCTGTTAATCCTGCATAATGCACATGCATATGCAGTACTAATCACATTCCTGCATTTCCCATGAATATGCTAAATTCCTCTTGATATGCAATTCCTTTGTCAAGGCGCCCAGCTTTATATATGCTCCAAGCTCGTGTGCTGTTTCATTCAGACTCTGTCGCCTCGACGTTTCGGGCAATGCTTTGTGGTCTAGCGATATATACATCATCTTGGATTCGGTAGTCGTGATGGACCTGGTCTTCACCTGAGGACGGTTGCTTGCGTTGTGGCCGAAACGTCGTGATAATTATTTTATGTTTTATTTTTATTATTTTATTACTTCCCTTCTACGTGACTTTACCGAAAGAACCAAGAAGATCACTCGTATATCAAAGCACTCGTACATGAGTTGTGATCACGTGACGCTCGGCAGACAAACGTGTACTACACGTATTGCAAGACCTCGCTCGCGTGGGGGAGAGGGGCGGGGGCGTGGGGATTGAGGCACGCCACGTGACCAGCACAGCTGGAGCAGCGCTGGTCACGTGGCTTCTGTACGCATTTAGTAATAATTAGTGTCTAAATTATTTTAAACAACCCATTAATGTATAATATGCCGCATAAAATATATTTATTTTCCTCTGGAACGGATTACTTCCTTTCCCTTTATATGTTATGGGAAAAATTCGTTTGGTATCCACGTCATTTCCGGTATAAGACCCCTACCTTCTGGAATGAATTAACGACGTATACCGAGGTTCCACTGTACTTGCACCTCGGAGTCCGGAAAACATTGTCGAGGCTGCAGCGAGATTTTTATTGACCGGGTATGTCAGACGATGTGTACCATCTGGTCAAGGCCTGCACGATTGTGCGCGCCGCAAGCCACCGTTGAGAAGGGCTCAGCCCTCCATTGCAGTCCATCACCGTGTCCCGAATTAACGAGCCGGTTGCGCTCGGCATTCTGGGGCCGTTTCCGGCTACCCAAAGGGCAAATTTGTCCTGTCTTCTTGGTTCTTTCGGTAAAGTCACGTAGAAGGGAAATAATAAAATAATAAAAATAAAACATCTTGGTTCTTTCGGTAAAGTCACGTAGAAGGGAAATAATAAAATATAAAAATAAAACATCTCTTGGTTCTTTCGTAAAGTCACGTAGAAGGGAAATAATAAAATACTAAAAATAAAACATGAAATAATTCTCACGCTTCGGCCACAAGCAGCTGTCCTCAGGTGAAGAACAGGTCTGTCGGGAAGACAGCGTCTGAATGAGTTATGACGCTTCTGCAAGACAGACCGTCTTCACCTGAGGACGGCTGCTTGCTGTNGCCGAAAGCGTGAAATTATTTTATTATGTTTTATTTTTTTTTATTATTTCCATTCTACGTGACTTTACTGAAAGAACCAAGATGAATCCCTGCAGTCACGAAAGCTTTAAATCGAAATTTTATGATGTTAAATTTTATTACTTTATTATTTCCCTTCTACATGACTTTACCGAAAGAACTAAAAAGTTGAATCCCTGCAGTCACGAAAGCTTTACATCGAAATTTGTCCTGGTAGGTGTGGAATATTTTTCGCCGGTGGCCAGCGGCTTGGCCACGACCAGACCAATCTGCAGCAGCCATTGCCGATGTATTTGTGCACGTTTATGCGATGGACATGGGAGCACCAGAGCAGCTTCTCACGAATCGGGGCGGAATTTCTCGTCGAAACTGCCGCGGGAGGATCGCGATGCTTTGGGCACCAAAAAGATTAGAACGTCGCCGTACCATCCTCAAGCGGACGGTATGGTAGAATGCCTGCACAGGGCCCTAACATCGATGCCTCTTTCAGGCGGTTCATGAGGCGGTTCATTCCCCCGTCGCGCCTTA